>CM066036.1:827095870-827675948 GCA_033557465.1 Ichthyophis bannanicus | reverse complement strand
CAGCAACTCCAGTCCTGCAGCTTTGTGGGGGGCTGTCCAAGCTGGTGCTGTTCGTGCACGACGCAGACGGGCGTGCCGAGGTGCAGGGCTCGGCAGGAACAGCCTCTACAGGCCGCAGGGCCCAGATTCCCAGGACATGCGACGAGAGGACCAGGGTCATCCTCCCTTTTACCGACTGAATCACAAGGGCTATTATGGAGCTGTATGAGGATCTCAAACCTGACCTCCGAAGCCCTGACAGATCGGTCCCATGCCAGTACCAGGTTTAGTCAAGCTCTCTTGGCTGCTTTCCATTTCGTTTGCCTCTGGCTGTTTTCCCAGTCAGTCTGTGGCCGCAGTTAGGTACGGGTATGAGCCCCCCCACCTTCTCACGCTGTTTTTCCACCAGAGTACTAATGCGTGCCATGGTCCAGCCGGTTGGGGAATTTCGACATAAGCCATGCCCCCACACTATGCCCCCAATGGAGGACCCTTGAACCAGGCCTTTGAGGCATTAGCCGGGATACCACACGTGATGGGAGCTATTGATTGCACACATGTTGCCCTGGTCCCGCCTAGAGACAGGGAGGTAGCGTTCCGTAACCGCAAACACTACCATTCCCTGAATGTTCAGGTTGTATGTGATGCAAATCTGCATATTCTGAATGTGGTCCCTAGGTTTTCCAGGTCCACCCATGACTCCCTATATCCTGCATCACTCGGCAGTATTCACACAATTTGAAGGATCACCGGTACGGGGACTGTGTATTGCTTGGTGCGTATGTCAGGATCACCTATCGGTTTATGACTTTCTACATGTGTGTATTTGTAGTACCATATGATTGCAACATGTTTATATCAGAACATGCAGCTAATATTTGAGATATGTTATATAGAGGACTGCTGTACGTTTCAACTATTACATCCGTCTCTAGGTACATGTACACTACAAACATGAACCATTGAACATGATCCTCCTAATAGTATATTATCATAACATGAACATGGTGTACATGTGAAAGACACCCTGTGCTTATGGCCCTGGTGTTTGCTGATTTCCCCAAAATGTGTTTGGGAGGCACCAGCAAACATGTCTTGGGGGGGGGGGTGGTGGCCCCTCACATACACCTGTGATACTGTTTAATAGTTGCCTCCTAATGTAGGCCATTTAACCTTGATGTTGTTGATAATCCATACAAGTAACCCGTGTCATGTGTGTCTTAGTGTAACCCACACACTCTGTAATGCAGTTGACACCCGGCAAGCCAAGGATAACATGAGTGGGTGTAGAGCAATATCAGAGGGGTGATTTTTAACAGTACTACAGGCACAACATGTGTGCAGATCTCTGTCCACACTTCTTGGGTATGTCACAGCTGGGTGGAAACACAACATAGGTGTTAACGTACCTGTGTGCACTGTAGATGCGCACAAGGTTAGTATCATCTTGGTCTGGACATCCTCACATATGTTAACATTATTGATTTGTGACGGCTAAAGCAAGGGCAATACGTGGGTGCATACAAACAGGATTTACACAACCACTTACACAGGAGTCTACTTTGCGTATGTATATGTTTTTGGCCCTCACTCATGAGGGGTACAGTATGCATGTTTGACATCAACAACTTCCTAACAATTTAGACAAAATGGTTAACAGAAAAGGATGGCTATTACAGTGCTTTGCCACCAACACAGCATGGGGGAATGTACTGACACATATGGATATTTGTACCCTACACAACATGATGTGTATAGGTGATATTGCGTACATTGTGCCATAGCTCCCTGGCATACATGTTGGGGGGTGGGGGTGTCGGTCACGTAGATGTCAACATGTTTTACAAGGGTTACAGTTCAGACATACACTTGGATTATGTGATTTGTGGATTGCTGTTGGAGTCTCACAGTGGCGGTGAGGCCATCTGGACAGTAACTGCATGACATTATGCATGTCACACACACCCACACACACCCACACACACACACAATCTGTGAAGGGATAGATGGACATGTTGTTTTATTTGTGATGGGTGTACGTGCTCGAGAGGCCATGTGCTCATTTTAAGTCATTTTCCTGTCACCTTTTGGTTTTTCCTTTCCAAATATACTAGTTGTGGTGTTGTATCGTGCAGTTCAGAAATGTGTTGTGCATTGTTTTGTCACGTGTATTCAAGTGGAAGTAATGTTTGAAATGAGCTCCTGCATTCACATGCAACATTCTTTCTGCAGGTGATGCAGGATATGGGTGTCGCCCCTGGCTGCTGACTCCTGTGCGTCAGCCACGGACACGTGCAGAGCGGAGGTACAATGAGGCCCATGCCTCCAGTCGCTCAGTCATTGAGCGCAACCTTTGGCGTGTTAAAGAGCCGCTTCAGGTGTCTGGATAGGACAGGTGGGGCCTTACAATATAAAGCACACACTGTTGCCGAGATAATCATAGCCTGTTGCATCCTGCACAACATTGCTCTCAGGCACGATATCCCTGCAGAGATTAATGAGGATCTGGAGGAGGATCCAATGTGCCCCCCTGAGCGTGCCAGTGCTGACACACGGGAGGGCACAGCAGTCAGGAGGAGGGTGAATGCAGACAACTTCTCATGTAAGAATTGGTTATCTTCCCACAATAATGTTTTCTACTATGTGCGTAATGGTTAGTGAGTTGATTGTTTTTCTAAAGCTAGGAATGTTGATGTCACACTCCATGTGCATTAGAAGCTCAATGCCAACATCACATGTAGGCATGAGTGTGACACAATGAATGTGGGCAGGTCAGCAGCATTTGTTGGCAGCTGATGTGTGTGGTTGTTGTTATTTTTTTGGGAAAGTTTAACAGTCACATTCCCATCTAGTGTCTGCTTCTGGGCGATGCAGCTGTTGTGCACATGCAGGTATTTGGTAAGATGCTATGGTATGAGCACAGTATCTGCCCATATGGTGTGCTTTACACGTTGTGGGTTTGTCTGTGTTTGTGAACATTTGTCCTTTGGGGAGTGTAAATATAACAACAAATAGTGTGGGTTTGGTGGTTGTTCAGCTCCTCTGACATGCCTATGTTTGTGTTTCTCCTCATGTGTGTGGCACAAAGTCATACATAGCAGAGTACACATGCTTAGTGCAACTATGTCTGGATGGTAATAACTATGTCTGCGCGGACTGTAAATGTAAACCCTACAGTGTGTACACATGTACTGGTAAAGAAGTAGACATGACCTGGATCTGTTTAGGGATGATGACCTGCCATTGCCCATCATGGGGGTGGGTTTGGAAAATGTTTCCATTGAAGAGTATACCGTCACTGCAGGATGCATGTCTACACACATGGTGAGATGACACAGGCCAAACAGCAAGGAGTGGGTAGTGGTAGCCAATCTGGGCCATATATGTGGGAGTGGCTTGTGTTATTACAGGTTTTTAATTGCGTACAGAAAATATCTCGCTGATGCTATCACAGCATCTGACATCATGCATGTGCTACAGGCTGTGTATGTGTGTAGGTCAGGGGAAATGAGTCTATATGAGTAGATACATTGCAAACACGAGCAAGTGTCGGTTATGATGGCTTAAAAACAAAGAGAGCTAGGGGACAGGTATGTCTCGGCTTACACATCTGGGATATGCATGCTTGACATTGTCATGACACACAGTGGGATGGCATACAGCCATCCTGGTTTACTGACAGACAGAATTGTGTGTGTGTTGTTGCCTACATGATGGCAATTTGGCAATCTATTTGGGCATGTCATCTGAACATAGGTGTCATTATTACTGCATGTATGAGATGTACGCAGCAGGATATGTATTTGAGCAGTGGATACAGGAGGTCCACCTGCATATTTCCTATGTGTTGTAGCAATTGTCAGTGGGTTAACATACACAATCTGGTCACCATAAACAGGGACAGGGGTCAATGTTGGCAATATGGTGGGTCACTGGTATTATTACGAGCTTGGCATGAGGTCGACCCATGCTGGTAGCACAACACATCTATTTCTGTGTGTGTAAACGGACAGAGAGTTAACACACGAAAGTGAGTGAGATTACGGACAACATAGAGATAGCCTACAACACCTCCATGATGCCTATTACATGTGAGACATCTGTACATTGTGATAGGACAGCAGTCACTCAGTGTGTGATTGTGGGGTCTGACAGGCTGGGGTCATGAAGGTGCAGTGTCTGATACACAGCTTGACCATGACATATGTTGGCTTCTCTTGTGTCTCCAAATGCACAGGACATACTTTGTACGGATACTGATTTTGAGATGCATTGCCATGTGACTCTACCTCCTGGAAGATGCAGTGATTTTGGGTAGGTCAATCTACATAGACATTGTGTGTGGCTGTGGTCATGTGAATAATATGTCTTCTGAGATTTCTCATATTGGGCAGATGCTTGTAGTTCATATTTTCAAACCTGTGCCTCACTAACCCATCTCTCTCTGTGTTCAATCATATCCCCATGTGCTTGTGTTCAGCATGTCCTCTGGCACTGTCTCCATGCGACATGTACAACATACATGCATGTGTGTGTAGGTTGTGGTTTGGTGTAGGTTACCGCCACTTTCAACGTCCCCAAAAATGTACTATCAGACAACAAAACGCTCTCATTACATGTTTCCTGTGTATTTATATCTACAGACATCCACATGTGCACATACAGGCCATGTGTTAGAGATGGGACGCTTAACTTTACATACT
Organism: Ichthyophis bannanicus; assembly: GCA_033557465.1. Lineage (NCBI taxonomy): Eukaryota > Metazoa > Chordata > Amphibia > Gymnophiona > Ichthyophiidae > Ichthyophis > Ichthyophis bannanicus. The sequence continues at coordinate 827,671,266 of CM066036.1, read as the reverse complement.
GTGTGTGTGGCTGGTTTTATAGGTTGCATGTGTGATGATGGATTGATCAGACATAGTACATTTTCTTCTGCTGTGAGGGGTCTGTGCACCTTCACATAATTGCCAGCAGTCATAACTCATACATAGGGGGGTTTGCCCTGTGCCCATTATCTGGCATGTGTTGTGTGCTGTGCATAGACATGTGTCTGTTGTTTACAGTAAGCACTGGTGTGCAACTTTGGTGCCTTTCAGATATGAACATGATGGTGACATGTATCAACAGTGGTTTGACCTTGTGATTCTACTCCTTTTGATGACATTGTCCCCTTTCATTGTGTGTAAGCTGGCTGTTTCGGGGCTCAAGGGCTTGATGACATACACCTGTTGCAAACACACGGTGGGTTTCACCTTTGTGATTTTGATTTGTGCAGTTGTATCTAACTGGTGATGATCTCATGTGTGCCTCCTGTGTATGTTAGATTTCCTTTATGCTCACATTAACAGATGCATATTGTGTGTAGCTATGAGACACTTGTGTGACATGAGCATGGACATGACCATATCCATGTGCCACCCGTGTCTATGGTTACCATTACTTATGTTGGCCACAACGTTTGTTTTACTATTGATATCAGGTCATGTTTGCCTATGTATCCCTTTATTAAGAATTTAGTATGGTGTGACAGTCTGACATTTGTGTTGATTTTGAAATGTGTCAAACAATAACATACTTATCCTCTCCTGACACAGCACAGAGGACATACCAGACACATCTCTTACAGAGCATCTGTTGTCACCAACAACCACCTGATGGATGACAGAGCACCATGCAACTCTTTACCACAACATTTCCCCAGTGGATGTTTGAGCTATGAGAGTGGATCACATGACTGCGAAGGACAGTATTACTCTTTAACTGCTGATTTCCCCATGACAGAGGTGTCGAACGCAATGTTGATGCTATGGCTGGGTAGTGAGTGATGCTCAATGTAGTGGACACACATATACTTTGAAGGAATGTGCCATATTGCACACTGACATGTGACTATGCATGGCCAGAGTTGATATTAAACTGTTAACGTAACCTGATGAATTGCAGATACTATATTGACTTTGGACACTGATCCGCCCTTGTGCAGCAGCAACTGACATGGACAGTGTAGGTGCTACATTCAGACACAGTTGAGCTTTACAGGACTTTGTCCCAAGGGTGTGTCATAGCACCCACGATATGATGCTGGTTTCCTTACAACACCCATGTTTTTGGCATGTGACTGATGATGGGCCACTCCTCTTGTCAACATCTACCTGCTTTCCACCTGCACATGATACCGCCTTTACCTCCACAATGCTTTCCGAGCACACCGACATCTTGGACTGATGTTGTCATTGACCTAATGGTTTTGAAGGGCATGTGTGTCATCACTGTATCATGTTCCAATGTGACTGTTGCTTGTGCATATGACTGACTGTTTGTGAGACACAGCATGTGGGGCTATGACTTATGTGTGGTTCACTGTAATATGTTTTTACAAAATGTCCTTCCTCACATGCTACATCTTGTGTTTCTTTACTGTGCATACATGACAGTGTGCATATATGTACAGACCTTCCATTTGCCATTTACACGGGCCAGATTATGCCATGTGTTAGGGACACTCACATTGCCACATTATGTTTGTAGTGTGGCAGTGTGTGTGGCCATTCAACTTCTTCACTTGTGCATTCCATGTATCATGCTATATGTGACAACACAGTGTCTAACCAAAATGAAAGGGCAGGGTGACCTCCTTGATGGTGTTCTATGTGCATTGTTCTGCAGGATGTTTATTTCGGATTATTTCTGTGTTCATGTGGCTGTGCTACCTGTTACCATATGCTAATTGTGATGTTTATGATTGGTTTTGGCCACATTCTGACTGGTGTTTTTCGTAGATCAGCCATTATGATGAGAGCTTACTCATTACTTGTATTGCATGTTTAGTGACATGTAAAACATTTGCCAATATAGGTTTGGATGAGTGTCTGACTCCTGTGTGGTCAGATGTGTATGGTTTGAGGGACAGATGAGGTGTGTTGGGTCCGCAGCATGCAGTGTCTACTCTGTACCTGCACTCATATGTTGTTAACACATTTGCGACAAACAACAACAGGTGTGGGCAGGGGGGCTGCTGCCGGGTGCTCAGCATGCACCTGATGCACATTATATCTTGAGCCTTTAATGTGTGGTCAACAAAGTAACCTTACTGTAGGAGGTGGATTTGTGAGCTGCTAAGGGTGTTTCCCACTTTCACAGGGGATACGGTCAGCCTTCATATTATGATGCCACTGTCTACACTGTTTGTGATGTGTTACGAAAATAAATAAATGTATTTGACAGACATTTTCTCCGTCTGATGATTGATCATGGTGACAGACCTGGACTGCAATGTGTGCCTTTGTATCAGTCCTGACTCCTTGTGACCCACAGATTACATTGTTCTCTTGTCAATGTCACTGTATGTAGATGATGTGGTATATTTTGTCACACCTCCTCCGCCCCAGCCTTGACTGCTGGTATGGTTGGGCTTTTTATGAGGGTGGTAGTTGTGCCTTGCTTCTGTATATAAACCACGCAGATGCACTTTCTTTCTTTTAGGGTTTTATTCCCCGTCCCTTGAGGTTTCTTCTTCTAACAACAGAAATTAACAGCATAATTTGGCTTATAACATAAAGTAACTGGATAACACAAATAGCTTCCTTCAGCATATAACGTCAAACAAAAGTAAATAACAAACAGCCTACGTTGTCTGTTTGGCTGGAGAGAGAGAGAGAGATGTAGCGTTTGCCACTTGAATATGGGAATTAAGGTTACACAAACCTTTACCTTAATGAGTATTCAGGTTCTTTTGTAGTAAGGGAACCTTCCATCAATTCTGTATGTGCTAATGCTCCTGATTCTTCATATTCCATCAATTCCTGTCCGTTGGAATCTGCATTACCCCCTTCTAATGTGGAATAAAAGTATGGCAGATTTGCCCCGTCAGTTAGGAAGTTCCTCTTCCTCTGTGTAGCACTGCCTCTCTGGGGAATGTCACAAAACTCTGTATGCTGTCTTCTACAGCCCTGCCCCCGCTGGTATCTCAGTGGATAGCTCAGGTCTCTGTATGGCTTGCTAGCTGAGTAATTGTGACACACTCCCTGCCGGGTCTGCCTCAGCTCTCCAGGCTCAGCTGTGCCCGATTGCAAACTGTGTAACGGTGATTCCCTTGGAGCTAGGCGTTCACCGTAATAAGGGATTTTTTCTGCTTCTCTGGGTAGGTGAAACTCCCTTCTTTTAAGACTTTTATGAACAGGAGAAAAGTTACTATCAGCCTCTGAATATCCAGGCTTTTTAAGGGTATATTTATGCCTCCAAGACTCTTCCCTTTTAGATGGCAAATAGCCCTTGTATCCCTTCTTTTCCCCAGTACCTGCTTTTGCAGCCTTCTTATATTTCACTTGCCTTTTCTCAGAACCACACAGGTCTCTGGACTCTTTCCACAATTCCTCTCTCCAGGATTGCCTACTCGGCTCCTCTCTCCAAAATTGCTTCCTTCTCAAAGGTTCCCCCTCTCTGAATGTTTGGTAGTCCGTTTTATCTATGTGTTTTCTGACTCCACCTTTCCTCAGCTGCGCTCCATTAGGTGAAGCAGAGTCCCGTGCTTTACTCCCTGGGTGTGTCTCTCTGGGCTCTGGGCACGTGTGCTTTTGTTGTCCCTGGCAACCATCAGGCATTCTTCCATTCATCCTGTCACTTTTTCCTTGATCATTCACACTGCCGTGCATTTTCTCATGCTGCCCTAGGTCCACCCTGTGACAATTTTCAACGTAAATGGGGGGTTCCCAGACTTGCCCTATGACACAGGGAGTGCTAATGTGACTTTATCACAGGTTGTTTGGGGGCAAAGCCACTTTCCTATTCCCCATGTTACTTCTAGACTATTTGATCATACTGTCCCTTTTTGGGGTCCTTTACTGGTCATGTACATGGTGCACATGTGCTCACATCCTTGCACAGTGCCAGCTGTGTATGTGGCAGCCATATGGCACATCACTGTGAATGAATGGTTGACATACACACACACCCTTTGGGGTATTTGTGTTACAGTGTGCTCATTTTGCAGTTTGTGGGATTGTGTACAGTAATGTGTTTGAACTCTGTAGTTTGGGGTTTATCTTCCGCTTGTTTGGTTCTTTGGCACACTGGCTTAAATGCACCATTAGGTACCAACAGGTTCCTCACCTCTACACACACCCTTCCCTCTTTGCACTGTACAACAGGGTGCATCCTGTGTGCTTCATCCCCTTAACATATTCGTTGTTACATAGGTCTCTTACTTTATGGTTTAAACATGCCACTGCACGTAGTGATTTTGTTTGGCTGTGATTATGGTGGTGTGTGTGGTGCACCTTATTGCATGTTGATCTTTATCACGCCACAATCATCATTAGTCACCTGATCCACAGAGCGTCATGGGATGCCATGGTTTTCCTTTGTTATGGATTTTACATGCTGTATTCACTACAAAACATTCCCTTGTGTTGGTGCAGTTGTCCCCGATGCCACATACGGAGTGGACATAAATATGTACATGGCAGATGTGCATGTGCATTTGCTCATTATGTATTTTGGTGGTTTGCTTGTTCTGACACCCAGCAGGCGTTTGGGGTACTGATATGCAGTGTTTTGTTATGCAGCTTTTGCTAATGTGCTCAAATTGGCGGTTTGGCCTACCGTTTTAGGCATGGCCATTTGTGGTGGGGGTAATCGGTGTGCTCCCTGTCTGCTGTCTTGGATTTGTATGCTTGTCCTGCATTGGTGCGTTTCATTTGTCTGTGTGTCATATCTGTGGTGATATGTGGTATGACCACATAGTACCCTCATCTGAGTTGTGATACATCCTTGTGTCCATCCTCTGTCTGCCAGCTGTGCGCCATCTTACCCAGATGTGCATGCTGCTTCCCCACATCGTGAACTCCATCATATTCATGCATTGCAGCTCACCCTGCTTGCCTCCCCTGTGTGTGCTCAGCCTAGCACCTGTACTCCACAGTCATCCTGATATTTCAGTTATCCTGCCATTGCAGCCACCTCTGCTGGCCACATCTTCCCATCCTCTGTCACACACAGTCATTACAGCATGGCACATTTCCATCACTCTGTGCATGGATCTCGTTGGCCACAACATGTTTGTCCATTTTTATGGCTGTCACATGGACTGAAGCTGATATCTGCATTCCATCAACTTATCTACGTCGTTCTTTTAGTTTAATATTGTCTATGTTCCCTGCTCTGTGCAGTGTTCATGTTACATGTGTGTTTGGCACATACGTCTTTTAACATTCAAATTGTGCAATGTTGCTGTTGTTGCCTAACATTGCTGATTTCACCTATACATCCTTAGGGCATCTTCTGCCACACCTTGGATTCACACAGCTTATGGGGTGCCTACGATAGTGCCTTGGGAGTTGGCAGACTTTAAACATGGCCTCAGGTAGATATTAATGGTTTGCTTTGCTAACGGGATATGTAGAGGATGTTCCATCTGATGCACCGTAATCTGGCCAATAATATATGGCACAAGGGTGTAGTTCTCTTTAGATGGACGCACGGATTTCTGTACACTTTCACACAGACATGGAACATAACTCAGCTAACCTGCTGTCCAGAAAATAGTATACCATGACCCCTGCAACATCATTGACTGTCTTCAACAGTTGTGAGCATACATTACATAGGGGTATGTTGTTTTTCACCATACCTTGTATGTCATGGGCCTATGCTAGTTTTGGGATTTCAATATGCAAAGGGAATAGGGCATTTTCCACGATAATAGTGACTCTGATCCCCTGTTCATATCTGTCCCCGGGGCCTGTTTGCAGCACCTCCTAGCTAAATCAGTAATGGCAGATGCAGGTCTGCCATTGATGATTTAGCAAGGAGGGGGGGAGGGGCTGCAGACAGACCCAGGCGACTGCTTACAATGACATTCACTCGGCACCCCTGTTAATATCAGTCACCAGGGGCTGGCTACAGCCCCTCACTACTAAAACAAGGAAGTCAGACCAGGGTCAGCACACCTACTTACCATTTCCATACATCACAATGCACAGTGCTGCCATCAGAAACAGTGCTGTGACCTTTACCTGCCTCATAGGGCACCCTACATGGCGCCCCATCGGCCACGCTTTCAACAACATTGTACAGTGCCATGGCGGACAATCCATTTACAAATGTGTCATTTGAGGTAACCTCAGGGGCATGTTATGTTACAGTGCTGTGACAGTACATGTGCTTGAATAAGCTATTGCACAGATATACGAGATGTGCCTCCTAATGCAATATTAACCCTACCAGGTACGCACTCAGCAAGCCATGTTCATTTGCCATTGTTGGGGATTGCACCCCTAACCATTGCGATGTGATTCTGTTTCTGGGCTTGCACATCAGCGCACCACCATATGGCTTACCAACATTATTATGCTTCCAAACTATTAGCACACACCCTTATGCCCAGCAGCACAACGCCTTATGCCACACATACTTTGTAAAAGAACACCACAGCCAGTTTCCTTCAGTGTGCACTGTGGGGTATCGAACCCATGCTCCCTGCACCTTTGGGCAGTGTTCTAACCATTGTGCTGTGGCTCATCTCTTCTGCTTTCATATCACTGTGCCACTTATACCTCCCGGGATTCACAGGCCTCCAAACACATTCGCGCGCCGCTTTAGGCCCAGCAGCGCAACGCCTTAGGCCGCCCATACTTGGTGTACCTTCTAAAATAACGCCACAGCCAGCTTCCTTCGGTGAGCACTGTGGGGTATCGAACCCATGCTCCCTGCACCTTTGGGCAGTGTTCTAACCATTGTGCTGTGGCTCATCTCTTCTGCTTTCATATCACTGTGCCACTTATACCTCCCGGGATTCACAGGCCTCCAAACACATTCGCGCGCCGCTTTAGGCCCAGCAGCGCAACGCCTTAGGCCGCCCATACTTGGTGTACCTTCTAAAATAACACCACAGCCAGCTTCCTTTGCTGAGCACTGGGGGGGATTGAACCCATGCTCCCTGCACCTTTGGCCAGTGTTTTTACCATTGTGCTGTGGCTCATTTCTTCTGCTTTCATATCAGTGTGCCACTTATACCTTCCGGGATTCACAGGCCTCCAAAAACAATCGCGCGCCGCTTTAGGCCCAGCAGCGCTCCGCCTTCCGCCACCCATTATTTATCTGCCTCCAAAACTTACGCCTCAGACAGCTATCTTCATTGTGCACTGTGGGGGATTGAAACACTGAACCCTACACCAGTGGTTAGTGGGCTAAACATTGTGCTGTAGCTTTGCTCTCATGATTGCACATCAGCATGCCACTTATTCCTCCCGTGCAGCCACTTCATGTGCTAATGTGCAGGGCGCATATGGGCGGCCCGCACCTTACCGCATATGCAAATCACGCATTTCCTTCTTCAGCGCGAAACGCCCACTCCTTATATGGCACCCGCACTCTACCGCGGCCCGCACTTTACCGGGATCTTAGTAAACATCCCCCTAAGTGGTTACCCAGGGCAGCAGCTTCTGAGGCGTGGCAAACAGCACCAGGTATCAAAGCAGAACGATAGAACCTGACAACCACACAAACTCCGGCCCCAGTGCAGCAAACCGTGCTCGCTCTAGCTCTAAATTTTGTGTGAGATTTTCCTGAGCTAGTTTAAATTAAAGGTTGTGGAGGTTTTGGGAGTGAGTCGGCAGGAGATCAGGGATCTGGGCCTGATTGGGCCATCTGAAGTGAAGTGTTCATGGCGGATAGAATTCCGGCAGATGTGCAGAAGTGTCAGACTTGTAGAAGATCTAGATACTGCTAATGCAGCCCCGTTAACACATGTGTCTGGTTTGTTCTCCTGATTTAGCACAGATATTTTGCTCACAGCTTATTTGCATGCTGCTTGCTTACAGCATCGACGAGCAAATCTTCTGTGTTAAAATTGCCTCAGGAAACCCTCTGCTCAGCTTTAACTAAGGCTCTAATGCAGGGTTTCTTTATTGAGGTCCCAAAAAGCCATTAGCTACTACCTATTACTACCACTACTTATCATTCATATAGTGATATTAAGCACACACTGCGCTGTACACATAACACATAAGAGGTGGTCCCTGCTCAACAGTGCTTCCAATCAATTCGAAACAGACAAACACAACAAACAGGGGACTAGCGTGAAACTAAGGGAAAATGGTTATAATACACAAGGGTGAAAATCAGGAGAATAAAGGGATCAGGATTCAAAAGCCACATATTTATGTGCCTGCAGGGAGAGGGGTAACACACATACACATATATACAAAGCAGAAAAGTGTGCAGGGGAATTATAGATGGACGTCCAAGTGCAATCTGAGATATCTAAGCCAGAATGTCTGAAAAAAGGTAGACACGTCCAGGTGCAGACAAGATTTCACAAACTTCGATGTGCCCGATATGGACATTTGTATTGGCGTCTACATTGACATCCCCAGAATAGCATTTCAGAACCTGGTTGTCTAGGAATAACCTAATAGTTAGAGTAGTGAGAGAGGAACAGGGAAGCCAGAGGTCCAGTCCCACTGCTGCTGTTGTTGACATTGTGATAAGTACTGTGGATGATGGAGGCTTTCTTCTCTACACCCTCTGGGAGTTTTTCAACCAAAACAAGCACTTTTCAGATGACTGTCCATGCCTGGAGCATATCTAAACTTAGACATGACTCTGGAGAGCCAGAACATTTCAGAGATCAGGTGGGCACATCCAGGTTCCTGGGAAAGCACCAGCCACGCCTCCACCATGCACCTGTTCAGACTTGGACATCCTCACGGTGGGAAATTTCACAGACTGGGCTTCTAAAATGATTCTGAAGATGTCTCTATGCCTGTATTCAAACATCTGAAGTATGAATAGGGATTCCAAAATGACCCCCATGATGTCCATTTATGCATTTTTACAGGTTTGTTGTGGGAGGGGTAGGGTTTCAATGATCATGATTGTTGAGTTCTCGGGAGGGTGTCCAGTGTCCTTACACCACTACTCACTCCAGGGATGCAGGCAAGAGTTTATTTAAATTGGATCCTACACACTGTTATTCATATTCAACATTTTTTAATGTCTTCTGGGGCTGAGAAAAAGTGAATCCATAGGGCACACTAATATCTGGAGAAATGTTTCTATGCAGTTTAATAAAAAATAGGTTTTACAGTAAACCTGTAAAATTTGAAATCCAAAGACCCCTTTACTGATATGTGGGAAGCAGCTATAACATGGACCTTTTATTGAGATTTGTAATTGCAGTCTTGATCGGTATAAGTTGTTGTTTGTTTGTTTTTTTCATTTATTGAGCTATAACATGAACTAGCATACTGTAACTGTTAGCACATGGCCGCAGTAGCTGTTACCATGCTAGCATGACAGTTATCATATACTTATTCACACACTAACTTTATACCCTGTTATGGGGTGGAAAATAAGTGTATTATGGGTGGGGAATGGGCATGAAATGAACACGGTAGTTAAAACATGGGGAGCATACTGAGGGGGTCAGGATTGGCACTGGTCTGAAGTGGAGTGCTGGAGATCTAAGTGTGTCAGGAATGAGTGAGCTACATTCTCTGTTCCTCCCTTCTGTCATGACCCCTTCAACTGGCTGGGCTGATGGCACAAAAAGAGGGAAAAGCAGCACAAATCAAGCAAAATGCCTGCCACTGAGCCTTTATGTTTTTGCACTTTCCGAAGCTCTATTCTCAACAACTAGCCACCCAACTCGAACTCTCCAATGCTCTGCACCCCACATCAGTCTGGATTTCATACTGGTCATTCCACTGATACTATTCTTTTCTCTCTTCTTAGTGAAGTTCACCATTCATTGGACTGTGAGGATGTCGCAATCGCTGTTTCACTTGATCTGTCTTCAGCATTCAACCTCATAAATCATAATCTTTTCCTCTTTCGGTTGTATGATCTTGGGTCTCCTGGGATAGTTCTTTAATGGTTCACTTCTATCACAGCGTTCCTTTTGCATCATCAATGGCACATCTGTTTCCTCCTCTCACCCTCTTTCATGTGGTGTTCCTCAGGGCTTCATACTAGCACCTGTTCTTTTCAATATTTTTCTCTCGCCCTTAGCTCTTATGATCCAACAGCTTCACATTTCAACATACTTTTATACAGATGACATTCTTCTTCTATTTCACACGGACCCATCTCTGCTGGATCTCTCCCCCTTGAATACATGCCTCACTCATGTTGCAGCCTGGTTGTCTACCTTTTTAAAAATTGGCATTACATTCGAAATCCTCCAATCTTCAGGTATTACAGATGATTTTAATGATAGTTCACAGATTACTAATAGCAGGTCTGCAATCTCATATTTCAGTTCTTTCAACACCCTTGGATGTATATCATCCGGTCCAGATGATTTGCTACTCTTCAGTTTATCAAATAGTTGTAATACATCTTCCTGGTATATCGATATTTCCTTCAATTCTTCCGCACCTTTAAATACCACTTCAGTCATGAGTAACATCCCTACATCTTCCTCAGTAAAGACCGAAGTAAAGAATTCATTCAGTCTCTCCGCTATCGCCTTGTAGCCTCTAGGTGCCCCTTTAACCCCTCTATAATCTAATGGACCAACTGACTCTTTCACAGGTGTTTTGCTACGAATGTACTTGAAAAAGTCTTTATTACGCGTTTTTGCTTCCGCAGCAAGCTTCTTCTCAAATTCTGACTTTGCCTGCCTTATCAATGCCTTTCATTTAACTTGCCAGTGCTTGTGCTGTTTCCAGTTTTTGTCATTTGGCTCTTTTTTCCATTTCCTGAAAGATGCTTTTTTGGCAACAACAGCCTTTCTGACCTCGCCTTTAAATCATGCTGGCAGTTTTTTGGACTTCCTTCCACTTTTCTGGGAATACAGCTGTTCTGGGCTTCCAAAATAGTGTTTTTCAACAACACTTAAGCTTGATGTAAGTCTTTAACTTTTGCAACTGCTCCTTTTAGTTTTTTCTTAACTATTTTCCTCATTTTATCATAGTCTTCCTTTTGAAACTTAAAAGGTAGTACTGTGGATATCCTTACCATCCCTCCTCCATTAATTAAATCAAATCAAACGCGACATTGCTATGATCACTATTACCAAGTGGCCTCAACACCCTTATCTCTTGCACCAGATCTGGTGTTCCACTAAGGACTAGGTCCAATATGGCTTCCCCTCTGGTTGGTTTATGAACCAGATGCTCCATGAAGCAGTCATTTATTTCATCTAGGAATTTTATCTCCCTAGCATGTTCTGTCGTGACACTGACCCAGTCGATACCGGGGTAATTGAAATCACCCATTATTATTACTGTGCTGTAACTTTTTTTAGCTTCCTTGATTTCTTTGAGTATTTCATTACCCATTTGTTCATTCTGGCCAAGCAGTCGATAGTACACGCCCACTGCCATCGCTTTCCCCTTTTTACATGGAATTTCAATCCATAGAGATTCTACAGCAAATTTTGTTTTCCGCAAAACTTTAATCCTTTCTGACTCAATGCCCTCTCTAACATAGAGTGCAAACCCTCCACCAATTTGATCAGCCCTATCATTACGATATAGTTTGTACCCAGGTATCACAGTGTCCCATTGGTTGTCACCTTCCACCATGTCTCTGAGATTCCAATCATATCAACCTCTCATTTAGTGCTATATATTCTAACTCTCCCATCTTATTTTTTAGACTTTTAGCATTTGCATACAAGCATTTTAGAGACTGTATTTTATTCATATTAATTTGGCTATTGGAAGGCATGGGTAAATTTGGAATCTTTAAGCTCTGTCTGCTCCATACTCAAGAGCATTTGGGCTACTTTACCCTTTTTTAGAACCTCTCTGCTTTTGGTAGTATCCTTCAAGGATACATTCTTCTGAACCATGCGCTTTTGTGCAACTGTCAGCTTTCCCCTATTATCTAGTTTAAAAGCTGCTCTATCTCTTTTTCAAGGTTAATGCCAGCAGCCTGGTTCCATCCCAGTTAAGGTGAAGCCCATTGCTTCTGAAGAGCCCCTCCTTTCCCCAGAATGTTCCCCTGTTCCTAACAAATCTAAAACCCTCATCATTGCATCACTGTCTCATCCACGCATTGAGACTCCAGAGCTCTGCCTGCCTTTTGGGTCCTTGCACGTGAAACGGGAAGCATTTCGGAGAACACTACCCTGGAAGTTCTGGTTTTCAACTTCCTACCTAAAAGCCTAAATTTAGCCTCCAGGACCTCCCTACCACATTTTCCTATGTCATTGGTACTGACATGTAGCAAGACAGCAGACTCCTCCCCAGCACTATCTAAGACCTTATCTAGGTAGCGCATGAGGTCCGCTACCTTCGCACCAGGCAGGCATGTTACCAGGTGATCCTCATGTCCACCAGCCACCCAGCTATCTACATGCCTAATGATGGCATCCCCAACTATAATGGCTGTCCTAACCCTTACCTCATGGGCACATGGCCCTGGAGAAACGTCCTCGGTGCAAGAGGGTTTTACATCACCTGGAGGACAGGTCCTAGTTACAGGATCACTTCCTGCCATACCAGGTTGATGCTCTCCTGTCACATGACCTCTCTCCTCCATGGTAACAGGGATGCTGCCAGACTGGAGGTGGGATTTCGGGACTATATCCCTATAGGTCTCATCTATGTACCTCTCTGTCTTTCTTATGTCTTCCAAGTCTGCTACTCTAGCCTCTAGAGAACGGACTCATTTCCTGAGAGCAAAGAGCTCCTTGCACCTAGTGCACAGGTAAGAACTCCAATCAACTGGGAGAAAATCATATATGTGACACTCAATGCAAAAGACTGGAAAGTCCCCATCTCGCTGCTGGACTGCTGTCTGCATCTTAGTTTTAAGCTTGTGTTTAGATCTTTAAGTTCTTTACTTACTAAGGGTTGCTGTGGATACTTATACTAATAAAAGTATACCTAATACATTTAATATACCTTGTTCACCTGAAGCTTAATGGTTTACCTCCTATCGAAACAACCGAATCCAACAGGTACAAATAGAGCATACTTCCTCCTCAACCTTTGCCCAGAAACCAGGGATCCCCCAAGGATCCTCCCGTTCCGCACTTCTTTTTAACATTTACATTCAGCCAATCTTCAACATATTATAAACACATAACATCAACTATCATCTATACATGGATGATATCATGATGTACCTCCCTTGCGATTCTAACAACCTAAACTTTCCCAAAATAACCACATGTATGACTGACATCTCATCTTGGCTGAACAATCAGAATCTCAAAATAAACCTCAAGAAGACTGAGGCACTATACATCTGAAGAAACCCAAACTTTACCTCATCTATTAGAATCACACTACAAGACACAGAAATTGAATTCAAGGATGAAGTCAGATACTTAGGAATAGTCCTAGATAAAAATTTAAGTATGATCCCACACATAAAATCAGTTACAAAAATTATATATTTCAAACTTAAAACTATTCAACGCCTTAGACCACTCTTGGAAGACCACAACTTTAGGAATGTACTTCAATCACTAATAAACCCACTCATGGATTGTTGTAACAGTATCCTCCAGGGACTTCCTAAAAAAAACACACACCAGCTCCAGCTCGCTCAAAATCTTGCAGCACGCATAGTTACAAACTCAAGACGCATGGACCACATTACCCCAATCCTGCGTGATCTCCTTTGGCTATCAATAACCTCAAGGCTGAAATACAAGCTCACAATGATTATATTTAAACATCATTACAACATTGCATCCACCAACTTATCCACTCTCCTCATAACAACTGACAACTCTAGAGTAAGGAGAAACTTCCCAAAACACATATATCATTCCTTCACACGTCTGTAATACAAGACAATACACCAGCACCAGAGCCTTCTCTTACGTGGACCCAACATTGTGGAACTCACTCCCTGACCAACTAAGGGCAAAAAAAGACCTGCAATTCTGTAGGGACCTAAAAACTTACTTTTTTATAGAACACTTTGGTGACTCAGACAACCTCACAAATTCCCAAGAAACCTAATAAGCTAACAAACAATCCAGTCAGCTACCTCAACAGCCTAAATATGCAGTGCCACTAAAATCTGCCATTACAATCATATTGTACATAGTTTTCTGTATATAGTTTGAATATGTTAAATGTATATAGTTCCAATATTCAATGTAAAAGTTGTGGTTATGTTCGATGTAAAATGCCTCTGATCACAGGAAGAGGCGGTATATAAAACTTTGTTAAATAAAACAAATAAATAAACAGTATCCCACGAATACTCTCCACAACCCACAAACTCACTGTACCACAGTCTAGAACAAAACACTCACAACAAACATGCCACCAAGCCTTCAAGCTATATGCCCCCTCTCTCTGGAACATACTCCCAAACCATATAAGAAATATCTCTGACCTCAATTCCTTCGAAGGCCAGACCCCTCAAAACCTTCTTGTTCTCAAAACATTTCATCCCTGACTCTGAACCAGGAACATACTGATCCCCTCAGTAAATGTGCACACCGAAACTGCCAACCCTATAGATATATAGTTATAATGTACCATGTACATAGTTTTTGTACATAGTTGGCTGTTATATGTAATATGAATTTGGGTCAATGTAAACCACTTTGACCCAGTGAAAAGCGGTATAAATTCTGCTAAATAAATAAAATAAAATAAATCATCCAAGATGATGTCTGGATCCTTTTCCTGGGTGGTGATTTCTAATGTGAAACCCTGTATCATGTAGTTGTATTTTGGGTTGTTCTTCCCTAATAGAGTCATTCCAGAAGCAGAATAAGCATTTGTACGTGCACGGGGGACATGTAGTGAAAACATCTACGAATGTATTCCGGTACACGGCGCCCGCACACGATTATCTCGCTTACACGGGGATGCCCACACACATCTCTGAAGGAGTGGAATGTGGATGTGGCCAGCCACAGAGACATGTACACCATATTCCAGAAAGCCCCGCACACATTTCCGTCCTTTCCTGCAGATGTGCACGTTATTCCTACTTGATACATGAAACAAGGCCAGGACTTTGTCAGTTTTCTGCTGTCTTCTAGGATTCGTCCCTGCAAGTGAGAATGTGGGTGTGTGCACAGTAACGTTGGCAGATTGCACGGGAGGAGATGGTGTTGGGATCCGCAAAACATGGAGGAAATTAATGGCTGATTTGCAATGCCCATGCTGCATGAGGCAGCCAGAAACATCCAAGCATAGTTACTTTGGAATATGATAGGTAGATAAAGACCAATATGGTCCAGCTAGTCTGCCAGTAAAGTGACTAAGTGGTTGTAACTGCTGCTCTATACAGGTCAGCCTCCCTCTATTAAAAACTATGTGAGTTGGCTTTGACTACATTCTCTTGCTATGAAGGGATCCACTGTGTCTGTCGCATGACATTTTGAATTCCATCACTGTATTTGCCCCCACCACTAGCACTGTGAGGGCATTCCATGCATCCACCATCCTTTCAGTGCAAAAGTATTTCCTGATGTTGCTTTTAAGTTTACTGCATTGCAGCCTCATCATAGGTCCTCCAGTTTTACAGCTTCCTCTTCTTTGAAAAAGGTTTGTTTGTTTCTTTGATGCCCTTTAAGTATTTAAAGGTCTGTATCGTATCTCCCCTGTCCCTCCTCTCCTCTAGAGTGTACATATTTAGATCTTCAAGTCTCTTCTCATACGTCTACTGGCACATGCTCCATATCATTTTGGTCGCCATCTTCTGAACCATTTCAAGTCTTTTTATGCCCTTTGTGAGATATGGTCTCCAAAACTGAACACTATGCTCCACATGAGGCTTCACCAATGACTTGTACAGGGGCATTAATGCCTCCTCCTTTCTGCTGGTTATTCCTCTCTGTATGCAGCCCAACATCTTTTTGGTTGTGGCCACCACCTTATCGCATTGTTTTGCCACCTTGAGATCCTCACACACTATCATTCTGAGCTTGCTCCCCTGGTCCATGCACACCAACCTCTCCCCCCCATTGGATTATATTGCATTCCTATGCACAGTGCAGCAGAGGCAACAGACAATGCTTCATTGGCAGGAGGTGGCTGGGTATTTATTTATTTAAATTGATTTGTATATTGCCTTATCCTAGAACATCTACAAACGTATTCTGGTACACGACACCCGTGCATGATTATCATGCTTGCACGGGGATGCGCACACGCATCCCCAAAGGAGTGTAAAGTAGACATGGCCAGCCGCAGAAACATGTACACCACATTCCACATTCCTTCTGTACTGGCAGCCACTACAGGTCTGAGCCAAGCAGCAGAGTCCAAATGCATCCCACAGTTTCTTAGTGCTTTCCTGATGTATGTCTCAAATTATATTGCATTCCATCACACAGTACAGCAAAGGCAACAGTCAATGCTTCAGTGTCATGAAGTGGCTGGCTTCCTTTCTTTTCCTGCAGCCACTGCAGGTCTGAGCCAAGCTGAAGTGCCCAAATACATCCTCCAGTTTCTGAGAGCTTTCCTGATGCATGCCTCAGATTTATTTATTTCATTTATTTAACCAGTTTTATATACCACCTTATCCTTCAGTCAAAGTGGTTTACATTATAACTTGACTGGGTACATTTTCAGTGGGTCTAGGTAGGGAGGATGGAGTGGGAGGGGCGGTGGTATTATGTACATATATACAAACTATTTAAAGGTAGATCATACATAGGTTGTAGGTGACTATGTCCATAGCTTATGGACATGGGGAGTGCCCAAAATACTCTGTGAATAGCAAGGTCTTGAGCATCTTCCAGAAATTCTTGACATCACTCAGGGCTCTCATTGCCTCCGGAAGCGAGTTCCATAACGCGGGTGCAGAGAGTAATGGTGCTCTTCTGGATGTGGCCTGGTTGGCTCTTTGATATTCTGTGGGCCTGCTGAGCATATTTTCCTTGTTGCTTCATCTGGGTCTTGTGCTAGAGTCTTTGATTATTATGTTCTGAAGGGCAGCAGCTGAATTATTGTGAATGATTTTGAATATGTTTAGGATTGTTTTATATCTTGCACATGGGTAGATGGACAGCCAGTGTAGTGTTGGAGTATTGGTGTGATGTGTTCATTTTTGGCCGTGTTTGTAATGATTTGGGCTTTCGTATTTTGCACCAGTTGGAGAGGGTGGATGGATTGCTTGGGGGTGACCCTGGAAAAGCGAATTACCATAAATCACTAAAGGTGTGATTATTGCTTGACACACCGAGTGGAAGTGCTCATGGTTTAGGACTGTTTTGAGCCTCCTAAGGAGCTTCAATCTATGGTATGCTTTTGCAGCTGTTTTGCTGATGTGGGTCTGAAGGTAAGGTTCTTGTCTAGGGTGATGCCCAGGTATTTTACTTCTTCTTTTACTGTTATTGTTTTGTCCTGGATGTTGATTGTTTGTGGTGGTTTGAAGGTAGTGTTTCTGGAGATGAATAGTGCTTCCGTCTTGTTGTAGTTCATTGACAGGTTGTTGGTGAGCCATGTGGTCATTTTTTCCAGGCACTTAGTTATAGGTGCTAGGTCAGGTGCATGTATGTTGATAGGAGTATAGACCTTGATGTCATCCACAATTATGTGGTAATACATCTTGTGTTTATTTATTTACATTCTCTTATATACCGCGCTATTCTGCATCAGTGTGGTTTACATAGAACAAACTGAAATTACATTGAACAGGGTACTATAACTTTGAGATAACTATTTTACAGGGAACATGGGCTATGGAGGGATAAGTGGCTTGCCCAAGACCACAAGGAGCACCTGTGGGACTAGAAACCCCAGTCCTTCCGGCCCAAGGTTGCTGTCCTCTAGTGGGATTTGAAGCCCTGACCTTCCGGCCTGAAGTACCTTGCCCCAACCACTAGGCCACTCCTCCACTCCATGCTGTTTAATGATATTGCATATGGGCTGTATGTATAGGTTAAAGAGGATGGATGACAGTGTGGATCCTTGTGGGCTGCCCTGTGGTATGGCGAACCATGTTCATTTGTTTTCACCACATTTGACCTGCTGTGTTTGGTTCTTGAGGTATGATTTGAACCATTTTATTGTGTTGTTCAGCCCAATTTTTTGTAGCTGTAGTAGCATTATGTTGTGGGAAATCATATCAAAGGTGGCTGATATATCCATAAAGATTAACAGGAATCTTTTTTTGATGTTGTCAATGTCCCTTATGAAGTTGTCAAATAAGGAGGTTAGCAGCATTTCACTGTTATGCTGTGACTTTAACCCATGTTGTTGTGGGTCCAGTGGGTCATTCAAGTCAATGTGGTCTTGTAGTTGCTTTTGGACAGACTTTTCAATGATTTTCGTGATAAATGGAAGACTAGAGATTGGCCGATAGGATTTTGGGTCTACTGGATTTAGGGTGGCGTATTTGATGTGTGGTTATATCATTGCTTGCTTGAGGGATGGTGGCATGTAGCCCTATTGAAGAGACATCTTCACTATCTTTTGGAGGTGCTGGCTAAGTCGATCTTTTGAAACTTTGATTCATGCCACCGTGCATGGGTCAGCCGATGATGTTGCTGTTATCAAGGCGCCCACAATGTGTTTGATCTGGAGCACTGAGGGAATGATAAATTCCATCCAGGTTTGTTGGTGTTCAGAAGTTGTTGGGTTGTTTGTTGTGGGAGCGTGGTTTAGTGCAAGATTACTGTGCTTGTTGATCATGAAGTTTGCAAATTATTGAGGGTCTATGTGCTGGATATCTTGCTGTGTTGTTTCTCTGGTGAACTTCTGTATGATGATAAAGAGCTCTCTTGGTCTGTTCACTGACTTCATAATGATATTGGTGTGGCATTGTTGTTTGCATTCATTGATTAGGTTATTGTATTCCAGCTGCCTGGTTCTGTATTGGAGCAGAGTGTCCTGTGTCTTGTTATGTCTCCATTTTCTCTCAAGCTTCCTCAGCACACGCTTTGCTTCTCTGATTGCTTCTGAGTACCAGGATGAGTTGGTTCTCTTGTGGGTATGTGCGTGATGTTGTCTTGTAGTTGATGCTGCTGTAGAAATTGACTCATTCCAATTTTTGATGATCTTGTCTAGGCTGTGACTGTCTTGTTGGAGTTTTGGTATTATTTCCTGGGAAGAATACATCTTTGTGAAAGGTTCTGAATCTTCTGTTGATGTGTCCTTCTTCTCGGCAGCTAATGGGTCTTTTAAGTAGCATGAGGATATTATTGTATAGTGATCTGACCAGGGTATTGGGGTGATTGCTGCGGCTGTGGTCTGGTCTTGTTCTATTAGGTGCTTTGGTATGAAGATGAGATCCGGAGTTGTTCCATATTGATGCATGGGAGCATTCACTAATTGGATGTATTGCAAGGATTCCATTGCTTTGAGGAATGCTCTAGCTTCTTTCTTGGGTGTGGAGAAAAGGTTATAGTCTCCTAGGGCCATGAGCGGTATATGTTGGGTGCTGTGTGAGTAGATTGTCTCCAGTATAGTGGATAGTTCTTTGGATTTGGCATTTGGCAGTCTGTATGTGAGGCATATACTCAAGTATTTGTTGGTGATGGTGATATTGTTGGTTTCTGCCGTGTTGATAGAGGAGATGGTTTTAAATCTGTAATGATTTCTAGCCACTATTAGTACTGTTCTAGGGCAATTGAATGCTGCGTATTTAGGTGGGGTAATTTGGTTTAGGATGATCTAGTCAGTGTCTGCTAACCAAGTTTCTGTGATACATACAATGTCCACCTTATGGGTTTGAATGTAGTCGTAGATGGTGTTTGGTTTGTTTCTGATTGATCTTGCATTAAAAAGGACACATTTGATTGGAGAGGCAATGATGGGGTAGGTGTGTGTAGCTTGTGGGGGATGCATAGGTTATAGTTGTATTAGGTTGTGTGCTCTGCGTGTTGTGTGTCTAGGGCATTTGTGAATCAGGGTAGTGGGCAGTAGGATCAGTGATAGTGGTGGTAGAGGAGTTGGTGCGGTATATGTCTTAGCTCCTGTGCAGCTTATTTGATGCACTAGGATAAGTATCAGTAGGAGGCAAGATATTATTTTACAATAGTGAGGGTGCATGTTGGGGCTGTTTGAGGTCTTTCCCAGGCTGCGGTATACACTGTATTGGGTCTGACCATCTTAGGTGGTCCTCAAGTTGCTAAGGCTAATTCAGTCTTTTTTCTTCTTATGTGGGCCACTCCTAAGGGCCATGCCAAAGGGCCCTTAGGTGCAGGGCGCCAATAGTATCTGCCTTAAATGTGTAGCTATGTCGCCGGGTGATTTTGCCTGCGGGCTGAGCTAGATGCTTGCAATTGACGTTGATTGCAGAACCGTGTGCTCACCTCTGGTGCAAATGCACTGGGTTAAGCTAGTGAGATCTGCACGGTGCTGTGAGTCCAATCTTGCCCTTGTGCTCTGTGCATCCATCGGTGTCCAATGCCAATGCTATGTCCTGCGGTGAGGATTAAATAGCATTCCTTCACACAGTGCAGCAGAGGCAACAGACAGTGCCTCAATGTCATGAGGTGGCTGGATTCCCTTCTGTGCTGGCAGCCACTGCGGGTCTCAGCAAAGCTGCTGTATCCAGGTGCTTCATCTAGTTTCTGAGTGCTTTCCTGATGCATGCATCAGATTATATTGCATTTCCATGCACAGTGCAGCAGATGCAATGGACAATGCTTCAATGTCATGAAGTGGTTGGATGCCCTTTTTTTCCTGCAGCCACTGCAGGTCTGAGCCTATCGGCAGCATCCAAGATCATCCTCCAGATTCTGGGTGATTTCCTGATGCATGCTTCGGATTATATGCATTCCCTCACACTGTACAGCAGAGGCAACAAACAGTGCTTCAATGTCATGAAGTGACTGGGTTTCCTTCTCTGCTGGTAACCACTGCAGGTCTGAGCCAAGCAGCAGTGTCCCAGTGTATCCCCCAGATTCTGAGTGCTTTCCTTATATGTGCCTCAGATTATATAGCATTCCCTCACCCAATGAAGCAGAAACAACATGCAGTGCTTTAATGTCATGAGGTGGCTGGGTTCCCTTCTGTGTTTGCAGCTATTGCAGGTCTGAGCCAAGCAGCAGTGCCCAACTACATCCTTCCACACAGGCCAGATCAAGGGATCATCGCCACAAAGCAGACTGTGTGACAGCGGCAGGATAGGAGATGTGTGCAGACCAAATGAGCCAAGACAGAGGGTGGACATTGTATGGGACAGGTGTAGCACCTGTCGGGAGCTGCTGTGAGAAATGTCAATGTCCAGTTCTGGTGAACAGGCCTCCACTAGCTCTTTGTTATTTGTCCAGTTCTGGTGAACAGGCTCTCCTCAATGTCTCTGTTATTGTGCTACAGTATGTAGCATTGAGCTTATGGCAGGGGGCGAGTTTTTTGTAGGCACCCATTCATGTGCCCTCATTGCCTATCAATGTCTAGGTGAGCCAAGCTCTTCTGTAATGTGGTTTAGCTCCTCCTCAGTGAAAGTGCACTTTATTGTGGGAATCTTTGGAGCCATTTCCCAGTGAGAACAGTCTTAGGAGATATGCCTTTTAACTGGAGGGGCGTGGCCGACCGAGACGACGAAGTGTACATGTGGCGATCTGCCCAACTGA
The DNA here is from genome assembly GCA_033557465.1 of Ichthyophis bannanicus. Taxonomy (NCBI): domain Eukaryota; kingdom Metazoa; phylum Chordata; class Amphibia; order Gymnophiona; family Ichthyophiidae; genus Ichthyophis; species Ichthyophis bannanicus. The sequence goes on along the minus strand of CM066036.1, from coordinate 827,649,676 downwards.
AGACGTGGAAGTTTTCCGAATACGATGCGCCCTTGTATGTCCCCACAAATGGATCCATCCACTTTGTCAGTTACACGTGTCCTGGATTTTGGACAGGCCATGACGAAAATGTTCCCGTGGCAATTCTGGAAGTGTGTGTATGTCCATACCCGCAGATCCGGAATATGGTCAGATTTGTGCCCGTGCCCAATTTACATGTGCCCATGGGACATATGCAGCCTTTGTGGAATCTGTCTCTAAGTGCATAGCTTTGCACTTGTCCACATTAAATTCCATCTGCCATTTGGATGCCCAGTCTCCCAATTTCTCAAGGACCTCTTGCAATTTTTCACAATCTTCTTATTATTTAATAACTTTGAATAATTTTGTGTCATCTGTAAATTTGATTGCCTCACTTGTTATTCCTATTTCCATGTCATTCATGAATATGTTAAAAAACAGAAGGCTCAGGACAGATTACGTGGGTGCTCCATTATTCATCTTTCTCCATTGATGAGATTGACCATTTAGTTCTACTCTCTGTTTTCTATCTTTTCTGGTCCACTATAGGATACTGCTTCCTATTCCATGATATTTTAATTTCTTCAAGAGTCTCTAATGAAGAATCTTGTTGAAGGTTTTCTGAAAATCCAGATACACTATATCAACTGACTCATCTTTAGCCATGCATTTATTCACAGCTTCAAAAAAAAAAAAACCCCAGCAGATTAGTGAGACAAGACTAGCCTTGGCTAAATCCATGTTGGTTTTCTTTCCATTAAATCAGATGGCTGACCCTGAAAATGTTCTAAAAACTCCCAGTGACCAAGAAAGCCAAGGTTATAGGATCAAGGTCTACAAAAAGCTCGCTTGATCTGTGCTGTGTTAGGGATGTGATCAAATTTGCAGAAAACACAAAATTATTCAAAGTTGTTAAAATACCAAGAAGATTGTGAAAAATTGCAAGAAGACCTTGAGAAACTGGAAGACTGGGCATCTAAATGACAGCTGGAATTTAATGTAGTAGACAAGTGCAAAGTTCTGCAACTCAGAATGAGCAATCCAAACTATGGTTATTTGATGCAAGGCACAATATTTGGAATCACCACCCAGAAAATGGATTTAGTGATCATCGTGGATAATATGTTGAAACCCTCCACCCAGTGTGCAGCGGTGGCCAAGAAAGCAAATAGAATCATAAGGAAAGGAATGGAGAATAAAACCAAAGATATTAGAATGCCTCTGTATCATTCCACGGTTCCATCACACCTTGAATATTGTGTGCAATTCTGGTCACTATATCATGTCTTTAAAGAATATTGCAGAATTAGAAAAGGTAAAGAGAAGAGTCACCAAATGGCAAAGGGGATGGGAGGATACACCTACGGGAAAAAAGATGGTTGAGGGGAGGTCTGATCAAGGTCTATAAAATAATGAATGGAGTGGAATGGTAAACATAACTTGGTTGTTTACTCCTTCAAAAAGCAGAAAGACTAGGAGGGCATGCAATGAAGCTACAATATGACCAATTTAAGACTAATAGGAGAAAATATTTTTTCACTCAATGTGTAATGAAACTCTGGAATTCATTACTAGGCGATATGGTAAAAGCTGTTAGTGTAGCTGGGTTTAAAAAAGGTTTGGACAAGTTTCTGAAGGAAAAGTACAGAAAGCATTATTAAAGAGCACCTGGGAAATCCACAGTTTACTCCTGGTTTAAGCAATGTGGAATCTGTGTACCTTTTTGGGAACCTGACAGGTACTGTACTTGTGACCTGGATTGGCCACTGTTGGAAACAGGATACTGGGATTGATGGACGTTGGCATATCTTATGTTCATAAATGCTTAAAATCAGCATTATGCATGGAACATCTGGCCATGCCCTTAGAATGCCCCACAATGTGCCCACTGTTTTGCCCTCTGGGGGTATTGTACTTGAATATAACTTTCTTTGAACTTCTGAGGAAAGGCATGAGCTAAAGCCAATTTCCATCGGTCGGGTTGTGGCAGTGTATGCAACTTTGCATTTTCAAAAGTACATACATTATTCAACCAAGCATCAGCCCTGTGAATTCAATATCCTTGTGAGTAATATTGTCAAAGTATTAGAAGGGAAATTTTGCCTTTCGCAGGTGATATGAAAATCTGCAAAAGAGTGGACACCTTAAGGAAGTAGACAGATTTAGCAGTGATCTGTGAAAATCTAGAAGATTGACCAAATTCTTGGACATTAAGCTTTAATGCAAAGAAGCACAGAGTGATATATTTGGGGTGTAGAAATCCAAAAGAGCTATGTGTGATAGGAAACCAGAGGCTGATGTGCACTGAGCAGGAGAGAGGGCTAAGGGTGATAGTATCTGATCCCAAGGTTGCAAACTAATTTCACAAACGGTGGTCAAAGCCAGAAATAAGTCCTTTCCAAAGGAGGGGGAATTGTAGAAGTAAGAAATGCTATATAAAGCTGTAAGGATATGGACTTAAAAAGGAACAAGTGACAATATTATTTCATGGAAAGGGTGGTGGATTCTTAGATACCCTCCTGGAAGAAGTGGTAGAGGCAAAACAGTGGAATATATGCAATGGATCCCTAAAGGACAAGATTGAAATCAAGCATAGAGAAGTCTAGCACAAAACAGGACTGAAATGACTTTTGCATTTCAAAGGTGTAGGGGAGGTAACTTGAATGGAGTGGCAGTTACAAATCTTATCAACTTATTGTGCAGATTGAATGGTGGGTCTTTATTGGCCACCATTTACTACATTCCAGAACATAAACAAGGGGTTTGTACGTGTGGCAGGGATGTTTATGTGCTGAAAACGCCCCTAACTATATTCTGAAGCACTGCTATCATACATGTAGATGGCGCTAACACGGGGATCTCAATGTACCCAGAAGGGGAGGAACGGGGGCGTGGTCAGCAGCAGAGATGTATTCAGGAAAGGCCAGTAAACGTTTTAAGTGTTTCCCGGAAACATCCACTTTATTCCTGCTGAAACATGGAATAAGGCCTGGACTTAGAAAAAATTCTGCTCTTCTCTGTAATGCATCCCATATAGAATGGTTGTGATAAGTATGTGCTGAACTGGTGTGATTGCAGTCTGGAAAAATACCAGGTGCAGTTACAAAGAACTGAAAGCAGAGGTGAGGGAATGTTGTAAGGGAAAGAAATATTTATAAACACCCTTACAGAAATATTAAGAAGAGCAATAGTGTTTATTCAGGCTATGCTGAAATGTGCTGTTTGTGCTAAAACAGCTGATCCAGGGGGCCCTATCAAATCCCGTGTTCTCAAAACTGGGACTGCTGATGTAGGAATAGTATGTGAGTGAGTCTGGAAACAAAACATGTTACAGTGAGAAAGGGAGATCATATGTGTAGTCCTAGGACATGATGCCATCATGGCATAGCAGCTGAGGTCTTAGATATATCCTGTAGACAGGATACATCTAGGGGGAATGGTAAGGAAACACAAGGGAGCTTAGGCGGATCAGATCCAAAAGAGGCAATGAAGAGGTGAGCCCTCAGCCTAGAATTCAGAAGGGCCAGAGAAGAAACCCGATGAACAGACTCAGGTAATTTATTCTAGGCATAGGGAGCAGCAAGGTGATAGGAGCACAGGCTGGATTTGGCACTAGAGAAGAAGGACACAGATAGAAGCAATCTGACAGAATAACGGAGCTCCCAAGAAGGTGTGTAGGGAGAGATAAGAGGGGAAATGTAGTGCAGAGCAGCAGAATGATTGCACTTATAGGCCATAGGCATGAAAAGGTCATACATTTGTTGCTCAGCAATATTATGCATCCTTTGGCGAACTGCAATGTTAGTTTCAGGTTTGATGCACTTGGTAAGGGTTTATCCCTAGCAGTTTAAAGCATGTTTGTAGAGATGACCAAGGCAGGAATCACTGGGGCCAGTTCCTAATGCCAAGCACCATTCAATACAAGCTATGTACTGAAATACATGTTCATATTCCTATTCTCTTATACCATATTAGGGTGCACTGGGGTTTGCTTAACACTTTCTGGGGCCTGTAGAGGACTGGTAGATGGTCTAGGTTGCAGCAGCAGTCATTTCTTATTGGAATTTATGTGCAGTTTGCATCAGCAAACTACTGTCAGTGTAAAGAGCGGCTTAGGAGATGCACGTTTTTCCCGAGGGGCGTGGCATCCGCAGATACATCGCAGAGACGGGCAGGATCCAAAACATGCAACTTTTCAGAATACGGTGGGTGCAGGGACGTCCAAATCGTTTACATTATATCACATGGCCCGCGGCTGCACTCATGCCTGGGCCCTGCACCGGATGCGCGCACAGGCCGACTAAATAGCGGTTTGCCTCTGCTGCGCCGAACACATATACCTCCCAGATTCCAGACCTGCAGGCACATCTAGACCCACGGATGTGGAATTAGGTTCAAACGGGGCCTGCTTTTAATTTAGATATGTCCGAGGGCCGGACATTCAAGTTATGGAATCACACTCCATGTTACTATGTTTTAGTCTGAATAGGTGCCTTCGGAAAAGCTGATGCAAGTGTCTTCAGGTATGATTTCCTTAGGCCATTTTCATAATGAAAGTACATGAAATTGTCCTAGGCAGAGGACTATCATGATTTCTAGGCTTGATTGGGGGAGGGGTTATAAAACGAGGAGGATAATTCAAGGCTTTTGAGACCAGAAGCTCATGGCCAGAGCTGGAAGCCCAAAGAATCAGGAGAAAACTGCTAGATTACCAAAAAAAAAAGATAATTATTATAATGCATACACCACTTAAAGCTATTTAGCACTGTAGTTACATTAAATCTGTCAGATACTACAAGCAAAGGAAATTCTTTCGTGAAGGCCTACCATTCTATTTCTAATCATCTGCTGCCCTATTTGTCTTAATTCTATGCTATTTTAACAGACAGTCTAAAAGATATATTCAGACCTTTTAATGACAGTATTGTAAAGGTCTCCTACACAACATAAAGCACAAATTAAAAGATGTCCATTAGTGATTTAAAAATGATCCACATAGGTGTGAGAAGTCAAAGCTTAGGATGGTTTCCCGGGTGAATAGCAACTTAATGGAAAGTGCGTTTGTCATCCAGAAAATGTATAAATACCGTGGAGGAGGAATACCGTTTACACTCCTGAATCAGCAGTTTCCGAAGAGGTATTACGTGCTTCTATGTGTATGCGCAGGCTTGAAGGGGGCATATTCTCGGTGTGGTTTAGGTGTACCTTAAGCGGGTAATTTTACAAGCTTTTTTCACATGAAAACCTACTTAACACACAGAGAATGGCTTTTACAGAACTGCCTGATTATATGCATGCGCAAAATAGATGTGTCCATAGAAAGTGTGCTCCTACTGTTACATGATCTGTGCAGAGGTATCCCTGAAGCCAAAGTTTGGGGGAAATGGAGGTGGAGTTTCAGTGTATGTGTGTTCTACAAAGTATGTATGCATATCAATAGAATATACACAGCACTGGAGTCAGGGAGTAGCAAAGAGGGCAGTTGACCTGGGCTCCCATCTAACAAGGGGCCCCAAGTCTGCTTCCTGCTGAAAGAGGCATATCCTGAAGGTAGACTTTGGGGCTTCCTCAGAGGTTTCTGCCCTGGATACCTGCATCTTTAACACTAGCCCTGAGTACACATCCTTCCTGTCAGTTTCAACTGCTAATTCTGCCTCAGTCTCACTCCTTTCCCTCATTTGAAGACTACTCTATCCGGTGTTTTACTCCACTACCTCTCCGATTAGCTGTTATTTATCAACCCCCTTGACAAGTCCACCTCTACCGTCTCTCTGACTTTGACTCATGGCTTGCCTTCTTTCTGGATTCATCTTCCCCCTCCCTTATTCTAAGGAATTTTAACATTCATGTTCATAACCCTTGTGCTTTAAACTTCTCTCCCTCACCTCATCATTCAACCTCCAGCTTTGCTCTACTGCCCCTATTCACCAGCAAGGCCACTGCCTCGACCTTGTATTCTTCTCTAATTGCTTGCCCTCAAACTTCTTCCCTTATCAGACCATCACTCTTCATCACTCACTGCCTCAAACTCACCCTGTCCCCTCCAATCTCTTTATAAATATTCATGCTATTGACCCGTAAGCTATCTCCTCCACTGTCTCATCACCTCTTTACTACATACGTCAGCTGAGTCTATTGATGAGGCAGTATTCCTATAACACTGCACTCTCCTCTCCTCTGGATGCTCTTGCTCCACCCATGCCACATCCTGTGAGGTGTACCGTACCTCAGTCCTGGCTGTCTTCCACTATCTACATTCCTGTGCCCACTCAGTTGAGCATGCTTGGCTCAAATCCTGCACCCTTGTGGACTTTCTACACTTCAAATTCATGCTTGTCTCTTTCCAATCAGCCATAGCACTTACCAAACAAAACTATTATGTCTATCTGACTAACTCTCTTGCCTCTGACCCTCTCCGTCTCTTTACAACTCTCAACTCTCTCCTCAAGTTGTCTCTGCCTCCAATCCCTCTCTCCCTTTCTGTCCAAATCCTGGCTGACTACCTCCATGACAAAATCCATAAGATCACACTCCAATTCCCCACAAAGTCAGCTACTTCCCCTCTTCACTCCCAACTTTCCACCCCTCCCCCACCCCACTTCTGCTACCTTTTATTCCTTTTCTGTGATCACTGAGAAAGAAACCATTCACTTTCTTTCCTCATCCAAACTGACTACCTGTTCCTCTGATCCTATTCCCACCCATCTCCTTAGCCCCATCTCCTCCACTGTAGTCACTTCCATCTCTCATATTCTCAACCTATCGATCTCCACTGGAACTTGCAGCCTTCAAGCATGCTGTGGTCACTCCTCTGCTCAAGAAACTCTCATTAGACCATATATGGCCTTCTCACTATTGACCCATCTCCCACCTCCCCTTCATTTCTAAAGTACTTGAACATGCAGTTCACCACTGTTGCCTTAACTTTCTCTCCTCTCAAACCCTTCTGGATCCTCTACAATCTAGCTTTCATCTTTTACATTCTACCAAAATGGCTCTTCCCAAAGTCTCCAATGACTTGTTCCTGGCAAAATCCAAGGGTCTTTACTCAGTTCTCATCCTTCTTGACTTTTCTGCTGCTTTTGACACTGTTGACTACAATCTTCACCTTGATACCTTGTCCTCGCTTTGTTTTAAGGACTCTGTGCTATCCTGGTTCTCTTTTTATCTCTCCCATCACTCTTTCAGTGTTTGTTCTGGTGAATCCTCCTCTACTGCTATCCAACTCCCAAGGATCTGTCTTGGGTGTACTCCTTGCCTCTTTATATACACAGTCCCTTGGTGCACTCATCTCTTCCAATGGCTTTCAGTACCATCTTTACACTGATGACTCCCAGATATACCTCTCTATGTCTGCAATCTCTCAGGCAATCCAGGCCAGGATCTCTGTCTGCCTTTCTGACATTGCTGCTTGGATGTCTCACCGCTGCTTGAAATTGAACATGGCCAAAACTGAGTTTCTTATTTTTCCCTCTAAACTTTCCTCTCCCCTTCCTCCTTTTTAGTCTCTGCGGATAACTCTCTACTCCTCCCTGTCTCTTCAGCTCGCAGCCTTGGGGTCGTCATTGATTCCCTCTCCTTCTCCACACACATCCAACTAAAAGCTAAAACTTGCCATTTCTTTCTTTACAACATCAAAATAATTTGCCCATTCCTTTCTAAATGCACTACTAAGACACTTATCCACTCCTTAGTCACCTCCTGTCTAGACTATTGTAACATACTCCTTGATGGTCTCCCTCTGAATTATCTCTCTCCTCTTCAATCTATTCAACAGTGCTGCGCTTCTAATCTTCCACCAGCCTCGTCATGCTCACTTCATGGGTTCCCTATCCATTTCTGCATCCAGTTCACACTTCTCCTGCTGATCTATAAGCGCATTCATTCTGCAGCTCCTCACCACCTTTCCTCTCTTATCTCTCTCTACATCTCTCCTTGGGAACCCTGCTCTTCTGGCATATCACTTCTATCTGTGCCCTTCTCTTCTATTGCTAACTTCAGACTTTGCTCCTTTCACCTTGCTGCTCCTTATGCCTGGAACAAACTGCCTGAGTCTGTACATCAGGCTCCGTCTCTGATTCTTTTCAAATCCAGGCTAAAAAATCACTTCTTCACTGCCGCTTTCGGATCTTGACTCACCTGATCTCCTTTGTGTTTCCTTATCATTCCCCCTAGATGTATCCCATGTCTACAGCTACTGTGTTGCCTGTCTTGACTAGACTGTAAGCTCTGATGAAAAGGGTCCGTCTTTTCCGGCCTTGTGCCTTGCTGTTACTGTAATATTTTATTATCATTGTAAACCACTCTGCTATTTTGAAGGACGGTCAATCAAATCAATAAACATAAACATAAACATATGTCTGTGTAGCACTATAAAATGTTCAGTAGTAATAGTAGTAGTAGTTTTTGCCACAGATGTAAATTTGTGTGTTCTAATTTGTGCGCTTTCGGGCTGAAGATTTACCCAGCACAATTGACAAAGCTCATTCTACTAGACCTACTGATTTTGGTATGTGCAGCACTTTGATGTTCATATTTTTCAGAGTGATCTATCAATTTTATTAAACAATATACCTTAAAAGGCTCATTTTAGATAGCACATGGAGATCAGAATTGAAACGCCGAGGGCAGGATGTACTCAGTTCTGACAGTATTTTTAAAACAGTTCTGCAAAAGGTGACTGGATGGTCAGTCTCAGTGCCTCGATCACCTGCAACAGCAGCCAAACAATCGATGAAGAGACAATGAGGGAAGTTGGTGATCTGAACTTCTCAAGAGCCTCCCAGAACACAGTAGGTATCTCTAGCATGCATTCCTACACCCTTCCAACCTCTCCCTGTATGCTTTTCTACCTATTGTTGCTACCTCCCTTCTACCTGGGTCAAATGTGTGGGCATGGCCCTATTGGCCTCACCTCACAGTTTTCACCCATCATGGGAATGTGTGCCCCATGCCTTGCCAGGGGTGCATGCAGCAGGGGATACCTGTACCACAGTTCCCAGTGGTATGTTACTGGCATGCTGTGATTGTGTCCTCACTCGCTGATGCTGAAAATGCTGCAATAGGAAGGTACTACTCTGGAAATTTCCCCTCCCTTCCACACTGTGTGTTCAGGGGTTGTGACCCACACAGTACTGCTGCAGTGGTCAGTCTATTCTCAGAACAGCTTCCTCCTACCACTAAAGGTGTACCAATTGACTTGGAAGGGGGCTCCATGGGACACATAGGCCACTGTTCAGCCCTTCTGCTATGTGGGTGAGTGAGAAGTATTCACTTTTGGTTTAAGTATTTAAGCTCTATTCCTTTATGCTATAGCAGACTCATCACTATCTTTTTGACTGACAGCTGTTCCCTCACTTGCTTGTCCCTCTACACAGAAGGGTTCTTCTACTAAAGGCCGGTAAGGGTGCACCGAATTGCATGAGTTAATAGCAGCATTAAGGCCACATCGTGTATGAAAGGCTGGAGTGGGGAATAGGCGCTCCAGAGGTAAGGGCACTAGTGGCTGGTTAGTGGGCATGAACTGCATGTTGGGCGTTAAGGGCACAAAGAGTACAGGTCAATGCCCGCTAAGGCTGGTTGCCTTAATGCCAGATAAGGGAGTCAATGGAGAAGTCAGAAGTGAGGTGCTGGAAAAGAGCAAAGGGAATTGGTGATAAACAAGTCACATCCGTATGTCACATATGTGTGAGCAAGAGAGTGTGCGGATAATGTGGGAGGCAGTTGGACTGTATCAGTGAGGGGGGTGCTCATGTAATCCACTGTGATGTCAGTAGGTGGCATAGGATTGGGTAGAAGTGTGTCATGGAGTAGCCACTATGGTCATGGTGTAGACATAGAAAGAATGCCTGGGTGGCAGTGGTGACCTGCACATCAACTGCAGGTGAGGTGGGAATGATACACCCCAATGAGTAAAATGACACTGTGTGGGCCAGGGTGTAGCAGTTGGCTAGAGAATACATGATTGAACATGATGGATATACGCTGATGGATGGGCCAAAGGATGGATGGGGGTAGGTTGCAGTGCTGTATGCCTTGCTGCCCTAATGTACCAGATGTGATGCTACAAATGCAGCTAACCTCAGTTGTAGTGTGAAAAATAGTTGCTGTGCCACAGGGAAGGTCTAATACATCTATTTGGGATTCACAGCTGTCTCAGCTGTGTTAACCACCATTCAATTTCCCTGATATATACTGTATGTATATAGGACTCGATTCTGTCCCAGACGTCCCGGTCCTCTGTGTGCCTAGTCAGAGCCAGATGCACAGAGGCAGATGGGATTCTGATCTCAAAGAGCACGTCTAGCCCCGCGGTATCAGAATCATATCCAGGCCTGTACTTGTAGGCTGGGACCCCGATTCTGGTCAGCCTGCATGTACAGGTCTAGCCTGGCTAACTCAGTCAAGGCTCCTGAATAGAGCTGCAGTGCCATGGCTTCCGGTTGCCATGGAGCCATGATCCCCAGCCGCCATACAGAAACCTTCATTCCCTGCAGCCAACTCCTGATCTGGTCTCCCAAGGCCAGGATCGGGCTACGGGGAATCACCTCTACCCCCTTCCACCTTTTCTGCACCCCGGGCCTGCCATCTCCTACTGACTAGGGGAACTTATTCCACCTCAGAGGTGGAATAAGTTTCCGTTCAGCCCGCTGGCCCCGGACGTACAGGGCCGACATTGGAATTGGTCCTGTACATCCAGGGCTGCCGACCACCCACCGCCCACCCTAACTCCGCCCCACAATGCCCCTTTCCTGCCCCATCTAACCTCCCCATACAACATACAGGGAAGTTAGTCAGGGTTGGCAGAGGGGCCGAATAGCAGGGATAACCCTGATAACAACTGGACAAGTAAGGAGGCTATGATCCAAGGACATAATAACCACACATCTGGACAAGCTGCATGCAAACCCCAAGTGCTCTTAGACAGATAAGGTCTACGCTCATACTGTCTACTGGAAGAAGGTCACTAGCATGATGTCACACACCTGGCATCTACCCATCTCTGAACTGATGTGTCTCTCATATTGCCCATATGGAACAAGTAAGGACGTGTGATCCTCTGTGCAAGTGCTCATCCCAGTTGTGGGACATGCCTGTGTGTACTGCACATATGTGATAGAGAAAAAGATGTTCATTCACAGCTATCACAAACGTTTCCAGTCATATGCAACTCACGTATCATGCATCTACAAGGTGACATTGCATGACCTTTTGCAATGTGTTGCAGCATAGCTAATAAAGTCATGCTAGCAGGTGGGTATGATTGAAATGTGCATGCTTGCAAAAGCAAGGTGCTATCATAATATATAAAAAATAATAATAATGTGCACCTCAAGTCAATGCTTTCTCTTGGTAAACCAGCAGCTCCTGGGTTTTCTTGGCAGTGTTACCATAAATATATTGCCAGGTCCTTCATCCCAGGCAATGGAGGGTGAAGTGACTTTCCCAATGCCAGAAGTGGAATTTGAACGCTGGCCTGTTCCTTATTGAATACATCCCAAAAAAACTCCCAGTCACTTTTCTTAAAGAAAATAGCAAAATCAGGCCTTACACACTGTCTCTGATAAATTTTCACAGTTCTGCCTGAAGAGGGACATTGCAACAATAGAGTCTAATGCAGAGAATTAACTCCAAAACAATTCCAAGAATTAATTTCAAAAAATTAAAAAAATTATAAAGGGAGATAAAGGCTTCAGTAATGCCCAACATTTTTCCCTCTATACAGCAGAAACCTGCCCGAAGGGAACATATTGCGTCTCACCATCACCGGCCTAAAAAACTCAACTTTTTATTACCATCCATCATCACTTTTTAACCAAGGTTACAGCACTATCGCTGTTCCTGAAATAAAGAAGAAAATGACTTAAGTAGAGAAAACATTATACCAATGACACAAACAGTGCTCAAAGAATCTTGCAATTGTCAGCTCCTAAAGTAGAACAGCCACCCAAAAAAGATCCTTGTTTCATCAAAAATATGGCTTCATCAGGGGCAAGACTTCAAAAAGGCAATTCAGTATTCACTCCAGCAGTAGCAGACAACACTACCACGTGCTTTTAAATTAGAGCCTGGCCAATCAAGGAGAAGGCAGAAAGAGCCACACACTGCCCCTATGTCCGTCATTTAAAGAGCCTCACACAGATTGAAGCTTGATGGCTCATCCCCTAACAGGAAGCATACCCAGCCACAAATATTCTACCAGTCTCACACTAAGCTAGCGTTCAAAAAATGCTCCATTCAGTCTTGCTATTAAGCCCCTCAGGTTCCAGAGCATCTAAAGAATATATCTAATTCTGTTCCTGCTGAAGGAGATTTTCCCTCAGTCTCCACCATGCAGTGATAGGGGAATATGGTCAATCACAACGTAAGTCAGTGAATCCATGCTGAAATTGCATACAACGTTCAACCAATGTAGTCTCTTTCCTTTGTTTCGAAAGACTGTATTTATGCTCTGACAGGCGTACTTTCAATTGCCTAGTTGTCTTACCTGCATAGATTTTATTGCAGGGACAACATATTCTATATACAACTCACTGTGATATTCAAGAAGTAGCAGACTTCAAAAATAGCATCCTTACAGAGAGAACAACTTTATCTGTTTCTTCCATTTTTGAACAAAATTGACAACGTCCAGAGTCTGTGGATATTTAGGATTAAAAAAAAAAGAAATTCCCTTTCAGTCAAATAACTGGTTGCATGAGTTTTACTGGAAATGGCAAGAATATCCGTTTATATAAACTGAGTAGAATCAGCCACAAATAATGTATAGTGTGAGGTATTAGTGAATTGATGTTGAACCTCTAGATCATATATAGAAGCATCCATAATCACTATTGCTCCTTCTTTATCTACCCGTTTCATAGCGAGTGAAGAATCACTTTGAAGTTCCTTAAGGGCTATCCTTTCTGTTCTTGACAAGTGCAAAGGAAGAATGTGAAAGTTCCAGATCTCCAATGTCCTTCATTAACAAGTTCTTAATGTTACTATTGCAGAATCCAATGGACCCAGAGGTGTCCATATTGACTTAAGACAAATCAATGATGGAACAAGATCACTCACATGATGTCACACACCTGGTGTTCAACCATGTCTCTGAACTGATGTGTCTCTCATATTACCCATATGAAGCAAGTAAGGCCATGTGATCCTCTGTACAAGTCTTCATCCAGGAGTGGGACATGCTTGTATGCACTGCACATATGTCATAGATTAAAATATGTCAATTCACAATTGAAGAAATATAGATCTGATTTAAAAGCAGCAAAGATAAAGAAATTTCTGCGGGATGAAAAAGAGATGAAAGAATGTTCTATATATAATTGGCAGAAATCCAGTCCTCGTTCATATGGGTCTGGACAGAAGAGAGATGGTTTTGATTTATCATTGGAGAGTCCACTGTCTAGTGGAGAAGATGATCATAAGGAATCCTTGTTTTCTTCTTCTTTTTTAGGGAACTGAGAACATGTAGTATTGATATAAACAAGATCTTTTCCAGTCAGTTGACCATGGTGTTGTCTTCCAAATTTCCTGGCAGAACCTTGTAACTATGGTACCAGCTGCATCAGATTGCTATAATACTTCAGTGGGAATGCCATCAATGCCCGGTGCTTTGTTCTTTGATAAGACTTTCAATGCTGCTTCGACGTCTTCTTTCATCACCAATGGTTCCTGATCATAAAGTACAGGTTGAAATGGCTGTTGGTCTACTTGATCTTTATGGTATAATGACTCTGTATATTCTTTCCACCTTTTCTTGATCTTCTCAGCATCATTCAACATGGACCCTTGAGCATCTTGTAACATTCCAATTCGAGGCTGGATTTTTTTTTCTTTAATTCTCTTAGCTTTAGGAAAGCCTATCTTAGTCTCCCTCTAAAAGTTTCTGCTTCTATTCCCTTGCCTGTGTCATTGTAGTACTTCTCCTTGCCTTGTCTTACTCATTGGAAATCTCTGTTGAGTTCTGTGATTGCCTCTCTTTCTCATCTGGCTTTAGCTTCTCTGCGTTTTTGGTCAATTTTCAAAGTTCCTTCGGTCATCCATTTTGTCTGTTTTTGCTTTTTCACCTTTTCTCACTTTCTACCAACACATCCTTCTTGATGTCATCCCATAACTCTTCTGAAGCTCTGTAATTTGTATGTAAAACAGCAAATTGATTTTTCAGGCAGTCTCTAAATTCTTGTGGTATCTTCTCAATGTCATATTTCGCAACATTTATGAGTGACTTGCTTTTTTTCAAGAGAATCATTGCTAGAGTGTATTGGTCAGCTAGGAGGGTTGGTTAGCGTCTTATGGATCTTAGGTAATATTTAAAATACCAGAGTCTGAATATTTAGGATTCAAAAAAAGAAATTCCTTTTCAGTCAAATAACTGGTTGCATGAGCTTTACTGGAAATGACAAGAATATCTGTTTGTGCAAACCAGTAGGATCAGCCACAAGTAATTTATAGTGCAAGCTATTAGACAATTGATGTTGAACCTCTAGATCATATACAGAAGCATTCATAATCACTATTGTTCCTCCTTTATCTGCCCATTTAATAACGAGTGAAGAATCATTTTGAAGTTCCTTAAAGGCTGCCCTTTCTGTTCTTGACAAATTTAGTGCAAAAGCAGATTGTGAAAGTTCCAAATCACAATATTCTTCATTAACAAAGTTCTTAAATGTTACTATTGCAGAATTCAATGGACCCAGAAGTGTCCATGTTGACGTAACACAACCCAACGATGAATCAAAATAATAGGGGATATCAGAAAAAAAAACACGTAATCTGCAGTAAGAACATAAGATATGCCATACTGTGTCAGACCAAGGTCCATCAAGCCCAGTATCCTGTTTCCAACAGTGGCCAATCTAGGTCACAAGTACCTAGCAGTTTCCCTAAAAGACACAGGTTCCACAATGCTTGTACTGGGGCAAACAGTGATATCCTGGGTCCCTTTTAATAATGGTTTATGGACCTTTCCTCCAGGAACTTGTCCAAACCTTTTTTAAACCCAGCTACACTAACAGCTTTAACTACATCTGCCTGTAACAAATTCCAGAGTTTGATTGCATGTAGTGTGAAAAAATATTTTCTCTTATTAGTCTTAAATAGATTACCCTGTAGCTTCATTGCATGCAAACTTTGAAACATAATTACACAACACACCTCATGATACCAATGTATACAACCATACCACATACAGACTATTGTAGATAGATATAAAAAGTTTATTGTATATAGTTGTAACAAGTTAAATGTACATAGGGGTATGTTTACTAAACTGCGGTAACGGTACATAACACGCGTAATGTAACGTTAACGATTGTTCGCGCGTCATAATGTGCGTTATGACGTGCGAACGATCGTTAACGTTACATAACGCGCTCTAACCGTAGTTAACTATCGTAAACTCCCGCGGTGCGGTAAAACACCGCAAAAGGTGGAGAGAGGGCGGAGAGAAGGGGTCAATGGGCGGAGAGTGGGTGGGGAGAGGCTCCCTTCACACTAACGTGCTGATCTGAAGAGCTCAATTCCAACGTGAATGAAAACCTGCCTAAATGCACATTACAGGGGAGAGAAACCATTTCAGTGTCAGCAATGTACAGCCCAGGCAGGGAAACCTAAAAAACGTGATAAGTGTGATACATGTGCACAGAACAAAAGGGCACAGAAACACTGAAAATGACCCCAACAAACCGGAAAAAACCATAACCAAGCAGGCCAATAGTGGTATCAATGAGAAACATCAACCCCCCCCCCCCGAATAAGCTCTATAGAAAAGATATAAATCGTGGAAGGGTCTATACTCCGTCCCCATACAAGGTGAATGAGCCCACAGTGAAATAGAACTGCTCAGGGTTTTCCCCACCATCGGACAGGGTTCCTATGGCGTGCACATGTCCCACAACATCAGGGCGGGCATGTTGGAACGGCAACTGGACTGATGCCGGAGAAGGGGATACAGTGGGCCGCAGGCGGCACATGCTGTTGTGGAGCTGGGCCACAGTGCGGACTAGGGTGATGCCTAGGTTGCCCATACGAATGCTGAAACAGCAGAGCAGCCAGACAGCAACTGCTGAAGACCAACATGGGCACGAGTGTGTTGCCCACAGTATCACAGGGGATAGTACCCAACAGCCACCCCCAAGGGCACGGAACATTGGCAGGCGGGGCTGGGGGAAGCATCAACGTCTATGCAGGCACCCCTACCCCAGAACCCGCACCATAGGCAGCCGCCTACCTGCACACTGGATGGCCTGAGACTGCGCACCACCAGCACCACCAGCAGAAGAGCATGTCAGCATGGTGGCTGAGGGATACTGGTGGTGGAGGGGGCAGTGGCAGCTGCCCAGAGCAGACCGTGTACTGCAACAGACGGGCCCTGTCTGACGAATAGTCATGGTATCACCAAGGAACGTACTGATTCTGTGACAACAAGGTGGTGCAGTGCACAAAACCAGTGTATTCAGAAGCAGAGGGTCACAGGTTCAAGTCCCAGCTGTGGTTCCTACCAACCCAGTCCCCATATTTTACCCACTACTACAACTTGCTAATACAGACAACACCTTTATTGCAGATGACATAAACATGCCCAAAACACCTACATTCTACCCTACAGAGCACAGAAACCATAAACATGCACATTACCTAGAGCAGAGTCTCCCAAATGCAGTCCTGGAGGGCCAAACACCATTCCGGATCTATGCTGCCTTTGATAAAGATGTCTGTGCTGCATTTCTATGTGCCACCCCCATGGTATGCAGATGTATCTCATGCATATTCATGAGGGACAGCATGAAAACCCGAACAGGTTTGGCACCGCAGGACTGGAGTTGGGAACCTCTGCCGTAAAGCAGCAGCCAACAGGGCCAGACACACCCGCACCCACAGGTCCCATTATCCCAGGGGTGGGGAACCCTGGTCCTGGAGAGCCGCAGACCAGTCAGGTTTTCGGGATAGCCCTAATGAATATGCATGAGATATATATGCATTAGAGATATCCTGCCAACCTGACTGGTTTGTGGCCCTCCAGGGCTGGATTTGGAGACCCCTGCCTTACACCTCTGTCATTTAAGATTGTGAGTGGGCAAGGTGCAGATGTCCAAGACATCAAAAAGGTTAGATAGAATTTGTCACATTCCTCCTCACTTCTTACCACCACCAAAATATTGTCTATTAGACAACTTTTTGGTGGTGGTGAGAATCGAGGAGGAATGTGACACATTCTATATACCCTTTCGATGTCTAGGACATCTGCACCTTGCCCACTCACAATCTTAAATGACAGAGGTGTAAGGCAGGGGTCTCCAAATCCAGCCCTGGAGGGCCACAAACCAGTCCAGTTGGCAGGATATCTCTAATGCATATATATCTCATGCATATTCATTAGGGATATCCCGAAAACCTGACTGGTCTGCGGCTCTCCAGGACCAGGGTTCCCCACCTCTGCTATATACCCTTTCGATGTCTAGGACATCTGCACCTTGCCCACTCACAATCTTAAATGACAGAGGTGTAAGGCAGGGGTCTCAAATCCAGCCCTGGAGGGCCACAAACCAGTCAGGTTGGCAGGATATCTCTAATGCATATATATCTCATGCATATTCATTAGGGCTATCCCGAAAACCTGACTGGTCTGCGGCTCTCCAGGACCAGGGTTCCCCACCCCTGCATTATCCAAAGCCTCCTGGAGAGGCAGGACTTTGGGCTCTGCATGCATCTCCCAATACTAGCACTTGCATACCTTAGTAATGCCACCCAAAACCGGGGAATATGGTACACATCTATCAAAAGGTTGCTATGATTACTGGCAGATAGCAATTCCTAGGTTAAGTACAATTTTCTGAGTGAGCTGCATCATAGCAACCTTTCTGATGTCTGTGGAGTGTGCTACAGGTCTTGTGTCTGACAGTGTTTACCAATCTGGGGAGTGACTCCTACAGTATTGCGTACCATAGCCATGCCTGCACTGTGCCCAGGACTGGTGTGGTGGCCTGGGCTGCCCAACACCTCTATAGTTGCACAATGCTGGCATAGGTGTGGGGAGTGTGTGTCTGTCTATCCGGGGGTGGGCACCTCCGGTCCTGGAGGACCGCAGATCAGTCAGGTTTTTGGGATATCCCTAATGAACATGCATGAGATATATATGCATTAGAGATATCCTGCCAACCTGACTGGTTTGTGGCCCTCCAGGGCTGGATTTGGAGACCCCTGCCTTACACCTCTGTCATTTAAGATCGTGAGTGGGCAAGGTACAGATGTCCTAGACATCGAAAGGGTATATAGAATGTGTCACATTCCTCCTCGATTCTCACCACCACCAAAATGTTGTCTAATAGACAATTTTTTGGTGGTGGTGAGATGTGAGGAGGACTGTGACAAATTCTATCTAACCTTTTTGATGTCTTGGACATCTGCACCTTGTCCACTCACAATCTTAAATGACAGAGGTGTAAGGCAGGGGTCTCCAGATCCAGCCCTGGAGGGCCACAAACCAGTCAGGTTGGCAGGATATCTCTAATGCATATATATCTTATGCATATTTATTAGAGATATCCTGAAAACCTGATTGGTCTGCGGCCCTCCAGGACCAGGTTTGCCCACCCCTGGTCTATCCAGTGTGGGGTGGCTGCCAACACCCTCCACAGCCCTCACTGCTAGCACTGTTGCCAGTATTGGCCTGCCAATGTGCATAATGAGGAGCAAGGTACTGTGGGAATAGCCTGGATAGGGTGGCCTGACCTGGATGCATCTGCACACGGCATAGGGCAATGGCTCGGACATTGTAGTGCCTGGCCACCAGCTGCACAGACAGGGTGGCCATAGCATGTCCTGCTGGGAGGTCACTCTCACCCTTACTGAGCAGTGACCATTGCATGGCTAGGTTCCCCCATAGTGCTCTATGGCATTTTTCTCATGTGATATTTATGGGTTCTCTTTGGGTCCCAATCACTGACTTATTTGTTTGGTGTGTATGCTGACATCCCTATTCTGGGTGCATGCATCTCCCCCAGGACCATGCACTATGGACTAGCTGGCGGACTGTCTGCCGTTAGTATGTGTCTTGCTGGAACACCTTGTAGGGTGCAGCGGCTGGAGGCTTGCTGCTGGAGAATGTCAGATAATGGTGGGGGGCAGCTAAGCATTCCCAGGCCTGCTGTCTGTCTGCCATTGCGTTATGGATGTGTAGCGCTCTGTCTGTTCCCTAGCAGGACTGGGGTTGATGGTCCCCTCTACTGCTACCATTGCAGGGAGGTAGAGTGTGGATCTATTGGTGGGTGCTCCTGTTTCCCACCAGGAGCCCCAGACGGTGGGTTGTGTGGTGGTACATAATCTGCCTATGTGTCCATACACCACCCCTTCACCTACAGCAGGTAACCATGGCACCAACACAGGATATGCACTATGCTGGGTGCATCATCGCCCATAGGGACTAGACATGACCGAAACATACAGCAGGACACAGATGTATCCCAGGTATATCAACAGAACTACCTATTACACACTGATGAGGACCTGCAACATGGTGTATTTCAGCCATGAAAGGTGCTGTGGACCTGGTGCTGGGCGTCCCACCTCAACCTCATGGTGGGCACAGTACCCGCACAATGTGACTGTCTGTGGCTACTCTGTGGCAGTGCCACACACGGTCTGTTCCCCCTACCATGCCGAGGTGCTGTGGGACTGCACATGGTCAGGACCCCCCACCAGTCCTAGGTGGTCGGGGGGGGCACACCTCAACATATGACCATCTGTACACGGCTGATTTGCATGTGCAGTGCATCATGGGTGTGACTGCCCCAATCCAACCCTGTGAACCACTGCAGATGGACTGTGTGGTGAACTGAAGTCCCTCTGTAGCCAGCCAGGCATGTGGAAGGAGCTACAGAGATGTAGTCCACTGGCAAATGCACTGACTGTGGAGCCAGAGGTGATGGGTTTGAACCCACTGTGGTGATACATGGCAGGGCTGTCAAATGCATTTTCATCTGGAGCAGTGGTGTCTGCAACCAAATAATACCAGAAGTAAAGTACAGAATCCAAGCCTATGTTTTCTGCCAAAAACCCAGAGAGGAACGAGTACAAAGGTGAATGAGCACGCTTGAACAGGAGCAAATTCATGCTATACATTTCCAAACAGTCTAATACACACAAGCTCTCCATTGGTCCCAATGCCACCCCTACATTTATCCAATCAGGGACTCTCTCTGTGCCTTTGTCTCCACACACCCTCCTCAACTCATCTAAACAAAAGGGACATTAGAAATGTGAGATACATCTCCACGTCAAGGACATCTCTAGCCAAAGGAATGTGAATGTATCCTAACGCGAGATGTGTGAAGCAGAAGGTGTTATAAAACATAATGCAGACTCTGCAATAAGCAGAGTCCTAAAACCTTTAACACTGATATGTAGCAGCAGTACTAAAAAGTGGGGGGTTTAAAATCCAGCTCTTGCTCACAGGCTCTGATAAGCCATAGGCCATCACACTTATAGATGGTAGCATTAATTTGAGGTGCAATACACCCTCAAGGGTCTGTAATCTAAAGTACCCACGCACGTACCCAGGCATGCTGCTACGCCCGCACCAACGCACATGGCTACGTCCGCACCAATGCACGTGGCTACGCACCAGAGATACATTCTGAGGAGATGGCTGCCATGTCCAGGAAGCCTGCGTTCACCCAGAGAGAGCTCTACATGCTCACAGAGCTGTTCTGCCTCCGCCAGCAGCGCCTCTTTCCTGGCTCATCCAGGAGGCAGAATCTGGCAAGGGTCAGGAGGGCCTGGGAGTGCCTCACAAATAGGTATAACAGGAACTCTGAATACCCACGTGAGGTAAGTGCATGGGGACAGGCACCCCAACTTAGGATGTGAGGAATAACATCCTGTAACCAAAGCACCAATCAACTATGCACTGCCAGGGAATGTCAGGTGTTGCCGCGTCCAGCTGGGAGTTAAGTCTGCCACACCCCCAAAAACAGAAACCCCCAGCCCCCAGGCGGTAGCTGCAACCATCGCAGAGGTGAACTACAGACCACATTGGTATGGTATGTGGCGCTGTTGCAGCCTCAGTGATGTGCCCTATCCACAGGAAACCACAGGCCCACCACTAAGGCCAACAATGTTCCCTCTAATTTTCTGTAGGCTGTGTGCGCATAAAATATCAGCTGTGCAGCTTTAGAAGGAAGATTAAATTTTTGTGGGCCACATAACGGCACTCAGAGTTATATACTTTAAAATTTGACTACACATCAGAATACAGTATGTACACCACATTGACTGCACTAGAAAACATTGTAGAACTTGTGAAAACCATAAATACATAACAACTTTTAAATTCTAAGACGTCTGTGTTGTTTTCTATCAGAACCAGAACCGTAATTCTTGTGCGCTCTGTTGTAAAGTATGTGCGATCGCTCAGCGAGATGTGTGCGCGCGCACACGCGCACAGCTTAGAGGGAACAGCGAAGGCCAAGAGACACACAGGGGTCTGTCACTTGCCCTTGTCAGCTATCACAAGGCCCGAATACATCACAGGATGCTGCAGGCCCCAAAAGTAGGAGTCCATCCCCCGTCCTGGTGCTATGGTATCTGGCCCTGTTTGTGATTACCAGCCTCAACTATAGCCCCAGGATGCTGCAGGCCCCAAAAGAGGGGTCCATCCCTCGTCCTGGTGTTATGGAATATGGCCCTGTTTGTGATTACCAGGCCTAACTATAGCCCCAGGATGCTGCAGGCCCCAAAAGAGGGGTCCATCCCCTGTCCTGGTGCTATGGAATCTGGCCCTGTTTGTGATTACCAGTCCGAACTATAGCCCCAGGATGCTGCAGGCCCCAAAAGAGGGATCCATCCTCCGTCCTGGTGCTATGGAATCTGGCCCTGTTTGTGATTAGCAGGCCTAACTACAGCCCCAGGATGCTGCAGGCCCCAAAGGAGTGGTCCATTCCCATCCTGGTGCTATGGAATCAGGCCCTGTTTGTGATTACATGAAACAAACTATAGCCCCAGGATGCTGCAGGCCCCAAAAGAGGGGTCCATCCCCCGTCCTGGTGCTATGGAATCTGGCCCTGTTTGTGATTACCAGACCTAACTATAGCCCCAGGATGCTGCAGGCCCCAAAAGAGGGGTCCATCTCCCGTCCTGGTGCTATGGAAAAATGCCCTGTTTGTGATTACCAGCCTCAACTATAGCCCCAGGATCCTGCAGGCCCCAAAAGAGGGGTACATCCCCCGTCCTGGTGCTATGGAATCAGGCCCTGTTTGTGATTACCAGCCTCAAATATAGCCCCAGGATGCTGCAGTCCCCAAAAGAGGGGTCCATCCCCCGTCCTGGTGCTATGGAATCTGGCCCTGTTTGTGATTACCAGCCTCAACTATAGCCCCAGGATGCTGCAGGCCCCAAATGAGGGGTCCATCCCCCATCCTGGTGCTATGGAATCTGGCCCTGTTTGTGATAACCAGGCCTAACTATAGCCCCAGGATGCTGCAGGCCCCAAAAGAGGGGTCCATTTCCCATCCTGGTGCTAAGGAATCAGGCCCTGTTTGTGATTACCAGCCTCAACTATAGCCCCAGGATGCTGCAGGCCCCAAAAGATGGGTCCATCCACCGTCCTGCTGCTATGGACTCAGGCTCTGTTTGTGATTACCAGCCTCAACTATAGCCCTAGGATGCTGCAGGCCCTAAAAGAGGGGTACATCCCCCGTCCTGGTGCTATGGAATCAGGCCCTGTTTGTGATTACCAGCCTCAAATATAGCCCCAGGATGCTGCAGGCCCCAAAAGAGGAGTTCATCCCCCATCCTGGTGCTATGGAATCTGGCCCTGTTTGTGATTACCAGCCTCAACTATAGCCCCAGGATGCTGCAGGCCCCTAATGAGGGGTCCATCCCCCGTCCTGGTGCTATGGAATCTGGCCCTGTTTGTGATAACCAAGCCTAACTATAGCCCCAGGATGCTGCAGGCCCCAAAAGAGGGGTCCATTTCCCGTCCTGGTGCTAAGGAATCAGGCCCTCTTTGTGATTACCAGCCTCAACTACAGCCCCAGGATCCTGCAGGCCCTAAAAGAGGGGTCCATCCCCCGTCCTGGTGCTATGGAATCTGGCCCTGTTTGTGATTACCAGCCTCAACTATAGCCCCAGGATTCTGAAGGCCCCAAAAGAGGGGTCCATCTCCCGTCCTGGTGCTATGGAATCAGGCCCTGTTTGTGATTACCAGCCTCAACTATAGCCCCAGGATTCTGCAGGCCCCAAAAGAGGGGTCCATCACCCGTCATGATGCTATGGAATATGGCCCTGTTTGTGATTACCAGCATCAACTATAGCCCCAGGATACTGCAGGCCCCAAAAGAGGGGTCCATCCCCCGTCCTGGTGCTATGGAATCAGGCCCTGTTTGTGATATTAAGAAACAAACTATAGCCCCAGGATGCTGCAGGCCCCAAAATAGGGGTCCATCCCCCGTCCTGGTGCTATGGTATCGGGCCCTCTTTGTGATTACAAGAAACAAACTATAGCCCCAGGATGCTGCAGGCCCCAAAAGAGGGGTCCATCTCCCGTCCTGGTGCTATGGAATCAGGCCCTGTTTGTGATTACCAGCCTCAACTATAGCCCCAGGATGCTGCAGGCCCCAAAAGAGGTGTCCATCCACCGTCCTGGTGCTATGGATTCAGGCCCTGTTTGTGATTACCAGCCTCAACTATAGCCCCAGGATGCTGCAGGCCCCAAAAGAGGGGTCCATCCCCCGTCCTGGTGCTATGGAATCTGGCCCTGTTTGTGATTACCAGGCCTAAATATAGCCCCAGGATGCTGCAGGCCCCAAAAGAGGGGTCCATCCCCCGTCCTGGTGCTATGGAATCTGGCCCTGTTTGTGATTACCAGGCCTAACTACAGCCCCAGGATGCTGCAGGCCCCAAAATAGGGGTTCATCCCCTGTCCTGGTGCTATGGAATCAGGCCCTGTTTGTGATTACTAGCCTCAACTATAGCCCCAGGATGCTGCAGGCCCCAAAAGAGGGGTCCATCCCCAGTCCTGGTGCTATGGTATCTGGCCCTGTTTGTGATTACCAGCCTCAACTATAGCCCCAGGATGCTGCAGGCCCCAAAAGAGGGGTCCATCCCCCGTCCTGGTGCTATGGAATCTGGCCCAGTTTGTGATTACAAGAAACAAACTATAGCCCCAGGATGCTGCAGGCCCCAAAAGAGGGGTCCATCCCCCGTCCTGGTGCTATGGAATCTGGCCCTGTTTGTGATTACCAGCCTCAACTATAGCCCCAGGATGCTGCAGGCCCCAAAAGAGGGGTCCTTCTCCCGTCCTGGTGCTATGGAATCTGGCCCTGTTTGTGATTACAAGGCCTAACTACAGCCCCAGGATGCTGCAGGCCCCAAAAGAGTGGTCCATCCCCCGTCCTGGTGCTATGGTATCTGGCCCTGTTTGTGATTACCAGCCTCAACTATAGCCCCAGGATGCTGCAGGCCCCAAAAGAGGGGTCCATTTCCCGACCTGGTGCTAAGGAATCAGGCCCTGTTTGTGATTACCAGCCTCAACTATAGCCCCAGGATGCTGCAGGCCCCAAAAGATGGGTCCATCCACCATCCTGCTGCTATGGACTCAGGCTCTGTTTGTGATTACCAGCCTCAACTATAGCCCCAGGATGCTGCAGGCCCCAAAAAAGGGGTCCATCCCCCGTCCTGGTGCTATGGAATCTGGCCCTGTTTGTGATTACCAGGCCTAACTATAGCCCCAGGATGCTGCAGGCCCCAAAAAAGGGGTCCATCCCCCGTCCTGATGCTATGGAACCTGGCCCTGTTTGTGATTACCAGGCCTAACTACAGTCCCAGGATGCTGCAGGCCACAAAATAGGGGTCCATCCCCTGTCCTGGTGCTATGGAATCAGGCCCTGTTTGTGATTACCAGCCTCAACTATAGCCCCAGGATGCTGCAGGACCCAAAAGAGGGGTCCATCCCCCGTCCTGGTGCTATGGTATCTGGCCCTGTTTGTGATTACCAGCGTCAACTATAGCCCCAGGATGCTGCAGGCCCCAAAAGAGGGGTCCATCCCCCGTCCTGGTGCTATGGAATCTGGCCCTGTTTGTGATTACAAGAAACAAACTATAGCCCCAGGATGCTGCAGGTAGGGTTGCCAACTGGCTCCAGATGCGCCCGACAGGCTTGATCCAGTCCTGGGTTTACTCCATTGCATGCAGGGACATGTAGTTCTGATTTCTCCATTGCATTCCATAAGAAAAGCAAAACTACAAGTCCCTGCATGCAATGGGGTAAACATAGAACTGGATGAAGCCTGTCGGGTGCATCAGGAGCCAGTTGGCAACCCTAGCTGCAGGCCCCAAAAGAGGGGTCCATCCCCTGTCCTGGTGCTATGGAATCTGGCCCTGTTTGTGATTACAAGAAACAAACTATAGACCCAGGATGCTGCAGGCCCCAAAAGAGGGGTCCATCTCCCGTCCTGGTGCTATGGAATCAGGCCCTGTTTGTGATTACCAGCCTCAACTATAGCCCCAGGATGCTGCAGAACCCCAAAAGCGGGGTCCATCCCCCGTCCTGCTGCTATGGAATCTGGCCCTGTTTGTGATTACAAGAAACAAACTATAGCCCCAGGATGCTGCAGGCCCCAAAAGAGTGGTCCATCCCCCGTCCTGGTGCTATGGAATCTGGCCCTGTTTGTGATTACAAGAAACAAACTATAGCCCCAGGATGCTGCAGGCCCCAAAAGAGGGGTCCATCCCCCGTCCTGGTGCTATGGAATCTGGCCCTGTTTGTGATTACCAGCCTCAACTATAGCCCCAGGATGCTGAAGGCCCCAAAAGAGGGGTCCTTCTCCCGTCCTGATGCTATGGAATCTGGCCCTGTTTGTGATTACCAGCCTCAACTATTGTTATGGCAAACGCTGTGAAAAGCTCTTATTCAATCACTCACCCACAGAAGGAAAACTCACAGACAGGCTGGAATGCAAACAGGATCTTTAATGTGCACACAGGTTCAGACAGAGAGCCGGTACCCTCCACAAAAAGTCTGAGCTCCGAGGGACGTCCTTCAATGCCTTAAATACAGTACAATTTCAAACTCATTCTATAATCCCATTTGCCACAGGTATTTCTTGTCCACCAATCAGCAGCCCCTGGGGATGGTACCTGGGTGACCTGTCCAAACCGGTGTGCTCTGGTCTTTTGGTTTCTGGGCTAGGGGATACTGTGCTCAGACCTGGAGTGGGGAAAGGTGTCTACTGAAATAGCAGGCTGATTACTTTATGTAAGAGCCTCATGGCTTGGGGGAAGGGTCAGGCACTTGTGTAAGAGCCTCATGGCTTGGGGGAAGGGTCAGGCACTTGTGTAAGAGCCTCATTGCTGCCTCACTCCCCCCTTTTTAAGTGAGACCTCAACCGCTAGAGGCGGTAGAGGGCTGTATTACTGGAGGCAAGCCACAGAGGGGTGTATTTGGGACAGGGCCAATATCTGGGGGCCGTTCTTTATCTCAGAGCCAGCTGCAGCAACTAACCCTCTTTCCCTGTACTGGGCCCCGTGGGCATGGAGAGTGGCAAAGGCATACCTGAAGTCTATGTATATATTTATACAACTGTTAGTCCCAAGGGTTAAGGCATGGGTAAGGGCAATGAGTTCTGCCTTCTGTGCGGATGTTCCAGGGGGTAAAGGCTGAGCTTCGACTATCTCTTCCATCGTCACCACCACGTACCCTGCACACCTGCGGCCCTCCAACACCAGACTTCTTCCATCTACGAAGTAGGTTTCATCCGGATTGCTTAACGGCACATCTGTCAGGTCAGGGCGACTGGAGAAGACTGTATCCATCACTTCCAGGCAGTCGTGATCAGGTGGTCCTTGGCCAACAGGCAGGAATGTAGCAGGGTTTAAGGCTTGACTGGTAGTTATTTGCACTCTGGGATTTCCCCATAACATGCTCTGGTATTTCAACATCCGGGAGCTGGTGAACCAGTGACTTCCTTTATGCTCTAGCAATGTTCGGACTGAATGTGGGACGTTGACTGGAAGGCCTTGGCCCATGGACAGTTTATCAGACTCTTCCACCAACAAGGCTGTTGCTGCTATTGCTCTCAGACAAGGTGGCCATCCCTTGGCCACTGGATCCAGCAGTTTAGACAGGTAGGCGACTGGTCGCGGCCAAGACCCCAGTTGTTGGGTCAAGACCCCCAAAGCTGTTCCCGCTGCTTCGTGCACATAGAGGGTGAAAGGCTTGGTGACATCCGGAAGGCCTAGGGCTGGTGATGACAGTAATGCCCTTTTCAAATGTTCAAAGGCCTCCTGTTGGTCACAACCCCATTCAAGGGGGCTCTTCTCTGGGCCCTTTGTAGACTCATAGAGAGGCTTTGCGATCTTTGCAAAGTTGGGAATCCAGATTCGACAGTACCCAGCGGCCCCGAGAAAGGCACGTACTTGCTTGCAGGTTGTTGGCACTGGGATCCAGCACACTGCTTCCTCCCTCAGCTGCTCAACCGTCAGCTTCCTTTTGACAGATGGAATCCCAGATACTTCACTTCCGACTGACATAACTGATCCTTTTTTCTGAAGACTCGGTATCCCCCATCGTACAGAAGTTGGAGAAGCTCTGTGGTTGCCAGTACACATTCAGCCTCAGAGTCAGCAGCGATTAGTAGGTCATCAACGTACTGCAGAAGTACTCGTCTGCCGGGCTCCCCCAGAGGGAAACTAGCAAGATCTTGTGCCAATGCTGTGCTGAAAATGGTAGGGGAGTTCTTGAATCCCTGTGGTAAACGAGTCCAGGTAACTTGGGACTTTCTGCCAGTAGCAGGGTCCTCTTTCTCGAAAGCATACAGGTGCTGGCTTGCAGTATCCAGGCGTATACAAAAGAAGGCATCTTTTAGGTCCAGTACTGAGAAGTGAGAAGCAGTCACTGGGATGAGGTCCAACAGTGTATAAGGGTTTGGTACTACTGGATGCAGAGTCACAGTGGCCTCATTGACACGACGGAGGTCCTGAACAGGTCGATAGTCGGTGGTTCCAGGTTTTCGAACTGGCAGCAAAGGAGTATTCCATGCCGATTGGCAGGGCCGCAGGATGCCATGCTGTAGTAGCTGCACCAGATGATGATGAATTCCTTCTACAGCTGCCCGCGGCAGCGGGTATTGTCGCACATGTACCGGGGAGGCTCCCGGCTTCATTTCAACACATACGGGAGGGATGTTAATGGCCATTCCGGGGGGTTTCCTTCAGCCCATACTCCAGGGGGCACTGATTCCCACGTATCCAGGGTAGCCACATCAGATCTGGGCCTGTTCTCATATAACCGCCATTCTTCTTCTCGGGGGACGGACAGTACCAAAACTGTTGGGCCCAGGCTGGGTATTTTGAGCTCAGCCTGGCCGTCAGACCCGAATGAGATTTGGGCCTGGAGTTTTGCCAGAACATCCCGACCCAGCAAGGGTATGGGACATTCAGGCATATACAGGAACTGGTGAGTGATGGTCCGTCCCCCCCCAACTGGCACATGCGGTTTTGCAGAAAAAGGTCTCTGGGCCCTCTCCCCCGTTGCTCCGGTATCGACCATGAATTGCATTCTCCGGCCCCCTAAATTCATGTTGACCATAGGCTCCTGGGGACCCAACAGAAACTTGGTGCCCGGTCTGGCCTAGTAGTCATCTGAGTCATAATGTTCCATGGTTACAAGGTCTTCAGTGACTGGCTCCGGTGGAGGCGGGAAAGCATCATACTGGTTTTTGCTCCCGTGTAGTACGTACAGGTGCTCTCGCGCCCCTTGTGGATGGGTATCTCCCTCGTCTTGTGTTACGATTTGGACATTCATTCTTCCAATGTCCCTCCTCTTTGCAGTAGGCACATTGATTGGGGGCTAGGGGAAACCTAGGCCCCCCGTATCCGCGGCCTCGCCCTCGTTCTTCTGTGCTGAACAAAGTAGAAAGCCGTTGTCTAGTGTCCGACCAGGCAGGCTGGTGTGTTTGCATACTACTGGTCATAGGGTCTGTCAGTTCTTGGGGCTTTTCAGTATAGGAAGCATAGTGGGTTTTCCAGTTCAACAGGTCCGTGGTGGAGAAAGGGACATAAATCAGGCTGGATGATCCCAGTGTCACACGCCCAGCAGCATCAAGATACGGGAGCCCCTGTACTTGTGGTAGTGGCAATTGGAGATCATGCGACCGCAGGCGGCAGGCTACCAGGGTGGACGATTCAAGCTCAGCCTCTGTGCTCTCAGGGGAGGAGATGGTGGCACTGGAGGTGGCAGAAGTGGGAGGGGAATCTGAAGATGAGGGGCCGGAGTCCGTAGAATCTTCCCTAAATCTGGCATCACCCACCCCAAGAAGAGGTCTTCCTGACCTTTCAGCTGTGGGCGGATCCTGCAGTGGTGTGGACGGGACACGGGGTTGAAGTAGAGGGAGGGGGTATGGAGGAATATCAGGAGAGTCCCGTCCCTGGTAGATAGGGGCGAGTGTCCGTCCCTTTTGGCGACAGATGGCCGCCACCATTACTCTACACTGATCCTCGTGACAGCCCTGGAGCCACCTTGGTCTGAGTTGGCATATGGTCAGCCATGAGTCAATATATGGGAACTGGTCAGGGTGCTCTTTTGCTACAATTTGATGGACCAAGGACACAGTGGCCAGGTCAATAGACCCCTGGGGAGGCCATAGCTTAACTAAGGCTGGCCATTCCTTCTCACACAAAAAGGATAATCTGAAGGGCGGAGAGAGGTACACCGTAATCCTCTCTAAACCCAGATTTAAAATTGTGAAGCATGCACTGTAGGGGCGTTTTCACCTTTGACTTTCCCGACCCCATGCTCTAATTCTAGTTCAATAACTAAGTACAGTATACAATGTGGATCAGATCTTCTAACCTAATCTCAATTCAGGGGAAAAAAAATGCAATTTACAGTAAGAAAAAATGCAATTTACAATACAGATCCTATCTAGTCTTAATCCAGGAAAAATAATACAATTTACAATACAGACCCTATCTAGTCCTAATTCAGGAGGGGAGAGAGAGAGACAAAAAAACCCCCACAAAATTTTTACAATATAGGTCTTGGCAATTTACAAAATATACACTCAGATTTGATTTAGATAAGAGTAAGCTAGCTATTCTTAAATGTCCACCAGATGGAGCTCCAGGATCACTTTAACCATGAGGAATAGTAGTAAATACAGCTAATGTACACTAGATGGAGCTCCAGAATCGCTTTAAGTATATTGGAGTGTAGCTTACACGTGGTCTTTTCAAGATGGCCGCCTCCTCGTGCTTCCACACCGGATTCAGCTCTGGACACCTCCGGACACGACTCAGCTGTTCCCAAACTTTAGATAAGAAACAAGGGAACAGGCATCGGGTCAACAGCTCCGGATCTTGAAGGGAAGCAGGGGAACACACATTGGGACCTCCCAGGAACAGTCCAGCGCAACCAAAAGGGGCCAGCAGAGACAAGCGGCGGCAGGCCCGAAAACGGACGCTCCAGCATGCCCAGCCCCCACTCGTCGACCGGCAAACCACCAAATCAGAGGAGGAGGGCCAGCCGGGCCACGGCGCGTGAACCGCACAAGCAGGGGAACAAAAAAACAACCCAAATGAAGAGAGCCAGCCGGGCCGCGGCGCACAGACCGCACAAGCAGGGGAATAATAATTTAAAAAAAACAATTTAACTGAAGAGAGCCAGCCGGGCCGCGGCGCACAGACCGCACAAGCAGGGGAATAAAAAAATGCAATTTAAACACCGGAGAGCCAGCCGGGCCGCGGCGCACAGACCGCACAAGCAGGAGAGAGGAAAAAAGGCAATTTAAACATCGGAGAGCCAGCCGGGCCGCGGCGCACATTGCGGTCAGTACAACATTTTTAATAATTAGATCCAAGACAATTTTTTTTTTGGCACACTTAAGGGAGTTGATACTAATATCTTCAATAGCTTTGGCAGCGCTGCACTTTAAATACTTTTAAGGGGCCCAAGGTAGCAAAATTAATTCATACTGCAGTTATCTTACTGGTACTCTGATTTCTACTCAAAACTGGACGAACGATGGCTTCAGAAACCCCCCCCCCCCCCCCGGGGTCCCTATTAGCACCGTTCGTTGCGGGTGATCGGGCCGCTTCACAGAATTTATTACCCAAAACAGTAAGGCAGTACTTACCAGACCTCTGATCAGGAAGAGTTTGGATGCCAGTCTATCCAGCCGGTTTTCAATCGGGGATTCAGCCGCAGGGACCGACTGACCACACAAGTCAAAGAGTCCTTCGGAGCACAAACGGGCCCCGTGGCGCCAAGGATCGTTAATCACCTGGAGGGGTCGGTCCCTGACCGGTGGAGGCCCTGATTCTGCAAAAAAGCAGTAGTCTTCCCACCGTGGGTGTGATGAGAGAGGCTTTTCTTTTAATGTTTCCCAGCCAATGCACCAGAAATGTTATGGCAAACGCTGTGAAAAGCTCTTATTCAATCACTCACCCACAGAAGGAAAACTCACAGACAGGCTGGAATGCAAACAGGATCTTTAATGTGCACACAGGTTCAGACAGAGAGCCGGTACCCTCCACAAAAAGTCTGAGCCCCGAGGGATGTCCTTCAATGCCTTAAATACAGTACAATTTCAAACTCATTCTATAATCCCATTTGCCACAGGTATTTCTTGTCCACCAATCAGCAGCCCCTGGGGAAGGTACCTGGGTGACCTGTCCAAACCGGTGTGCTCTGGTCTTTTGGTTTCTGGGCTAGGGGATACTGTGCTCAGACCTGGAGTGGGGGAAGGGTGTCTACTGAAATAGCAGGCTGATTACTTTATGTAAGAGCCTCATGGCTTGGGGGAAGGGTCAGGCACTTGTGTAAGAGCCTCATGGCTTGGGGGAAGGGTCAGGCACTTGTGTAAGAGCCTCATGGCTGCCTCACTATAGCCCCAGGATGCTGCAGGCCCCAAAATAGGGGTCCATCCCCCGTCCTGGTGCTATGGAATCTGGCCCTGTTTGTGATTACAATTAACAAACTATAGCCCCAAGATGCTGCAGGCCCCAAAAGAGGGGTCCATCTCCCATCCTGGTGCTATGGAATCCGGCCCTGTTTGTGATTACCAGCCTCAACTATAGCCCCAGGATGCTGCAGGCCCCAAAAGAGGGGTCCATCCCGAGTCCTGGTGCTATGGAATCTGGCCCTGTTTGTGATTACCAGGCATAATTACAGCCCCAGGATGCTGCAGGCCCCAAAAGAGGGGTCCATCCCCCATCCTGGTGCTATGGTATCTGGCCCTGTTTGTGATTACCAGCCTCAACTATAGCCCCAGGTTGCTGCAGGCCCCAAAAGAGGGGTTCTTCCCCCGTCCTGGTGCTATGGAATCTGGCCCTGTTTGTGATTACAAGAAACAAACTATAGCCCCAGGATGCTGCAGGCCCCAAAAGAGGGGTCCATCTCCCATCCTGGTGATATGGAATCAGGCCCTGTTTGTGATTACCAGCCTCAACTATAACCCCAGGATGCTGCAGGCCCTAAAAGTGGGGTCCATCCCCCGTCCTGGTGCTATGGAATCTGGCCCTGTTTGTGATTACAAGAAACAAACTATAGCCCCAGGATGCTGCAGGCCCCAAAAGAGGGGTCCATCCCCCATCTTGGTGTTATGGAATCTGGCCCTGTTTGTGATTACCAGGCCTAACTATAGCCCCAGGATGCTGCAGGCCCCAAAAGAGGTGTCCATCCCCCATCCTGGTGCTATGGAATCTGGCCCTGTTTGTGTTTACAAGGCTCAACTATAGCCCCAGGATACTGCAGGGAGCACTGCAGAGGTCCACCACCCACCCCGGCATTGGCTGATGGGCACTGGCAGATGTGTGGAGGTGGCCCACTGAGATGTGCTGTGTCTGGCTCCCTGGGGCCCACAGACAGGGCACATGGGGCCAATGCCAGACAGGCGTGTGCGCGGGGCACATATGGGGCTGTCCCTTGTGAAAGCATGGGGCATGAATGTGTCACTCAATAGGGGCAGGCACCTGTTGCATAAAGAGATAAATATGTGCTGCGTCAGAGGACCCTAAAGTGTCTGTGCTAGCTAATGTCAATGTGCGTTGTCAACCCTATAGGTGGAGGACCTGCGGAAAAAGGCCCGGGAGTTAAGGGCAAGATACCCGTGCTTTGTTGCGCGCGTCCATCGGGAACGGATGGCCCAAAGGAATGGTGAGTAATGTGACATGGCCCTGTGGGGCTATGGGTGGCAGATCCACAGGATGCATGTGGCTGCGTTATCTGATGTGTGACCATGGAGATGATATGTGTTCCCCTCTCCCACAGCGGATGCACGTGCTGCCATGGAGCCAGTGGTGCCTGAGGAGGCAGATGGTGCTGTGGGCCTGGAGGAGGCAGATGGCGATGTGAGCCAGGAGGGCGACAACGTCCTGGAGCCCATGGAGGAGGCCAATGGCAGTGGAGGCCACGAGGGGGTTTCCATAGCCCTCACCGAGGGGGAGGAGGGGGACGGGGAGGATGATGAGGGGGAGTGGGATGGGGAGGGGGAGGAGGTGGGGGACAGGGAAAGGGAGGGGGAGGGGGAGGAGGGGGACGGGGAGGATGATGATTGTCGAGGGTTGTGATAAAGAAGCTTATCATAGCTCAGGAAGAAGCTATAGAAAAGGTGAAGTGACTCTGAACAAGCAACCTGTCAGTTCTGGTAGAAATATGAAAACAGAATTTTGCCATAAAAGACTACCAGTCCCAGAACGCACCAGGTTTCCAACAGCCATTAGAGGAGCTGAAGTGAGGAAACGTGTGTTCAATCAGGAGGGCTATGAGGTAATCCCTAAGCACTCATCTCAAAGGGCAGGGCCTGATTCAGCACAGCTGCGCTGTGTTAGGGAGGAGCACTCATCTAGGCAGAATAAGAGTAGAGTTTATTCTACAGATGACCATCTTCATGATCACCTTGGATATCCAGAGAATTGTCCTCAGTATCCTGAGAACCAGCTTGAGTTTGATCATAAGTTTCATCTGAAGGATCATCAGAAGCAGAAGCCAAACCGGACGGACAGAGAGGGAAAGAGACCCTTTGGAAGAAGGAAGAGAAAAGCCTTTGAGAGGTCTAGAAGAGTCCAAAGCAGTACGTATACTGGGAGGTATTCTAAGGGCCAGCATACACCATTGGACTGGGGAAAGCCAGAGGAATGGTGCTGCAGAGCTAGGAATCACCAGAGGCTACCTGTGAGGGAGACGGCTGCACGTGGAAGGGACCCTAAGACCTGTGCCAGAAGGTATGTGAAGAGAGATCCAGTGTCCATGGATCTGGATTGGAAGGCTGGACATAAGAACTGGACTACATACTGGCCAGGCTATATAGAGAGGAACTCTAGCAGCAATGGAAGCTCAGGTATGAACAATGATCTATGCCCTAGCTATAACCTTGAAAGACAGCAGGGAAACAAGTATTCTCCTGAAAATGCTCCATTGAGAGATTCATCTGTGCCAATCCATGATATTGAACCCATGCTTGTTGAACAAGGGGGAATAATAGCAGATGAGGATCCTGTTTATATGGACTGCTCTCTATCTAAACTCCGTTGGTAACTTTCTGTTATAAAGTACAGCAACCATCACAAAGAAATACAAATTTGTTCTTTAATCTACTCAGAAAAGCTCCTGAAGCAGGATTTGACCCACACAGTGGAAGGCAAGCCAGCTAAGGGGTTTCAGCTGGTGACTGCTAGCAATTAAGCCTTACCTAATTGCTTGTGAGCTAGGAGAGAATCACTTCTGTATCTATGTGGGAAGTAATCAGAAGTTAACCTGAAAAGAACAGTTTGTTTCTTGCTTTGTGGCTTTTCATTTGTTGTTTTCCTGATTTTGACTTTGTTTTTCCAAGTTAACACTGAAAGCAAGTAACCTAATTTATGTGCTACCAAGCATATCTGTGTTGGGAGAAATAACCCCATAAATAAATATCTTATTGGCTTTACCCAAGAGCACAACTAAATTATTGTCAGCAGCTGTGTCT
Source organism: Ichthyophis bannanicus (assembly GCA_033557465.1). Classification (NCBI taxonomy): domain Eukaryota; kingdom Metazoa; phylum Chordata; class Amphibia; order Gymnophiona; family Ichthyophiidae; genus Ichthyophis; species Ichthyophis bannanicus. The sequence continues at coordinate 827,614,724 of CM066036.1, read as the reverse complement.
GGTGTGAATGAACTACATTGCCCACAATACCTTGCAAATCATATAGATATATGCACTTGCCAAGAGTGTGAAGATTCTCACCCAGGCAGCCGTCTGACAGGGTCCAGCCATCTGCATCTTGTGGCATGCATACCTTGTCTCAGAGTTTATGTCACTGTGTCTTTGTAACGTGTCTGCATGATGGTACCTTCTGCTCCTCTCTGCCTTTGTCTGTTTCAGGGATGTGTCTGGCCACACGTCCAGTGATGTTCAACCGTCTCTCTTTGCCCTTCTGCTTATGCCCTACTGTACATTGTGGCCATGTGTCATATATTTGTTCCTTACATGTCTCATGTTTGCTAGCAGGATACTGCACATCAACATTTCTTTTTCCACGCTACACAGCATACCTCGGACATGCTCCACTCACAGCTAACCATGAGGACGTGGTGATGGACGCAGTTCATTTATGTCTGCAGCCTCTACTGGGACCCCTTGTGCCCTTGCCTGACTCGGACTTTCCCAATCAGACCACAGCTATACCTGTCAGGTAGGTTTCTGCTTCCATCCTCAGGGACATACACCACGTGCAGCTGCTGCATTTGGCCTGTTAGTATCAACATGCCCTTCGGTGGTATCTCTGCGCACCACCACTGCTGGACATGCTATGGACCCTTGGGATGCCTGTGTGTCATGGGCATTTACATGACCATGTTGGGATGTTGTCCTGGTCTGCAGAGCCATCTCCTGCAGTGGTCCATGTGCACTGTGCTCTGTGTTGTGGCCGTGTCATATTGTGATATCTATGCATTCATGATACACATCTTGTAATGTCACTGTCTCCTTTGTGACCTAATGGTGGGGGTGGGTGTGCCATTCCCTTACCTTGTATCTATCCATTTTTCACACAGGACACAGCCAACATACATGGCACATCTACTACAATGCATCTGGAGAGCCCATCAGCCATATTTGTTTGGACACGGCACCTCTGTGAAAATGTCCCTGGATGTTGTTGCCACTGGGAGATGGCCCTCTGCGATTTTGGAACAGGCCTTTTTTGAACCTCATTGTTGGCCTGCTATTTTGACTGTCACTGGGGGACTGACACACCGTCGCTGCCATGAACTGTATGGGTGTTTTTCTGATTGAACCGGGGGGGGGGGGGGGTTGGATCAGCTTTGCATTGTTGTGTAACTTTGATACGTCAATGTTGACTTTGCATGGTTCCTTTTGACTCTGCATGCTTCAACCTGGGTCTGTGGGGGTCTGGAGATGGTGACTGCTGTGCATCTGTTTGGGGTGAGCACTGTGGGGACGTGTCATGCTGACACCCTCCTCATCGCATCTTACAGTCTGGTTGTGACAGGTGATGGGATGCGGGCTAGGGTTTGGGGAGACAACAGTGGTGTGGTATCAGGGTGGTTAGGGTCCACGGGCAGCACCAGGTAGGTGGACTTGCCACATGGATTGGGTGTGTGTTGGCGACGGTGACTGCCACACAGGCCCCGTGGGTTTATCCATGGCATGCGGTGCATCAGGGTGCAGGATACAATATCTGCTGTGATCTAGTGGGTGCCTTTTGTGGACCATTGCTTGCACTTTGGTTGTTTGGGTTCTTTGGGATAGTGGTCACAGACTTGCATTGCCACTTCATAGTTTGCCAGTTTGAACCACACATGACCTGTTTCTTTTTCTTTCATGTTTGCTGATTACCTGCCCATGTGTTGTCTGTAGCCCCATCACATCTCCACGCACCCTACCATAGTTGGGCTGCGCATGTCAGTGTGGCCTGTCTGCTGCCTCTCTGCCGCATCTTGTGGATTAACTGTAGTTTTTTTCCTGGGGGCAAGCATGTGACTGGGCTGCATGTGGATTTGTACTGCTGCTGCTGATTTTGTCTGGGCCACATCACTGGGCAGGCTGTTCTTTCACATGCTCCTTTTTCAGTCCATTGCCCTCGTCCACAGGCCATCCACATAGCTTTCCATTCGGCTTGCCCCTTACACCCCTCATGTGTCGCTCCCCTACTCAATTGCAAGTTGTTTACACTGCATTACATCTCCTGGTGTGTGTGCATCTGTTCATATGTGCCTCCCATCCCACCTATGGACTGTGATATGAGCTGTGGACACCTGCTCTACCTGTGCATTGCATCATGGTGTCTCTTGGGTTTTCCCTCTCCTGACACACAGCTGGTGTTTTCTGTGGTGCCGTGCAGTGGTCCTGTATGCAGCCATTGATGTGCGCCTCAGAGTGTTTTTGTAGCCTATTGGTTTGTGCAGTGCTTTCCATCCTAGTTGCCATGGATTCACACACTCTTTGTTCTCCTGTTTTGCTGCCTTTCCTACACTGGTACCTGTAATCCCTGTAACATTCATCTCTTGGCTGCTATGTCCTGCCTGATCATATTGCCCTCATCACAGTGGCGGACCATCCTTTGGTCCATCTATCTGCATCTGTCAGCTGTGAGATGTCCTGTATGTCAGTGTGGGCTGTCACCCCATGTCCTGCACTGCTACCCTTTCCTGCATTGTATCTCTTTGTGCTTGCCGTGTCTGTTCCTGATCTGCATGGAACCACCACTCCTCTGTCCACCCATCAGTGAGACTATCCTGACACCTCCACCTCCACTGGGGGACACATATTCCCTTCACCTACCACACACTGTTTTTCCAGTACTCTACATTGCCAGCACCCTGTGGTGTGGTACAGTTATCCCCACCATGTTTGTCAGCGCTGCTGCCAGCCACATGGGATTTCCGCAGATATGGCAGGTCCACTGGCTCCCTGCTCTCCCTCCTTCACTCACCTGTTCATTGCCTTTACTGTGGGTTCTATGTGCTGTTCGGGCTACATCTGTCTCTGTTCCCCACAGATCATGCAGGTCTTCCTGACGCACCTTGCAGTCCCTAGGGCACACTGACCTTGGACACCATACCCTTTTTGGGGCACCTTGCATTATGTTTCTATAGGCCAGGGTGCCATCTGCACTGTCTTATCCATGTGTACCTGATATTGCACTTAGCCTGGGACTCCCTCTTAGACACCTTACTGGTCACCTTTTCAAGCTCTTTATAGGGCACCCTGTTGGGCTTCTGTCTGTTGCTACTCTGTGGCAGTGATGCACAAGGTCATCTCGCCCTACCGGGCCAGGGTGCTGTGGGGGTGCATACCCCATCTTGTATTCATCTCTGGACTTCTGATCTGCATGTGAAGTGCACCATGGGTATGGGTGCGTTGACCCAGATCCTGGCCAACACAGCGGGCAGTTTGGGTGGTGGCCTGATGCCCTTCAGTAGGCAGTCAAGGGGGTTGTTGGTGCTGGGGGAACAGGCGCCTGGATATTCTTTATCCACATATTCATAGTGAGTTTGTTTTTTCCTTTGCTTTTGCCAGTAGCTTTCAGTGTATGAAAAGGTCTGTGATGTTATTGGGCTTTCTGTATTTGGTAATGATCTAGACCTTGGTCTTGATTGTGTTTGCCATGTGCCCTTGTTTGCTGAGACCTTGGTTTGTTTCTGCCAAGCCTTCTTTTTTTGTACGTAGTGAAACTGTGGTTTATCTGGGGTGGGGGGTTTTGACATTGGACAGTTCTACTCCATAGGCTGGCCACATCGATATTAGGGATTTGTTTGTCGCACTAGCGATATAGACAAAACATTACTTCACTGCCTGTGGGGGCCAGAGGTCATGGGTTTGATCCCACAGTGGTGTTATTTGGTGGGGGTGTCTGAGGCATTTTCTTTTTTTTTACTTTACATTGCTGCTGCCAGCAACACCACCCTCACAGTGCGGACTCCTCACGGTGCCTCATCGGGCACCCTATAACGTGCTCTATGAGGCACCCTTTACCACACCCTATAGGGTGCCCTGGCGGACAGTGCACATTATGCTGTACCTTCTGGTGTGCCTTGTAGGGTACCTTATGCGGCACCTTGGGTTACGGCCCTGTGAGCGTGTGTTTGCCAGCAGCACTTCTTAAATGTACAAAACAAACCGCTTCAGACAGCACCAAATTAGACCCACAGGGGGATTGAACTCACAACCCTTGCATCATCTGTCAGTGTATTAACCATTGTGCTATGGCTCAGGCTGCCTTACTGGATACCTTCTCAAGCTACTTATGGGGCACCCTGTTGGGCTACTGTCTGTTGCTACTCTGTGGCAGTGACACACATGGTCATCTCGCCCTACCGGGCCAGGGTGCTGTGGGGGTGCATACCCCATCTTGTGTTCATCTCTGGACTGCTGATCTGCATGTGCAGTGCACCATGGGTATAGGTGCGTTGACCCAGATCCTGGCCATCACAGCGGGCGGTTTGGGTGGTGGCCTGATGCCCTTCAGTAGGCAGCCAGGGGATTGTTAGCATCTATGGGGCTGTAGCCCAGTGGTTCGTTCACTACCTGTGGGGCCAGTGGTCATGGGTTCAAACCCACCATGGGGTTATTTTATAGGGCTGTCTGCAGCATTGTCTATTTTTAATGTACATTAGTGCTGCCAGCGACAACCCCTCAGCGTACTGTAACCTTACAGTGCCTCATAAGGTGCCCCATGTGGCACCTTATATGGCCCCTATAAGGTGCCTTATAGGGTGTTCTATAGGGGACATTATGGGGTGCCTCAGCGGACAGTGCACGTTATAATGTAGCCTATGGAGTGCGTTATGGGGTGCCTTATGTGGCACCTTAGGTTACGCCACTGTGAGGGTGTATTTGCTGGCAACACTACTGAAAATAAACGTAAAATGCCTCCTCATTCACTACTTAAATTTACAGGGTGATGCCTCAGCCAGCCTTAGGCACACTGGGGAATTGAACCCATGACACCTGCATCATCAGTCAGTGCAGTAACCATTGGGCTACAGCTCTGTTTTGGTATCTGTGCGCCTTAAGTTTAACCCGCGGTAACGCGCCACGGCGCCCTCTAACGCTCGTTAATTTCTGTAATGCGCATTATCAGTAACGATGTACCGCCCATGTCCTTATTTGGGATTTCTGGCTCTACCGCGGCTCCTAACATGAATCAAACTAATGCAGTTTAGTAAACATACCCCATAGTTTCAAAGTTTAATGTAAAAGTTGCTGTGATGTTTCATGTAAACTGCCCTTGATCTCAGGGAGGGGCAGTATATAAAGGCTTGTTAAATAAAATAAATAAATAAATACATAAAACGTCCCTAGTCTTTTTATATTCTGATGATGTAAACAATCAATCTACGTTTACCCGTTCCACTCCATTCATTAATTTATAGACCTCTATCATTTGTCCGCTCAGTCGTCTCTTCTCCAGGTTGAAGAGCCCTAATCTTTTTAGCCTCTCTTCATAGGAGTATCCTTCCATCCCCCTTACCATTTTGGTGGCTCTTCTCTGAACCTTTTTTAATAATGCTATATCCTTTTTAAGATACGGCGACCAGAATTGCACACAATATTCAAGGTGTGGTCGCACCATGGAACGATACAGAGGCATTATAATATCCTTTGTTTTACTTTCCATTCCTTTCCTTATGATACCGAGCATTCTATTTGCTCTCTTGGCCACCGCTGCACACTGGGTGGAGGGTTTCAAAATGTTATCCATGATGACGCTTAAATCATTTTTCTGAGTGGTAGTTCCTAATGTGGAACCTTGCATCGTGTAACCATAGTTTGGGTTGTTCTTCCCTAGGTGCATCACTTTGCACATGTCCACATTAAATTCCATCTGCCATTTCAATGCTCAGTCTTCCAATTTATCAAGATCCTCTTACAATTTTCCAGAATCCTCATGGGTTTTAACAACTTTAAATAGTTTTGTGTCTTCTGTAAATCTGATAACTTCACTCGTAATTCCCTTTTCCAAGTCATTTATTAATATTTCAAAAAACAGCAGACCCAGCACAGATCCCTGCGGTACTCCACTATTCACCTTTTTCCATTGGGAAAATTGGCCATTTAGCCCTACACTCTGCTTTCTATTTTTTAACCAGTTCCTGATCCACAATAGTACACTGCCTCCTATCCCATGACTTTTTAGCTTTGCCAAATGTCTCTGATGAGGGACTTTATCAAAGGCTTTCTGAAAGTCCAGATACACCATATCAACTGACTCACCTTTGTCTACCTGTTTATTCACACCTTCAAAAAAACATAACAGATTAGTAAGACAAGATCATTGCATTGGAACATTGCATATCGACTAATCATAATTTTGAGGATTTCACTTGGACAATAATTAATCATACACCTCAGGATCCTTGAGGGGGGGAATCGATTAGCTTGACTTCAATGGTCCGAACAACGATGGAGCCACAGGTTGAATTTGGTCCACCCTTTTGGGCTGAATAGGGAGATTGATTGGACTAGCCTGTTTTGACGTCATCCCTTTGGAGATAGGGGTTCCCTGGTTTGCTGGGTATTTCCCTACTCCATTGGAGGTTCGGGTTTGAGTGAGTGGAAAGGAGAGCCAATTGGAAGTATGTGTTCCTTGAACAATGTGATCTTTAAAAGTCAGCGTTTGATGGCAGTTGGCTACAGCGAGAAAAACTAGCACTTGATACAGGGAAGGAGATCCCGAAACGTGCACGTCGTGCTTGCGCTTTGAAGCTGATTTGACCTTACAAGACTGGCAGCTAAGTATTATGCTGCTATTTTTGATAAATATCATTTTAACCTGAACTTTATTTGAATAAAAGGAGTCCATCGTCTGGTTGGGGGCAGCTATAAGTACTGTCCTCCCTCGGTGTTGCTCCAACAAAAACATTTAATTATTGTTTCTTGGGGATGGTTTGGTGATTTATATAGTGTGGATTGAATGCATCACCTTTTGGTTGGGACATTTAGAGTGGATCTACTTGAGGATCTGGCAATTGCAAGAGATAAGGGTGTTGGGGCCACTTGGCAATAGTGATCATAGCATGATCGCCTTTGATTTAATTAGTGGAGGAGGAATAGTAAGGAAATCCACAGTACTACCTTTTAACTTTCGAAAGGGAGACTATGATAAAATGAGGAAAATAGTTAAGAAAAAACTAAAAGGAGCAGTTGCAAAGGTTAAAGACTTACATCAAGCTTGGATGTTGTTGAAAAATACTATCTTGGAAGCCCAGACCAGCTGTATTCCACGCTTTAAGAAAAGTGGAAGGAAGTCCAAAAAACTGCCAGCATGGTTTAAAGGTGAGGCCAGAGAGGCTGTTGTTGCCAAAAAAGCATCTTTCAGGAAATGGAAAAAAGAGCCAAATGACGAAACCTGGAAAAAGTACAAGCACTAGCATGTCAAATGCAAAAACACAAAATAAAGATTTTTTCAAGTACATTCGTAGGAAAAAAACTGTGAGAGAGACAGTTGGTCCATTAGATGATAGAGAAGTTAAAGGGGCACTAAGAGGCGACAAGGCAATAGTGGAGAGACTGAATGAATTCTTTGCTTCAGTCTTTACTGAGGAAGATGTAGGGATGTTACCTATGACTGAAGAGGTATTTAAAGGTGTGGAAGAATTAAAGGAAATATGGATACATCGGGAAGATGTAGTACAACTATTAGATAAACTGAAGAGTAGCAAATCACCTGGGGTGGATGGTATACATCCGAGGGAGTTGAAAGAACTGAAATATGAGGTTGCAGACCTGCTATTAGTAATCTGTGAACTATCATTTAAATCATCTCTAATACCTGAAGATTGGAGGATCGCCAATGTAACACCAATTTTTAAAAAGGGTTCCAGGGGTGATCTGGGAAACTACAGACCAGTGAGCCTCATGTCAGTACCGGGAAAAATGGTAGAAACCATCATAAAGAATAAAATTACTCAGCATGTAGATAGTCATGGTCTAATGGGAGACAGCCAACATGGCTTTAGACAAGGTAGATCTTGTCTTACTAATCTGTTATGTTTTTTTGAAGATGTGAATAAACAGGTGGACAAAGGTGAGTCGGTTGATATAGTGTATCTGGACTTTCAGAAAGCCTTTGACAAGGTCCCTCATCAGAGACTTTTGGCAAAACTAAAGAGTCATGGGACAGGAGGCAGTGTACTACTGTGGATCAAGAACTGGTTAAAAGATAGAAAGCAGAGGGTTGGGCTAAATGGCCAATTTTCCCAATGGAGAAAGGTGAATAGTGGTGTACCCCAGGGATCTGTGCTGGGTCCGCTGCTTTTTGACATATTCATAAATGACCTGGAAAGTGGAATAACGAGTGAGGTAATCAAATTTGCAGATGACACAAAACTAAAGTTGTTAAAACCCTAGAGGATTGTGGAAAATTGCAAGAGGATCTTGATAAATTGGAAGATTGAGCATCAAAATGGCAGATGAAATTTAATGTAGACAAGTGCAAAGTTATGCATCTAGGGAAGAACAATCCAAACTATGGTTACACAATCCAAGGTTCCACATTAGAAACCACCACCCAGGAAAAAGATTTAGGAGTCATTGTGGATAGCATGTTAAAACCCTCGGCCCAGTGTGCAGCGGCAGCCAAGAGAGCAAATAGAATGCTAGGTATCATAAGGAAAGTAATGGAAAATAAAACAAAAGATATTATAATGCCTCTATTATCGTTCCATGGTGAGACCGCACCTTGAATATTGTGCGCAATTCTGGTCGCCGTATCTTAAAGAGGATATAGCATTATTAGAAAAGGTTCAGAGAAAAGCCACCAAAATGGTAAAGGGGATGGAAGGATACTCCTATGAAGAAAGGCTAAAAAGGTTAGGGCTCTTTAACCTGGAAAAGAGATGGCTGAGGTGAGATATGATAGAAGTCTATAAATTAATGAAAGGAGTGGAACGGGTAAACGCAGATCAATTGTTTATGTTATCAGAATATAGAAAGACTAGGGGACATGCAATGAAGCTACAGGGTAAACTATTTAAGACTAATAACAGAAAATATTTTTTCACTCAACGTGTAATCAAACTCTGGAATTTGTTACCGGAGGATGTAGTAAAGGCTGTTAGTGTAGCTGGGTTTAAAAAAGGTTTGGACAAGTTCCTGGAGGAAAGATCCATAAACCATTATTAAGAAGGGACCCAGGATATCAATGCTTGACCCAGTACAAGCATTGCGGAACCTGTGTCTTTTGGGTAAACTGCTAGGTACGTATGACCTAGATTGGCCACTGTTGGAAACAGGATACTGGGCTTGATGGACCTTGGTCTGACCCAGTATGGCATATCTTATGTTCTTATGTTCTTAATTGCAAGATTAATTGCACAGTGCATTGCTACAGCTCACAGTCCTCTGGATACACACACACACACACACACACACACACACACACACACACACACACACGAACCCCACTGTCCAAAATAAATGTCATTTGGCATTCTTATTTGGCCCTTAGGCCTCCTTTAATGCTTGGACATTGTCAATGGCCATGCTGTGTGTTCACACATCCCTCCTAATACCTGCATAGCATGTGGGTGCTAGGAGCATGCTTTGCCGTCCAGCCAGTGTTGGGGTAGATTCTCAGTATGGCAGCAGAGTGCAAGGGCTCATGCAGGATCAGAGATGGAGGGTGGCACATGCTGATACAGTTCTGAAGATTTAGGATAAAGTTAACACACCTGGACTTATCTTTCATGATTCACCTGCTGGTATCGAACCCATGATCCTTCTCTTTCATACATAGTGGCCATGTGTTATGGTGGGTGCATCAACTAATGTGTATTTAAATGGTCATTGTCAGGATGCATGAGAGCATGAGCTGGGTTTATGCTTTTGTCTGCATAGCTCTCCTCAGGCTCTTTGCCAAACTTATCAGACAAGGTATGTGAGGCTGCTATGGGAGAGAGGCATCTTGTTTTGTTTGTATGTAGAACTGCCTTGATATGCTGCTGATAAAAGTGATGTTCATGTCATACATATGTGATCTGTCCTGCCAGAGGGGCAGGGCATGATACATGAACACACACAGGCAGGACCCTGGGTAACCTAGCACAGTGACCAATGTAACCATTTCATGGAGTATGTTTGTGGGCCAGTCCTGGAATAATCTCCCATGTGGCACAGATAGAGGCAACCTCCATATGAATGCTTACTCATGAAAGAGTCACTGGTTCACACACAGGCTCTGTCATCATTTGGCAATTGAGAAATCAGTGTGGCTATTTTTCCTCTGAAATGCTGTTATCATATTGCTTAATCTTCTGGCCTCATTAGCATATTTCCCCCTACATGCACATATCCACTCAATATGTGCAAGTGGGGGGTCATCCTGATCCAACCCTCCCTTGTCAAAGTGCTGTGACACTACTAATTACTGCAGGATGTGGGGGTCATGAGTGGAGTCAGGCAACCTGTGTACCACTTTAGTACATGAAGTAGCCAGGAGACACCACATACACAATCAGGGCATGAAGGTGATAGCGGTCGGCAGATACCACTTCCCAGTCCCTGGGTGTTACAGGTGCCACATGTGTGCTGTGTATAGGTGCCATTAATTGTGCTTGCCTGTGCATTCTCTCACGCTGTAGGTTACAGGTCACATACTGTTGTCTCTCATTAGGAAATGCATGGTCAGTCTCAACTCAGCTGCTCATGGCTCACAGTACCCAGGGCCGGCGCCTCCTCTAGGGAACTAAGTGGGTGCCCAGGCCTACTGATCATGGTGGACAGCATGCCAGCCAATCCTTTCCTCTCTGCATGCATGGCACAGCTGCCGCTTCAGTGCTGTAAACAGCCTTAAAGCAGTGGTGCACATGCGGTTAGTCACAGCATGCCACTCCTGCCCTCTCTGGCAGGAAGTGTTGGAGGAGCATAGGAGCAGCATACCATGAACATGCAGACTGCTACCTTAAGCCTCACCACCATGGAAGAGAAGAATCACCATGGGCTCCACTTTACCTGCCAGTGACATGCTTGCCAAGCCCCCTGACTGTAGATATAGCATCATTGCACCTGATACACAAAGTAGGGACTAAGGTATCTTTTGCACCAGGCAGAAGCTGTTGCCACCACCACCCCCACTCCCACCCACCCACACTGCATGGTGGCCGTGGCGTGGACATGACTCCTTTATGACAGCAGCACATTGCAGATGTACAACCTAGGCGGCTATCTTGCCTATCTAACGGACTAAGCAGCCCTGCTCAGTTACTCACATGGCACCACCTTTGCTACTTTAGCATTAACAACATAGTGCCCTTTATTGACAGGACACTATGCTGTGACTGCCAATAGACCACTGCTATCACTAATTTCAGGGCTCCAGTATGGTTGCTGCACATTGCCTACATGTGAATGGTCTCTCCGCGTAGTGATTAACGGACATGAACGGCTCTCTGTCTTACAAATCAGCCCTTAATACCAGCTCTGTAAGCTTTAAAATTGGCACTGGTAACTCCTAGTGGTCGTCTCACGGTCCTGACCCTTGAGATTAAATGCAGCTGGCTATCGGCAGTTGTGACAGCAAGTGCATGACAACATTCTATGTGCCCGTATTCTGCCCCAATCCTGCCCCATCCCATGGCATGCAGTTAATGCATGAGGCAGTGCGCACAAACTGTCATGTCGATACAGTAATCAGCACCGTGGGTATGCGCTCACAGCATGCTCTAAATCATCTAATAACTTCCCATAGCATAGTAAAAGGACCCCAATATTTCACACATTTTCTGTGTGCAAAATGTCATTTTGATTAATAGTTTATGAGCTATTCTGATGCAAAATCTTGAAAAGCAACTCATGATCTATCAGTGCATAGCAAAATTACAGTACATATGACGCTGACTTTGCAAAGACTTTCACAAAAATTGTATTTATTTATTTATTTAGGTGTTTTTTATACCACCCTATCATGTAATCAGGATGGTTTACATTGTCAACAACAGTAATACATTACAACATGATGAACAAATACAAGTAACATATTTGAGGGAGTTAAATAACTACAGTATACATGATTATATTATCGGCATTTTTCATATAACCTGTTTACATAGTAACATGTAATGGTTTCTAATTATATACATATTTAACAAATGTCTTATTTTTATAAGTTTGAAATGTTTAGAGGTTAGGGGGAATAGTGGCTATTTTAATATTTTAATCATTATTTGAGTGTAGATGAGAGGGTGAAGGTCCTTTGCGGATATGTTGGGAGTGGGAAACTGGATTTTATGTTGGGTCTTAACTATAACATAATGAGATACAGGGGATCTTTTATGAAAATGTGTTAAGCTCTTAACGCAGGTTTTACAGCATGCTAACTGTTAACATGGGCCCATACTATCTGCCAAGGTGTGTAACCCAGGCCTGTGCGGTAAGTCTATACCCTGCACAATAAATGTAGGAATGATTCTGGACATAGCCCTGCATTTACCACACAGGCTCTGCACTTACTGTACCTTAAGTTTTGCAGGTAAGTTGTGGTAAGTGCAAAACATTATTGGGGGGGGGGGGGAGGCAGATATTCAGCAGCTTTGTCTAGCTGTTCTAACACAGGTAGCCAACGCCGCTGAAACTTAAACTTCGATATTCAATGCCGGGATCATATCACTTAATATCAGGATTGCTCGGATGGTCAGAAAGCTAACCAGGCAGCGGCGATATTCAGCTACTACAGTGAAAGTTAGGCCGGCCTATGCTGTACATTATTTTCGCCACTTTGACCTACCAGGCTCAATACTAATTAGCATCAGGGCGTGTAGAGGCAGTACCCAGGTATATTCAGTGGCACTGTCTTAGATGGCGAGATTAACGCGGTTCACAGGCTTGCTCACCATGTTAAATCTCTTTGAATATCGGGCCCTACCATATTTTAGTTAAAGGACCCCACAGTTAATTTTTGGGTGAAAAACTTCACAGCTAAACTTCTCCTGCTGTGTTTCTACCCAGTAGAAAAATAGCACAGGGAAACTTGCAAATAGTGCATGAAATTTTGCACACAATAATATATTATCCTCTTCAATTCGTTGCTGCCACTGCAGAGGTGGTGTGACTATGTAGGTCATTGGACTGGGCTCAGCTGATCTCCAGTCTCACTATTTGTCGCATTTCTTAGACGTGTTATTGACTCGTCTATCTCAACATCTTAGCAGATCACAGTAAGTTTTTTTTTTTTTTTACGTCAGGTAGTTTCTGCTCTTAGAACGTGACTGATGCAACATTTGTGTTTACATGGCATCTTCTGGCAGCTGGGTTAATTCTCTGAATTGCCTTGGAGACTAGCTGTCAGAAGGTTGCAATGGTCGGTCACAGTGTGTCAATAGCACATGAGCTGCCACTGAGAGTTGTCACTGGCAGTCAGTCTGTCTATCAGACTCTAGGTGCCAAGGGTATTGGCTGAGAAATGCCGTGTTTAGGGATTTTCATACTTTTGATTCTGATTTGGATGTCATCAGGATAAAGCAATGAAAACATGTAAATTAGGCAAAGTAAACATACTCTGTGCCATATTCCTCAATTTATCATTCTTTTAAAGACATTTCAAATAAATTCATTCTGCATCTCTGCTCCACCACCATCCCCACCTTCTCTACTTTCTTCTCCTTCACTCACCACATACAGTGACTAACTCAGCCCCCAACCCCCATCAAAAAACTGCCAATCTCTCTTCCCCCAGTTTGATTCTTCACGTCCACTTCCCATAGACCCTCCCCAGCCTTAATAGGTGACACCTATTTAGGTATTTATTTCTAAATATTTGGTATCCCACCCTTCGATCAAATAAGGGCATCAGAGCACTTGGTTAACAAAGCTGAGGCATTATAAAATAATACATTCTTCACATTTCATCTGCATATGGCACAAAGAAACATCATATGACATACAAGGAAGGGGTAATGCATTCATGGCCAATACACAAAATGGAGGGAAGGAAATTAATCCAACCCAATGATAGAAAGATAGATTGAGCAAGGAAGTTTCTAGTACTTGTGTCTGGGGTTAAATAGAACAAAATGATTTCAGTAGAAGCCATTCTTTTATTCCCTCCTTGAATTCACGTAACTCAGCAAGGAGTGCATTCCACAGTGCCAGCGCCAAAAAACTGAACATGGTATTTCATGTTATTTCAAGTTGGAACTTGGAAGACGGGGTTATTGCCAGATCGTTTTTCTGGGAAAATCATAACATGTGTTTGGGACAATAAGGAATAACAATTGAGTAAAGACTGAATGGGCATCGTGCATAAAATGCTTGATGCACTAAAAATAAGATTTTATGTTTGATTCTACTCTCTATCAGTAGCCATTCTTATAGTTGTATTTTGAGTCAACTGTAATCTTTTCATACTGTAAGCTGGAACATCAGCTAATAGAGTTGCAGTAATCCAACTAACTTGCTTCCTTTCCACTCACCCTTTGAGCTTTTATATCCCCCTCCACTCCCTTGAGATCCGTCACTCACTCCCTTCTCTCATTTCAAACTATAAAAACATAAGAACATAAGATATTCCATACTGGGTCCATCAAGCCCAGTATCCTGTTTCCAACAGTGGCCAATCTAGGTCATACGTACCTAGCAGTATCCCCAAGAGACACAGGTTCCACAATGCTTGTACTGGGTCAAGCATTGATATCCTGGGTCCCTTCTTAATAATGGTTTATGGACCTTTCCTCCAGGAACTTGTCCAAACCTTTTTTAAACCCAGCTACACTAACAGCCTTTACTACATCCTCCGGTAACAAATTCCAGAGTTTGATTACACGTTGAGTGAAAATATATTTTCTATTATTAGTCTTAAATAGTTTACCCTGTAGCTTCATTGCATGTCCCCTCTAGGGATATGTTTACTAAAACCCCGGTAAAGTGCGTGCCGCGGTAGTGTGCGTTTGCCATATAAGGAGTGGGCGTTCCGTCCTGAAAAAGAAAAGCAGGAATTTACATATGCGCTAAGGTGCACGGCGCCCATGTGCGCCCCGCACCTTAGTGCATGAGATAGCTGTGTGGGAGGCATAAGTGGCGCGCTGAAGTGCAAGAAAAAGAACAGAGCCACAGCACAATGGTTAAGACACTGACCAACCGTGCAGAGATCAGGGTTTCAATCCCCCACAGTACCCAATGAAAACGGCTGGCTGAGGTGTTAATTTATGAGAGGCAGAAATACTGGGTGTCATAAGGCGGCAGGCTAATGTTTTTGGTGGCATATTAATACTGGGCGGCATAAGGCTGCGTGCTGATGTTTATGGAGGCATTATAATACTGGGCGGTATAAGTGGCGCGCTAATGTGCAGGGAAAAAAAGCAGAGCCACAGCACAATGGTTAAGGCAATTACCAATGGTGCAGGGATCAGGGGGTCAATCCCCCAAGGTGCCCAATGAACAAGGCTGGCTGAGGCAGAACATATTAAGGGGAAGATTGCTTTAGGAGGCATTTTATTCATATTTTGATTATCACTACTAGCAAATGCACTCCCAAAGCGTGTTAACATAAGATGCCCTATAAGGCACATTTTAAAGTGCACTGTCAGCCAAGGCACCCTAGAATGTTGCTCATGTGGCGCTTTAGAGGGTGCCGTATGAGGTACCGCAAGGTCAGTGTACTGTTTTTTTATGGCAGCACTGTGCAGTTTAAGGAATGAAAAGCATAAGTAGGTGCGCTGACAGGCAAGGAGGAGCAGCAGTGGAGCACAATGGTTAAGGCACTGACTGCTGATACAGGGGTCATGAGTTTGCTCCCCAGTGTGCCTAATACGTAAGGCTGGCTGTGGCATCAGCTTTGCATTGTACATATTTTGTCCTGCAGCACTTTAATTTTATGTTATTAATTGCTGCCAGTAAACATGCCCTCACATGCCGTAATGGAAGGTGCCGTATAAGGCACCCTATAAGGCACTCCATAGGGCACATTAGAAATTGCACTGTCCGCCAGAGCACCCTAAAATATCCCCTATAGGGCACCCTATAGGTTGCATCACAGGATATTGTATAGTGCACCTTATATGGATGGGAACCATAAGGTGCCCTATAGGGCGCCCTATAAAGCACCATCAGAGGCACCTTATGGGTACAGTACACTGAAGGGTGTTTTTGCTGGCACCAAAATATGTACACTAAAAAAAATGCATTGGACAACCCTATCAAAAAACCCCACTGTGGGTTTGAACCCATGACCTCTGGCTTCAGAGGAAGTGAAGTAACCATTGGGCTACAGCTCTATAATTGCTAGCAAATCCCTGGCTGGCTGCAAAGAGCCTGCACGTCACCACACAGACAGTCTGCTGTGGTCACCAGGATAGGGTTAGCCCACCCATACCCATGATGCACTGCACATGCAAATCAGCTGTCCACAGATTAACACAAGATGGGCAATGCACCCCCACAGCACCTCGGCCCGGTAGAGGGAAGTGACCATGTGCACCCACACACCACCTCGGCTTGGTAGGGGGTACTGACCGTGTGTTTTACTGGCACAGAGTAGCTACACACCGTCACATTGTGCGGGTACTGTGCTCACCCTGAGGGTGCAATGAGGCGCCCACGACCAGGTCCACAACACCTTTCATAGCTGAAAGAATCCATGCCAGAGATCCAAAGCAGTGTTAGTCTGTGTGAGATAGGTATTTCCTGCACAAACACATTGGATATCTCTGTCTGACTCAATCAGGTGTAGCCCTATGGACTTCTAGGTGGGCCATGCACAACCACCACCCTCCTCCAAGGCTGAGGGTGCAAACAGGGTCTCCTATCAATAGATCCACATTCTACCTCCCTGCAAAGGTGGCAGTAGAGGAGTCCATCAACCCTGCTCCTGATGAGGAGCAGACACCCCACAGGGCAGTCAATGCAGCTCTATACACATCCATAACACAATAGCAGACAGACATTAGGCCTGGATATGGTGAACTGCACCCCACCACCATCTGATATTCTCCTGCAGCAAGCCATCAGCCACTGCGCCCTGCAAGCTGTTCCATCACAACACATACCAGCTGCAAACAGTGTGCTAGTTAGTCCACAGTGCATGCACCCAGAACTGGGATGTCAGCATACACAGCAAGCAGATAAATCACTGACTGGGCCCCAAAAGAAAACCCATATCTATCACATGAGAGAAATACTATATAGCACTATGGGGGTGCCTAGCCATGCTGTGGACACTGCACAGTCAGGGTGAGAGTGATCTCTCAGCAGGACATACTGAGGTCACCCTGTCTGTGTAGGTGGTGGCCGGGCACTAAAATGTCCCAGTCAGTGCCCTATGCCCTGTGCAGATGCACCCTGGCCAGGTCACCCTGTCCGGCCTATACCCATGGTACCTTGCTCCTCATTATGCACATTGGCAGCCCAATACTGGCAACATTGCTGGCAGTGTGGGCTGTGGAAGGTGTTTGCAGCCACCACACACTGGATAGGCCAGGGGTGGGCAAACTTGGTCCTGGAGGGCCGCAGACCAGTCAGGTTTTCGGGATATCTCTAATGAATATGCATGAGATATATATGCATTAGAGATATCCTGCCAACCTGACTGGTTTGTGGCCCTCCAGGGCTGGATCTGGAGACCCCTGCCTTACACCTCTGTCATTTAAGATAGTGAGTGGACAAGGTGCAGATGTCCAAGACATCAAAAAGGTTAGATAGAATTTGTCACAGTCCTCCTAACTTCTCACCACCACCAAAAAATTGTCTATTAGACAACTTTTTGGTGGTGGTGAGAATCGAGGAGGAATGTGACACATTCTATATACCCTTTCGATGTCTAGGACATCTGTACCTTGCCCACTCATGATCTTAAATGACAGAGGTGTAAGGCAGGGGTCTCCAAATCCAGCCCTGGAGGGCCACAAACCAGTCAGGTTGGCAGGATATCTCTAATGCATATATATCTCATGCATGTTCATTAGGGATATCCCGAAAACCTGACTGGTCTGCGGCCCTCCAGGACCGGAGGTGCCCACCCCTGGGATAGGCAGACAGCCACCCCCACACCTATGCCAGCATTGTGCTACTATAGAGGAGTCCAGCAGCCATACCCACCACACCAGTTCTGGGCACAGTACAGGCATGGATATGGTACGCACTACTGTTGGGGGTCACTCCCCAGGGTGGTAAACACTGTCAGAGACCAGACCTGCAGCGCACACTGCAGACATCACAATGATTGTTATGGTGGAGATCAATGAGCAAAATGTGCTTAACGTAGGAATTGATATCTGCCAGTTATCATGGGCAACGTTTGATAGCTGTGTACCATATACCCAGGTGTAGGGTGGCAGTGCTAAGGTATGCAACTGCGAGTATTGGGAGATACAGGCAGGACCCAATGTCCTGCCTCTCCAGGAGGCATTGGCCAATGGGGCCTGTGGGGGTGTGTGGGGGTGTGTCTGGCCCTGTTGGCTGCTGCTTTACGGCAGAGTGTCCCAACTCCAGTCCTGGTGTTCCAACCACTGTTCGGGTTTTCATGCTGTCCCTCATAGATATGCATGAGCTACATCAGCATACCATGGGGGTGGTGCATAGATATGCAGCACAGGCATCTTTATTAGAGGCAGCATGGATCCTGAATGGTGTGGGGCCCTCCAGGACTGCATTTGGGAGACTCTGCCCTAGGTAATGCGGCTGTTTATGGTGTCTGTGTTTGGTGTTGGTAAAATATAGGCGTATGAACCATGCGTATGTTCTCAGCAATAAAGGTTTGTCTGTACTATCACAGTTTAGTTGGAGGAAATATATGTGGACTGGATTGGCAGTAGCCCCAGCTGGGCTTTTAACCTGTGACCTTCTGTTCCTGCACACACTGTTTGTGTGCATTGCACCACCGTGTTGCCACAGATATGCTGTGTTCCCTGGGGAGTCCATGACTGTACATCCGACAGAGCCTGTCTGTTGCAGTGGGCAGTGCCAGCCTGCACAGGCCTAGGCCACTGTCTGCTGTGGTTTGCAGCCACTGCCCCCTCCACCACCTGTACCCTTCTGCCAACATGCAGACATGTCCCTATCTGGGAAAAAGCATATGACCTGATTGAGTTGTAGCACTCCAGGACTGACTTTGGGGGACTCGGCTGTAGGTAATGCCCATTGTTATGGTTTGTGTGCGGTGTAGGGTAAAATATAGGTGTTGGAACCATGCTTATGTTCCCTGCAATAAAGGAGTGTCTGTACTATCACTGTTTAGTGGTGGGTAAAACTATGGGGACTGGGTTGGCAGGAAGACCCAGCTGGGATTTGAACCTGTAACCCTCTGGTTTTACAGGCACTGGCTGTGTCCGCTGTACCACACTGTGGCCACAGAAGCAGTGCTGTCTCTGGAGATAGGAAACCTGTCCGCACGACTCAGACACCCTGCTCTGCACAATTTTACTGTGGGCTCGTTTACCTTGTATGGGGACAAAGGTGCAAATAAACCTCACAAATGCCCTCCAAAAAAAGGGGAAGTAAACCAAAACCAAGCTGCGCAACAGTGATATCAATGGGCAACCTGGAAAACACTCCCAGGAAAGCTCCATTAAAATGCAGTGCTTTTGAATGAGTCTACGGAGCATAGACCCTTCCAAAAATCATTTCTTTTTTTTGGAGCTTTCCTGGGAGTGTTTTTTATGGTTACCCATTAATACCACTGTTTCCCAGCTGGATTATAATTTATTTGGAATTTTTTGTGGTCATTTTCCATTTATATTTGCTGTTTTGTTCTGAGAACATCTATCACACTGCTCACGTTTTTCAGGTTTCTCCGGTTTTGCTGTACATTGCTGACGGAAATGGTTTCTCTTCCCTTTAAATCGGCTCTAACGCGAGGTTTTCACTCGCGGTATTTTTTTGCCGAAATTCAGCCACGCTCCTGTGCGGGGAGCCTCTCCCCTCCCACTCTCCACCCATTGACCCCGTCCCTCCGCCCCTCGGTGGCCTTCCTCCGCCCTCCGTACGCCTTTCCCCGCCTCTATCGCACATCAGCGCCCCGCACACGCGTGCGGGCCCGTTAATGTGATGCGCACGTGTACGGGGCACTTAAGAGCACTTAAGTGCATCATTAGCGTACGCTACTGTGCGCCGTGCACGTGGGCGCGGTTTAGTAAACATACCCCCTAGTCTTTCTATATTCTAATAACTAAACAATCGATCTACGTTTACCCGTTCCACTCCGTTCATTAATTTATAGACTTTTATCATATCTCCCCTCAGCCGTCTCTTTCCAGGTTAAAGAGCCCTAACCTTTTTAGCCTTTCTTCATAGGAGTATCCTTCCATCCCCTTTACCATTTTGGTGGCTCTTCTTTGAACCTTTTCTAATAACGCTATATCCTTTTTAAGATATGGCAACCAGTATTGCACACAATATTCAAGGTGTGGTCTCACCAAAGAACGATATAGAGGCATTATAATATCCTTTGTTTTATTCTCCATTCCTTTCCTTATGATACCTAGCATTCTATTTGCTCTCCAGGTCACCGCTGCACACTGGGTAGAGGATTTTAACATGTTATCCACAATGACGCCTAATTTTTTTTCCTGGGTGGAAACCATGCATCGTGTAACCATAGTTTGGGTTGTTCTTCCCTAGGTGAATAACTTTGCACTTGTCCACATTAAATTTCATCTGCCATTTTGATGCCCAGTCTTCCAATTTATCAAGATCCTCTTGCAATTTTCCACAATCCTCATAGGTTTTAACATCTTTAAACAGTTTTGTGTCATCTGCAAATTTGATAACCTCACTCATTATTCCCTTTTCCAGGTCATATATGAATATGTCAAAAAGCAGCAGACCCAGCATAGATCCCTGAGGTACACCACTATTCACCTTTCTCCATTGGGAAAATTGGCCATTTAGCCCTACCCTCTACTTTATATCTTTTTTTTTTTTTTGAACTTTAAATTTTTATTCAGTTCCTTTGTTATACAAAACACCAATTATGCATCTCAGATATATCTGTACCATTAACAAAACTGTATGTACATTCCTACCAGCCAACTTCTAATATAGATGCAGCCACTGTCACAACATTCTCTAATAAACCAACATTGAACATCTCCTACTTTTGTAATGATTACTTCTTTCCGATTCATGGTAGGTAGTACATAAAGTTTACACCACAAAAACCCCTTTAAGTGGCTAGCTGTAAATCCCCCCCCCTCCCCCTTCCCTTCCCCTGCCCCCCACCCTTCCCCCCTCTACCTGATCTTGCTGAGTGTACCACCAGTGTCAATCCTCTTACACCCGCCATTGTACCCAATCTATGCTTCCCCGCCCCTACTTAACCATCGCCACACACCCTCCCACCGCCTTTCCACCCTATCTCCGGTCCCCTTCTTTAGCCCTGTTAATTTATGCATTTGATACAGTTCTGCCAGACGCACTATATATTTCCCTATGGGCGGCATGACCCCCTGTTTCCAATGTTGTGCTATTTCACAACGGGCCGCCATTATACATTGCCGCACAATACTCCAATTCCCCTCCGCGGCATCATTCTGCTTTAGTAGGAGACATAACTCTGGTGTCAAGGGGATTCGGGCGCCTAGTATACCCTCCAGGATGTCCCCAATTTTTTCCCAATATGGGCGTACTACTGGGCACGTCCACCACATATGCAGCCAAGTTCCCTTCTCTCCACACATTCTCCAGCACTCATCCGTCCTTCGAGCCCCCGCTTTGCACAGGCGCTCAGGCGTCAAATACCACCTAGACAACACTTTCCATCCATTCTCCCTCAGGGACGTGGCGAGAGACACCCTCGCTATGCCTTGAGCTATGCGCTCCCACTCTTCCACCTCCCACTCAACCTCCAGGTCCTTCTCCCACGCCTTCATATAACTTAATTTCTCTCTCCCTCTCTCAGTTAGCCCTTTATATTCTGGAAATAACCCCCTTCCTCCCCAGCGAGCCCAGACAACTGCCCTCAAACCAGCCTGGTTCCTGCAGAATGTCTTGCCATTGTCTTCTCTGCCTAAGGAATGAACCCAATTGTAGATAGTGGTACCGGTCTGTTTCTTTCAACCGATATAGATCTCGTACGCCCTCAAATTCTCTTATCCCTTGCCCAAAAACTATCTGAGACACGTTTTGCAGCCCCTGCTGTGCCCATCTGGTCAGGACCATCACATCAGGGCCTATGCCCTCTTCGCAACAGGCCAGCAAAGACATCCCACGCGCCCATCTCTTCTCCCCAATCAACTTCCTCCTATGTACCTGCCACACCCCCAGAGTATGCCCCACCATTGGATTGTCTCCCTTACTTCCCTTCCCCCCCCAGACGAGACGTTCCAGCTCCCCAGGCCGAAGTCCCGCTTCCTCCATCGTCACCCAGTGCTTATGTTGTTCCCTCAACCACGAGTATACCGCCCGCACCTGTGCTGCCACGTAATATTTCCGGAAATTGGGGACCCCCATACCCCCCTCTATCCTAGCCACTTGCAATGTTCTAGCTGCCACCCTGGGCCTTTTATTCCCCCATATAAACCCCCCGACTTGCTTTTGTAGTCGAGCCAGCGTCCTAGTTGGTATCGCCACTGGCAGCACTTGAAAAAGAAAAAGAAACTGGGGGAGCAACATCATTTTCACCACTGCCACTTTCCCCATCCATGATATGAACACCCTGTTCCAGGCTCCTAATTGTGCCTCTACTTGCCCAAATACCTTCGGGTAGTTCAGCTCATACAGATCTTGCAGGTCCCGCCCTAGAGATACACCAAGATACCGAATAGATCTCGTCGCCCACCGAAAATTTTTTTTTTTTAAACGTTTATTTTCATTTTACAACAAGCAAAAAGAAACAACACACCAAAGGAGACAAATACAAGCATACAATAAGGAAAAAGCAACCCCAATTACCCCCCACCCCTATGCTTCTTCTCTAAGCTGATAAGTATCATCATATAAGCGCTTACAAACAACAGTAATTGTACATCAAAACAAACAGAACTAGTATCTGCGATACAGAATGATCATGTGACAGAGATTTACACAGATTTAAACAGTCAGATGAGAGCATTTAGCAGTTTGAACATAGTCGTTGAGCATCTTCCATTTAGACAAGTGGTGGGGGGTCTGAACGGAAGAAGCTAACATACGAGGTATTTGCTCATATTTACTGTAGAGACAGACATGATTCCACCATTCATTGGGGCTCAGATGGGAGCTATTTTTCCAGTATTTCGTAATTAGGGAAATAGCTATGCCCCAAAAAACCAAGCACGGGGATGTTCACCTTGCGTAGTGACATGTAATGAGAAAGATATGGCAGCATGATCTGGAATATGGAGAGGATGAATCCTAGCCGCGTCCACTTGGGATATCAGTGCTTTGGAGATAAGAAGAAAATCTATTCTAGATTGTGAGTGATGGGGGGCTGAGAAAAAGGTGAACTCTAAGTCAGAGGGGTGAAGCAGCCTCCATATATCTACTAACGCAAGATCTTTCATCAGAGCTGTAAGGGTATCAAGACTCTTGGGTGGACCACTCGTTCTAGGCGGCAATCTATCTATCAAAGGATCAAGTACTTGGTTGAAATCGCCGCCAAGTATTAATGGAGTATTGGCAGAGGCCTGTGCCAACTGCGCAATACTGGCATAGTAAGCAGGGTTATCCACATTCGGAGCATAAATACAAATACACGTGAATTCACTATCTCCAACCTTAAGGTGTGCACGGGCCCATCTACCCTCCTTATCAGAGCTAGTATCCATTACAGTAGCTTGCAAAGACTTCTCAACCAAGATGGCTACCCCACGGGAGAGTAGGCAGCCACCATGTAAGGCTTAGCATTAAGTTTCAGTGTTTCAGCGGAGTTTAAATGCGTTTCCTGAAGAAACACTAAATCAGCATGCTCATGATTAAGATAGCTAAGGATTTTCTTTCTTTTGATTGGACTATTGATGCCTTTTACGTTCAGCGATAAGATCTTACATAAGGCCATTCAGAAGGGTTAAAAATTCTGAAAAAGAACATGATAACGCACATAATTTCACAATGTCCCTCATATTAACTGTATATGGCTGTACACATGACATGATAGAAAATAAACTCATGAAAAACAATGAAGCGCCCCATATAAAAAAAATAAGCACCGAAGTGCATTAGAGAAGAAGCAGAACCCCAGAAATTACTGGCGACCATATGTCTGCGGGGAGAAACCCCAGAGAAGGCCTAAATTGAAACATATAACCTATATAGCTGTGCATGTTCCGAATCCAACCGAGGTGCACATCATGGAGGGATAGGAGACCAAGAAAGTTATATATAGAAAGAAAGAAAAGTCCAGGCAGTCTCTGTTCCAGGCTGTGATCACCGCGTCGGGCCATTCAAAATGGCGGGCAGATCCGGCGGATTACAGATCCAAGTTGTTGGATTAGCGCATCTGGTCTGCTTCTTTGGAATCTAAAAATGTTGCTAGTAGATCAGGATCTTCGAATGTTCTAGTTTGGTTATGGAGAGTCACTCTGAGCTTCGCTGGATACAATAGGCCAAAGCGAGCCTGTAGCTGTTGAAGTCTAGGGCGAAAAGCAAGGAGTCTCTTCCGACGGTCAACTGTGGGCTTTGCCAAGTCAGGGAAGAAGGAGACTTTATGACTTTCAAACTCCAGATGATGATTCGCCCGGGCAGCATTTAGAATTTGCTCAACTTGCTGATATCTCAGTAATCGAAAGATGATAGGCCGGGGGGTCGTCCGATTGAGCGCCATGTTGGTAGGAACACGATGTGCTCGGTCAATTTCCAGATCTCTGTGAAAAGTGATCTTCAGCAAGGAGGGAAGAGTTTTGACCAGGAATTCTCTTATATCTCCTGCTTCCGCCCCCTCCGGTACTCCAATGAGCCTTACATTGTTGCGACGGGCTCGATTATTGCTATCCTCTAACTCTTTTTGAAGATTCTGTATCTGACGCTCAGCCTTGTCCAGTTTCTCCAAGCGCACCGCGTGCGAGTCGAGGACCCCCGCCATGTTGTCCTGCCGTAGTGAAAGACCTTCAAGCCGGTCCTGAAGCATACCGAAGTCTTCTCGCATGGCTCGGAGCGCTTCTCCGTTGGACTGTACCAGTTCCTTCACACTGCGTATTTCCTCCAAGATCTCCTGTTGCATTTCGGGGTTTTCCCGAAGTGGAACTATCTTTTGTGGGGAAGACAACTCTGTTTTGGAGCGTTTTCCGTGTGAAGAAGAGGGAGACCCGAAGTCTAAGCGCGCTGGTTTGTGGGCCGCCATCCCCCCGAGGTACCCCGGTAAGTTCGGAGCAAAATATTAAGTTTATGTAGGTATTAAGTCAGGATTCTGAGTAGGCCTCTCGGGAGCTTCAGCGCGAAGCGTCTAACCCGCTGGACATCAGGCTCCGCCCCCCGCCCACCGAAATTTAAATTTTTGACGTAAGCCCACTTGCTGCTCTTCCCCTACCGACAAATTCAAAATTTCCGACTTATTCCAATTGATCGTAAAACCCGCCAGTTCCCCATATTCCTGCACCTCCCTCATGATTTCAGGCACCGTGTCTTGCGGCCTAGTGGCCATAAGCAGGATATCGTCAGCAAACATTGCCAATTTGTATTCCCTCTGTCCTACGATCACCCCCCTAATGTCTACGTTCTGCCTAATTCTCCCTGCTAGCGGCTCCAACGATAAGGCGAACAGTAACGGTGAGAGTGGACACCCCTGTCGCGTCCCCCTCCCCAGCGGGAAGAATCCTGAATATCCTCCATTTATACACACACAGGCCGTAGGTCTCTCATACAATGCCCTAATCCAGCCAACAAACCCCTTCCCGAACCCCATGTGTTCCAAGACGGAGAATAAAAAATCTCCACGACACTTGGTCGAAGGTTTTTTCTGCATCCAACGATACCAGCAGTGCTGGCTCTGGATTGCGTTTCACGGACCAGATCACATTCAGCGCTTTCCTAATGTTATCCGCCACTTGTCTCCCAGGTCCACAGCACCTTTCATGGCTGAAATACGCCATGCTACAGGTCCCCATCAGTGTGTGATAGGTAGTTCCGTTAGACCATAGGTGTCAAACTTGTCCTGGAGGGCCACAATCCTGCCAGGTTTTGGGATAGTCCTAATGAATATGCATGAGATATATATGCATTAGAGATATCCTGCCAACCTGACTGGTTTGTGGCCCTCCAGGACTGGATTTGGAGACCACTGCTTTACACCTCTGTCATTTAAGATGGTGAGTGGGCAAGGTACAGATGTCCTAGACATCAAAAGGGTAGCTAGAATGTGTCACATTCATCCTCGATTCTCACCACCACCAAAAAGATGTCTAATGGACAATATTTTGGTGGTGGTGAGAAGTGAGGAGGAATGTGACAAATTCTATCTAACCTTTTTGATGTCTTGGACATCTGCACCTTGCCCACTCACAATCTTAAATGACAGAGGTGTAAAGCAGTGGTCTCCAAATCCAGTCCTGGAGGGCCACAAACCAGTCAGGTTGGCAGGATATCTCTAATGCATATATATCTCATGCATATTCATTAGGACTATCCCAAAACCTGGCAGGATTGTGGCCCTCCAGGACAAGTTTGACACCTATGGTCTAACGGAACTACCTATCACACACTGATGGGGACCTGTAGCATGGCGTATTTCAGCCATGAAAGGTGCTGTGGACCTGGTGCTGGGCGTCCCACCTCAACCTCAGGGTGGGCACTGTACCCACACAATGTGACTGTCTGTGGCAGTGCCCCACACGGTCTGTTCCCCCTACAAGGCCGAGGTGCTGTGGGGGTGCATACCCGATCTTGTGCCCATCTCTCGACTGCTGATTTGCATGTGCAGTGCATCATGGGTACGGGTGGATTACCCCTATCCTGGTAACCACAGCAGACAGTTTGTGTGGTGACGTGCAGTCCTGCAGCCAGCCAGGGCTTTGTTCACATCCTTATGAGGTGTCCTATAGGGGACATTATAGGGTGCCTTGGCGGACAGTACACTTTATAATGTGCCCTATGGAGTGCGTTATGGGGTGCCTTATGCGGCACCTTAGGTTATGCCACCATGAGTGTGTGTTTGCTGGCAGCACTAATTAAAATACACGTCAAATGCCTCAACAATCGCTACTTAAATGTAAAGGGTGCTGCCTCAGCCAGCCTTATACATTAGGCCCACTGGGGAATCTAACCCATGACCCTGTACCATCAGTCAGTGTTGTAACCACTGTGCTACAGCTTTGTTGCTGTGCTTGTATGCCTGCGCGCCTTCTTAAGATTAACACACGGTAACGTGCCCTGTAACGCTCGTTCATTTATGGTGCCTTGTAACGCGCATTCTCGGTGCGTTCTCGGAAACGATGTACCGCCCATGTCCTTATTTGGGGTTTCTGTCTCTAACGCGGCTCCTAACACGAATCGCACGAACGCAGTTTAGTAAACATACCCCTTTGTATTTTCCACTGTATTTGTTTATTTCCCACTTGTTTTTCCTTGTTTGCTGATCAAATTCTTTGAAGAGTTGTTTCTCTTGTTTTGCAAATTCTGTTGCTTCCTTTCCTGTGAGTACTTGTGATTCTCACTCATTCCTTCTAGTCGTCGGAACGTTTGTCCAAGTTAGATGATGGAGACGGATTTGTTTTCATAGTTCAGCATTTTTGTGTATATTTGGATCTGATGATGCTGTCAGGTATGCCTGGAGACCCATGATAGTAGCTCTGTAAGTGTAATCAATCTCTATGAGGCCTAGCCCATGGCTCTGTATGTGTGCTCCTATGATGTAAATACGGTTGCCAACCGGCTGGTTTTCAGACGACCTGACTGGTTTTTATATGGCCAGGTTGGCTGCCAGCAGAGAGCTAAAACCGGCAGTTGAAAAGCTGGATTTTTGATCTGGCCACCCTTGGTCCAGCAGCCAGAGCAAAAATCGGCTTTTCATCTCTCTTTTCTTGTCGCCCTGAAGCCTCACCCTCTCTTCCGATCCCGCTGTGGCTCCTGCATCTTACAGAGCCGTGGCTGCGATAGCAATAATAATTTTAAAAAGCAAAACAAAACAGGTGCACAGCCACTGTGGAGCCTTCTGGCCTGCGCTATTGAATCTCTACTGTGAGGGCAGGACGCAGCAGCAGAGGTTCAATAACACAGGCAAGAAGACTCTGCGCCGGAAGGCCTTTCTGGCGTTGAAGGACCGTACACTTGAATTGGGAGCTACTTTTTTCCTTAAGTTCCCATGCAAGTGTATAGTCGGACATGCTGGGAAAAGTTATGGTTTCATGGAATCTGACCAGTTATTGGCCTATCTTAAAGCCCAGGAATCCCAGTCTGAGGTGACATGTTAGTATTTAGGGACTTGAATTGATCTAATCTCCTTTCCCTGGAATATTGTTTTCCTATATTGTTGTTTATTTGATATGGCTTGAGTCTCTTTTCTCCCATGATGTGGACTTGTAGTTACAGATATGTGTTATGATGGGCCTTTGGGTCTTATGTTCTCTTTTTGTTTTTCTGCTATTACCTGAATTGTTCAGTATGTACAATTTAAAAATGCTCAATAAAAAAAAAAAAAAAGAAGACTCTGCAGCGGCTGCGCATCTTTTTTTTTTTTTTATTGTTGCTATCGCAGCCATGGCTCTGTAAGGAGCAGGAGCCGCTGATGGATTGGAGGAGAGGGTGAAGATTTTGTTTTTTAATTATTTCTATTACAGCTGCGGCCATACACTTACCTGTGTAGATTCAATCTGATCAGTTACCTTTCATTCTTGGTTGGTGACTTCCTGCTAATTTTCCTTCCTCCCTTGGAGTTTAGATGGCTTCCGGCTACATTCCTTCAGATGGTTTACTCTTAATGTAAAATTCATGGCAGGGACTTCAACAAGGGGGAGGGAGAAGCTGCTACGTTTTAGTCTATGCTCATCTGATGATTTAAATCTGAGTGTTTTGTTGGAAACTTAATCTAATCTTACTTCAGTGCATGCAGCGCATGTTATTGGAACCTGGGCTTGCCAACTGGCCGGTGTTCTGCAGGCCTGGCTGTAGGGTTGCAAACCGACAGGTTTTAGGCTGGCCCAGCTGGTTTTATGGGCTGGAGGCCGGCGGTTGTCAGTATCCTAAAACCAGCTAATGAAGGGCTGTTTTTCTGTTGACCGCTGATCCTCCTACCAAGTGTCTGTCTTCGGGAATCCCAACTCCCATGGGCAGACGTTCTGAGACAGCCACCATCGTAATCAGGAGAGCCACTGAATTCCTGCAGGGACTCCAACCCCCGCGGGCAGCAGAGGAGCTGCGATCGCAGCCGGGAGAGCCGGTGACTGCACATCCTGCCAGAAAAAAACATTACTAAGTTTGCAGCACAGATAGCTGAATAAATGAAAGGGTCAGTAACTGTAGTGGTGAAAGAAGACAGTACTACTGTACCTCTGAGCAGTCACCAGATTCCAGCACTGCTCAGTAAGAGAGCTCACTGACTGTTTGCAGCAGCTAGGCAGAACCGTATCAGACATAAAGCAAGTACAAATTCTCACGAAAACTGTTTCTGCAGACACTGAATCTCTTATACAGAGGGAAAAGTGCTTGAAAATAGTCAAAGGTTCAAAGAAAAAAACACAAGGACTGATATTCAGTGGAGGCGGCTAGCACGATTCCAGCACCTAGCCGTCCTCGCTGAAAACAAAACCCGGATATTCAATGCTGGGTCATATCCAGCCAGCGGCGTTAAACATCCCGGTCAACTGCACAGCCTGGAAGCTAACTGGGCAGCGATGATATTGAGCCATTGTCCAGTTAGTTCCCACAGGTAAAGATAGGCCAGCTTTCGCTGTACCCATCTTTACCCCTGGGTCACTAACCAGGCAGCAGCTCATCGCCGCTAACCAGTTAGCAATAGGTACCACCCCTGGAACACCCCCAGAATGCTGGGGATGTTCAATCACCAAACCTGTAACCGAGCATTTGATTTGTACATCCCCTCGCTTCCAACCCAAATCCGAAGCAACAAGGACCTCTCCTCATTTAGAAAACAGCTAAAAACCCATCTATTCTGGGAGCACCTAGGGTCTGAATGGAACAGCACCCACTGAAGACCACTAAGCAGTCTGAGACTGAAGAGAAAAACCAGAACTGTAAATAAGATTTAAAAACCCCGATGCAGAACAAGTCAGGAATGTAAATATGTTGAACCCCCCTGATGATGGTATAACACCCCCCCCTCCCCTGTAAATATGAATAGAGCTGTTTCATGTATCCCCTCTTGTTTATTGTAAACCACTTTGACCCATTAAAAAGTGGTATCTAAGCACGGCTAAATAAATAAATGCCCCGATGCTGCATGGTTAACACCAGGATGTCTAGAGGCAATGCCTAAGGATATTCAGGGTAATAACCATGTTAGTGCCACTGAATATCACACTTAGAGGCATTTACACAGTTTACAGGTCTGTAAACCATATAAATGCCTTTAAATATCGGGCCCACATTTATCCAAGCAGCATCAGAGATAGAAACAAGGATTGATTTCAAGAAAACATACAATGATTGTCACATTACGGAATCAGCAAGCCTTGGGGGTCCTACAGAAGGGCTTTGGCATCTTACCCTATCTCCATTGACATCAACAGAGCTGCTCAATGACCTAGGGGGAGCTGTGATAATGTTGATTGCCCATCGCTTTAAATGACCAGTCGTGTGGAGAGTGAAGGCAGCCAAATGAAGCCAGCGTGCCACTACACACAGGGAACATAGAACACTGAGTACTATAATTATGTGACATTATTAGGCCACTTTTTGGACAACCTGTGGGAAAAGAGTCAAACATTCCTATCCCCCTCCCCCCCATCTTATTCTGTTTGACGTTTTCAACCAGATAGCTGTAAGTTCTCTTACTGTTTCCTACTACCACACTGCCAGGAAATAAGCTTTATGCCTGTAATACTAAAGTAGTTAATTGAATCACACCTACCAGAATCTAGCATTACACCAGAAGGCCAAGGATCTGTTTTAAAATTCGAGCATTTACCACTCCTCTGAAAAAGAGTCTCATGAATCCTTGAAAGACATATACATCATCTCCAAATATTTTTATATTAGTTCAATAAAAGGTAAACAAATCTGCAAGGAATCGAATCCTCTTATCTAAAAAACCAAATTCTGTCCTTTCACTAAAGATGTTTTTCTTCACTAGCTGAGTAACAAATTTGTGTCTAGCATCTACGGTCTCCCCCCATTTTACACCCACCAGAGCCCATTCATCCCAGACCTTCACAGTTTTAACTTTTGGCTCAAGAGATAAAAAAAAACTGTTTAAATCATTTTTCCATTCCAAAGCAGAGTGTCTAAGTAACCACAAAACACCATGGACCAATTTTATTTGCGAAACCATGAAGGTAATACCGCCTATTGCGTGTTTACAATTCAACTGCCAAGGCACACTAGAGGCATTCTGGTAGCTTCAAAACAGAGTATCACGGGCTATGAATTTTTATTTTCAGATCTACCTATGTTTACACTAAAAAGCTAATGGGGCATGCAAAATGGCTTATTCTGTGAAGCGTGCCGAGAATATGTATTGGGAAATAAGGCACTGACTGCAGAACTAAACCCCCAGTTCGTTATAGTAAATAAAACTGCTGCTATCTTTTACTTAATAGAAAGGGGGAAGGGGAGATTCTGGGGTTAATAATCAGTGAAAGCAAGCGCAGTTAGTGTATTAGGACTTTCTGCTTGCGCATGGAAGATTTGTGCATTCGTTAGTTGGTTCGTTCAAGTGCTTTAAAAAATCCATTGTGCATAAAATCAATTGTACACGTTAGCTCGTGAAATGACATCTATATAATTGATTTGTACTCATTAAAACATTATAATGCACATAAACACTTTTATTAAAACAAATGTATGAAATCAACCAAAAACAACAAACACTGGGGTAAAAAGTGACATTTTCCAAAAATAAAATCAACATATTTTTTGCCTTCCATCTTTGTTCAGGATCAGCACTGCTATCAGGAACAGCACCAACAGGTTAGAGGTGACTGAGGCTTCACTCTTGTCCTGTGAAGAGGTAGGGTAAAGGGTTCAACGGATCAGCGGTAAAGTCAGAGGGACTTTTTTCTTATTTACTAAATTTATTTTTTAATAGGGGTCTGGGGCTGACTTACAGTTCATTTTAGAAATGAAATCAATGAAAACAAATAAAATAAAATGCATCAAAATAAAGCAAAATTGAAAATGTTGTTGAAATTGCTTGTTTTGTTTCCAATGTAATGGCTGCTATACTGAACAGCTAGTGACCCCTCCCCCCCCCCATTCCCCATTGAATTTGAATTCAGAAACAAAGAGACAGAAGTCCTGATGGTAACACCATCATGGAATTTGCCTCCATTATAGACCAGAAGCCCACACAAGAGATGGAAGAGGTTCTGCCACAGGGACTTTAGCACATGCTATTGCTTTTCTGTGAGAGACATTGCGCCCAGGACCAATCCACAGAGCTACCTGCATTTTGCTTTACAATTCTTAGAGTCCAGTTCTACCCAAGATCCAGCAGTTAATTTCCCTTTTGTACTGGTATAATAGAAGCAGAACAAGAGACCAACCTTAGGAAAGAGATCTTAATTGAAGCCAATGAGGTCAACCCAACACGTGTTTCAACCGGGAGGCCTTCTTCAGTGGTTAGTGACCGCAAGTATATTAAAGGTGTGCAAGGTTAAAACACCAAGGGGCTTGTTTACAAAGCTGCAGTAGCGGTTTCCAATCGTTATCAGAGCCACGGCCCCATTGAAATGATTGGCTTCAACACCCTCACAGTGCCGTAACCTAAGGTGCCTCATAAGGCGCCCTATAAGGTGCCCCATAGGTCACATTTAAAGTGTCCTGTCTGCCAAGGCACCCTATAATGTGCCCTATAGGGCATTGTATAGGGCGCCTTGGAGGGTGCCTTATGAGGCACCTTAGGCTACAGCACTGTGAGGGTGTTTCTGCTGGCAGCACTGATTTAAATTAAAAGCAAATGCCTCAGACAGCCTTTTTAGATTACACCACTATGGGATCAAGCCCTTGACCTCTACTGCTACAGTCAGTGAAGCAACCAGTAGGCTACATCTCCATAGCTGCTACCACACTGCTGGCTGGCTACAGAAAGACTGCAGGTCACCACACAAACTGTCTGCTGTGGTTATCAGCATAGGGTAAACCCACCCGTACCCATGATGCACTGCACATGCAGATCAGCAGTCTACAGCTGATCACATAATGGGGTATGCACCCCCACAGCACCTAGGCCTGGTCGGGGGAACTGACCGTGTGTGTTACTTGCACAGAGTAGCTACAGACCGTGAAATTGTGTGGGTACTGTGCTCACTCTGAGGGTGAGGTGGGACACCCAGCACCAGGTCCGCAGCACCTGGCTTGGCTGAGATAGGCTATACTGCAGATCCCCATCAGTGCCAGTGTGTGATAGGTAGTCCTTACAGACACACCTAGGATATGCCTGTGTCCATCTGTATTTCCCAGTCACATCTAGCCCTTGTGGACTATGACACACCCAGAAGAGTGCATAACCTGTGTGGGTGCCATGGTCACATGTTATAGGTGAAGGGGGGAGTTTGGACCCAAAAGCATATTACGTAGCACCACTCAACCTGCCCTCTGTGGCGCAGGGTGGGGGGACAGCATCTCCCACCAACAGATCCACATTGTACATCTCTGCAATGGTGGCAGTAGAGGAGACCATCAACCCCAGTCCTGCTGGGAAACAGGCACCCTACAGGTCCTTCAATGCAGATCTGTACGCACTACATAAGGCAATGGCAGACAGGCAGAATGCTGGAGAAGCTCAGCTGCCACCACCACTATATGACATTCACCAGCAGAGAGCACAGTCTCCACCCACTGCACCCTGCAAGGTGTACCAGCCATACACATGCTAACTGCAGACAGTCTGCTAGCTAGTACATAGCGCATGTTCCTGGAGAAACTGTGTGCATCCAAAAATGGGATGTGAACACACATACCAAGCAGATATGTCAGTGATTGAGCCCCAGAAAAAAGAACCCATAAATACAACTTGAGAGAAACAGTGTATAGCACTATGGGGGAACCAAGCCATGCCATGGTCACTGCTCAGTCAGGGTGAGAGTGACCTCCCAGCATGACATATTGCGGACACCCTGTCCATGCAGGTGGTGGTCGGGCACTACAATGTCCCAGCCATTACCCTATACCCTGTGCAGATGCATCCTGCCCATGCCACACTGTCCGGGCCATACCCACAGTACCTTGTTCCTCATTATGCACATTGGCAGGCTAACACTGGAAACAGAGCAAGCAGTGTGGGCTCAGTAATGTGTAGGCAACCACAACACACTGGATAGACATACACACACTCCCACACCTATGCCAGCATTGTGCAAATATGGAGGTTTGTGGTAGCCCTGGCTGCCACACCAGTCCTGGGCACAGTGTGGGCATTGCTGTGGTACGCAATACTGTTGGGGGTCACTCCCCGGGGTGGTAAACACTGTCAGAAGCAATAACTGAAACACACTGCACAGAATGAGAAAGGTTGCTATGATGAATCTCTATCAACAAATCGTGTTTAACTTAGGATTTGTTATCCTAGCAACATTTTGATATATGTTATTTATTTATTTATTTACATTCTCTTATATACCGCACTATTCTGCATCAGTGCGGTTTACATTGAGCAAACTGAAATTACATTGAACAGGGCATTATAACTTGGAGATAACTATTTTACAGGGAACATGTTCCCAAGTTTAGGATGGCATTGCTAAGGTATGCAGGTGCCAGTATTGGGAGATGCTGCTCCGCGCAGGGCCCAACAGGCTGACTCTCCATGAGGCTTTGGATAGTGGAGCCTGTGGGTGTGGGTGTTTATGCCCCTGTTGGCCGCTGCTCTAGGGCTGAGTTTCCCAACTCCGGTCCTGGTGGGCCAAACACGGTTCATTTTTTCATGCTGTCCCTATGAATATGCATGAGATACATTTGCATACAATGGGGGCGTTGCATAAAATTGCAGCACAGGCATATTTATTAGGGACAGCATGACACCTGAATGGTGTTTGGCCCTCCAGGACTGCAGTTGGGAAACTGTGCTCTAGGGATTGCACATGTTTATGGTGGCTGTGCCCTGTAGGCTAAAATATAGGCGTTTATGGCTTACATAAGAACATAAGATATGCCATACGAGGTCAGACCAAGGTCCATCAAGCCCAGTATCCTGTTTCCAACAGTGGCCAATCTAGGTCATGCGTACCTAGCAGTTTCCCCAAAAGACAAAGGTTCCACAATGCTTGTACTGGGTTAAGCATTCATATCCTGCGTCCCTTCTTAATAATGGTTTATGGAACTTTCCTCCAGGAACTTGTCCAAAACTTTTTTAAACCCAGCTACACTTACAGCATTTACTACATCCTCCGGTAACAAATTCCAGAGTTTGATTACATGTTCAGTGAAAAAATATTTTTTTTTATTAGACTTAAATAGTTTACCCTGTAGCTTCATTGCATGTCCCCTAGTCTTTTTATATTCTGATAACGTAAACAATCGATCTATGTTTACCCATTCCACTCCATTCATTAATTTATAGACCTCTATCATATCTCCCCTCAGCCATCTCTTTTCCAGGTTAAAGAGCCCTAACCTTTAAGCTTTCTTTATAGGAGTATCCTTCCATCTCCTTTAACATTTGGGTGACTCTTCTCTGAACATTCTCTTATAACGCTATATCCTTTTTAAGATACGGCTACCAGAATTGCACACAATATTCAAGGTGCGGTCTCACCATGGAACGATATAGAGGCAATATAATATCTTTTGTTTTATTTTCCTTTCCTTTCCTTATGATACCTAGCATTCTATCTGCTCTCTTGGCCGCCGCTGCACACTGGGCCAAGGGTTTTAACATATTATCCACAATGACGCCTAATTTGTTTTCCTGGGTGGTGGTTTCTAATGTGGAACCTTGCATCGTGTAACCATAATCTGGGTTGTTCTTCCCTAGGTGCATAATTTTGCACTTGTCCACATTAAATTCCATCTGCCATTTGGATGCCCAGTCTTCCAATTTATCAAGATCCTCTTGCAAGTTTCCACAATCCTCTTGGGTTTTAAGAACTTTAAATAGTTTTGTGTCATCTGCAAATTTGATAACCTCACTTGTTATTCCACTTTCCAGGTCATTTATGAATATGTCAAAAAGCAGCGGACCCAGCACAGATCCCTGGGGTACACCACTATTCACCTTTCTCCATTGGGAAAATTGGCCATTTAGCCCTACCCTCTGCTTTCTATGTTTTAACCAGTTCCTGATCCACAATAGTACACTACCTCCTATCCCATGACTCTTTAGTTTTGCCAAAAGTCTCTCATGAGGGAACTTGTCAAAGGCTTTCTGAAAGTCCAGATACACAATATCAACCGACTCACCTTTGTCCACCTGTTTATTCACATCTTCAAAAAAACATAACAGATTAGTAAGACAAGATCTTCCTTGTCTAAAGCCATGCTGGCTGTCTGCCATTAGGCCATGACTATCTACATGCTGAGTAATTTTATTCTTTATGATGGTTTCTACCATTTTTCCTGGTACTGGTGTCAGGCTCACTGGTCTGTAGTTTCCCGGATCACCCCTGGAACCCTTTTTAAAAATTGGTGTTACATAGGCGATCCTCCAATCTTCAGGTATTAGAAATGATTTTAATGATAGTTCACAGATTACTAATAGCAGGTATGCAATATCATGGGGTATGTTTACTAAACTGCGGTAATCGTGAATAACGCGCATTATGTAATGTTAACAATCACAAGCGCAGCATAACGCGCGTTATTCTGCGCTTCGATCATTAACGTTACATAACGCACGTTATGCGCTAACGATCGTAATGCCCCGCGGCGCGGTAAAACACCTCAGAAGGTGGAGAGAGGGCGGAGAGAAGGGGTCAGTGGGCGGAGAGTGGGCGGGGAGAGTATCCCCTCACACTAACGCGCTGATTTTCAGGGCTGAATTCCAACGCGAATGAAAACCTGCCGGTAAAGGCACATTACCGGGGAGAGAAACCATTTCAGTGTCAGCAATGTACAGCCCAGGCAGGGAAACCAAGAAAAAGTGATAAGTGTGATACATGTGCACAGAACAAAAGGGCACAGAAACACTGAAAATGACCCCAACAAACTGGAAAAAAACAATAACCAAGCTGGCCAATAGTGGTATCAATGAGAAACATCAACACCTCCCCCCGAGTAAGCGCCATAGAACAGATATAAATCGTGGACGGGTCTATACTCCGTCCCCATACAAGGTAAATGAGCCCACAGTGAAATAGCGCTGCTCAGTGTTTTCCCCACCATCGGACAGGGTTCCTATGGCATGCACATGTCCCGCAACATCAGGGCGGGCATGTCGGAACTGCAACTGGACAGATGCCGGAGAAGGGGATACAGAGGGCCGCAGGCGGCACATGCTGTGGTGGAGCAAGGCCACAGTGCGGACTAGGGTGATGCTTAGGTGGCCCATATGAATGCTGAAACAGCGGAGCAGCCAGACAGCAACTGCTGAAGGCCCAACATGGGCACGAGTGTGTTTCCAAAAGTGTCACAGGGGATAGTACCCAACAGCTACCCCCAAGGGCACGGAACATTGGCAGGCGGGGCTGGGGGGGAGCGTAGACGTCTATGCAGGCACCCCTACCCCAGAACCTGCACCATAGGCAGCCGCCTACCTGCACACTGGATGGTCTGAGACTGCGCACCACCAGCTCCACCAGCAGAACGGCATGTCAGTATGGTGGCTGAGGGATACTGGTGGTTTAGGGGGAAGTTGCAGCTGGCCAGAGCAGACCGTGGCCTAGCCCTGTGTAGGTGGGTGCCATGCACTGCAACAGACAGGCCCTGTCTGACCAACAGTCATGGTATAACCAGGGAATGCTCCATCGCTGTGATAACATGGTG
Source organism: Ichthyophis bannanicus (assembly GCA_033557465.1). Taxonomy (NCBI): domain Eukaryota; kingdom Metazoa; phylum Chordata; class Amphibia; order Gymnophiona; family Ichthyophiidae; genus Ichthyophis; species Ichthyophis bannanicus. The sequence continues at coordinate 827,576,996 of CM066036.1, read as the reverse complement.
ATGCAGTGCACAAAGCCAGTGTATTCAGAAGCAGAAGGTCACAGGTTCAAGTCCCAGCTGTGGTTTCCGCCAACCCAGTCCTCATATTTTACCCACTACTATAACGTGCTAATACAGACAGAACCTTTCTTGCATATGACGTAAACATGCCCAAAACACCTACATTTTACCCTACAGAGCACAGACACCATAAACATGCACATTACCTAGAGCAGAGCCTCCGTAATGCAGTCCTGGAGGGCCAAACACCATTCCCGTTCCATGCTGCCTCTGATAAAGATGCCTGTGCTGCATTTCTATGCGCCACCCCCATGGTATGCAGACGTATCTCATGCATATTCATGAGGGACAGCATGAAAACCCGAACAGTGTTTGGCACCGCAGGACTGGAGTTGGGAACCTCTGCCGTAAAGCAGCAGCCAACCGGGGCAGACACACCCGCACCCACAGGCCCCATTATCCAAAGCCTCCTGGAGAGGCAGGACTTTGGGCTCTGCGTGCATCTCCCAATACTAGCACTTGCATACCTTAGTAATGCCACCCTAAACCTGGGAATATGGTACACATCTTTAAAGAGGTTGCTATGATTACTGGCAGATAACAAATCCTAGGTTAAGTACAATTTTTTGAGTGAGCTGCATCATAGCAACCTTTCTGATGTCTGTGGAGTGTGCTACAGGTCTTGTGTCTGACAGTGTTTACCAACCTGGGGAGTGACTCCTACAGTATTGCGTACCATAGCCATGCCTGCACTGTGCCCAGTACTTGTGTGGTGGCCTGGGCTGCCCAACACCTCTATAGTTGCACAATGCTGGCATAGGTGTGGGGAGTGTGTGTCTGTCCATCCAGTGTGTGGTGGCTTCCAACACCCTCCACAGCCCACACTGCTAGCAGTGTTGCCAGTATTGGCCTTCCAATGTGCATAATGAGGAGCAAGGTACTGTGGGAATAGCCTGGATAGGGTGGCCTGGCCTGGATGCATCTGCACACGGCATAGGACAATGGCAATTGTAGTGCCTGGCCACCACCTGCACGGACAGGGTGGCCATAGCATGTCCTGCTGGGAAGTCACTCTCACCCTGACTGAGCAGTGACCATGGCATGGCTAGGTTTCCCCATAGTGCTATGGAATATTTTTCTCATGTGATATATATGGGTTTTCTTTTGGGGCCCAATCACTGACTTATCTGCTTGATGTGTATGCTGACATCCCCGTTCTGGATACATGCATCTCCTCCAGGACCATGCACTATGGACTAGCTGGTGGACTGTCTGCAGCTAGTATGTGTCTTGCTGGAACACCTTGCAGGGTCTAGCGGCTGGAGGCTTGCTGCTGGAGAATATCAGATAATGGTGGGGGGCAGCAACTGAGCATTTTCAGGCCTGCTGTCTGTCTGCTATTGTGTTATGGATGTGTGTACCACTCTGTCTGTTCCCCAGCAGTTCAGGGGTTGCTTGTCCCCTCTACTGCTGCCATTGCAGCGAAGTAGACTGTGGATCTATTGGTGGGTGATCCTGTTTCCCACCCTGTGCCCCAGAGGGCGGGTTGTGTTGTGGTACATGATCTGCCCATGGGTCCATACACCCCCCCCCCTCCCTCCCTCTTTCACCTACAGCAGGTAACCATGGCACCAACACAGGATATGCACTATTCTGGGTGCATCATCACCCATAGGGACTAGACATGACCGGGACATACAGCAGGGCACAGATGTATCCTAGGTGTGTCTAATGGAACTACCTATCACACACTGATGGGGACCTGCAGCATGGCGTAGTTCAGCTATGAATGGTGCTGTGGACCTGGTGCTGGGCGCCACACCTCAACCTTAGGGTGTACACAGTACCCACACAATGTGACTGTCTGTGGCTACTCTGTGGCAGTACCACACACGGTCTGTTCCCCCTACCTGGCTGAGGTGCTGTGGGGGTGCATACCCAATCTTGTGCCCATCTCTCGACTGCTGATTTGCATGTGCAGTGCATCATGGGTATGGGTGGGTTAAACCTATCCTGGTAACCACAGCATACAGTTTGTGTGGTGACGTGCAGTCCTGCAGCCAGCCAGGGCTTTGTTCACAGCCTTATAAGGTGTCCTATAGGGGACATTATAGGGTGCCTTGGCGGACAGTACACTTTATAATGTGCCCTATGGAGTGCCTTATGGGGTGCCTTATGCGGCACCTTAGGTTATGCCACCGTGAGGGTGTGTTTGCTGGTAGCACAAATTAAAATACATGTCAAATGCCTCAACAATCACTACTTAAATGTAAAGGGTGCTGCCTCAGCCAGCCTTATACATAAGGCCCACTGGGGAATCGAATCCATGACCCCTATACCATCCATCAGTGTTGTAACCATTGTGCTACAGCTCTGTTGCTGTGATTGTATGCCTGCGCGCCTTCTTAAGATTAACGCGCGGTAATGTGCCCTGTAGCGCTCGTTCATTTATGGCGCCTTGTAACGCGCGTTCTCGGCAATGATGTACCGCCCAGGTCCTTATTTGGGATTTCTGTCTCTAACGCGGCTCCTAATGCGAATTGCACTAACGCAGTTTAGTAAACATACCCCCATATTTCAGTTCTTTCAACACCCTTGGATGTATACCATCTGACCCAGGTGATTTGCTACACTTTAGTTTATCTAATAGTCGTAATACATCTTCCCGATGTATCGATATTTCCTTCAATTCTTCCGTACTTTTAAATACACTTCAGTCATGGGTAACATCCCTACATCTTCCTCAGTAAAGACTGAAGCAAAGAATTCATTCAGTCTTTCCGGTATTGCCTTGTCGCCTCTTAGTGCCCTTTTAACCCCTCTATCATCTAATTTATTTATTTATTTATTTATTTATGTACATTCTCTTATATACCGTGCTTTTCTGCATCAGTGTGATTTACATTGAACAAACTGAAATTACATTGAACAGGGCATTATAACTTGGAGATAACTAATGGACCAACTGACACTCTCTCAGGTTTTTTGCTACGAATGTACTTGAAAAAGTCTTTAATACAAGCTTGTTCTCAAATTCTCCCTTTGCCTGCCTTATCAGTGCTTTGCATTTAACTTGCCAGTGCTTGTGCTTTTTCCAGGATTCGTCGTTTGGCTCTTTTTTTCCATTTCCTGAAAGATGCTCTTTTGGCAACAACAGCCTCTCTGACCTCACCTGTAAACCATGCTGGCAGTTTTTTGGACTTCCTTCCACTTTTCTTAATGCGTGGAATGCAGCTGGTCTGGGTTTCCAAGATAGTAGTTTTCAACAACACCCAAGCTTGATGTAAGTCTTTAACCTTTGCAACTGTTCCTTTTAGTTTTTTCTTAACTATTGTACTAATTTTATCATAGTCTCCCTTTCGAAAGTTAAAAGGTAGTACTGTGGATTTCCTTACCATCCCTCCTCCACTAATTAAATCAAATGTGATCATCTTATGATCACTATTGCCAAGTGGCCCCAACACCCTTATCTCTTGCACTAGATCTGGTGTTTCACTAATGACTAGGTCTAATATGGCTTCCCCTCTGGTCGGTTCATGAACCAACTGCTCCAAGAAGCAGTCATTTAGTTCATCTAGGAACTTTATCTCTCTAGCATGTCCTGCCGTGACACTGACCCAGTCGATACCGGGATAATTTAAATCACCCATTATTATTACTGTGCTGTAACATTTGTTAGCTTCCTTGATTTCTTTGAGCATTTCATCATCCATTTGTTCATTCTGGCCAGGCGGTCGATAGTACACCCCCACTGCCATCGCCTTCCCCTTTTTACATGGAATTTCAATCCATAGAAATTCTACAGCAAATTTTGTTTCCTGCAAAACTTTAATCCTTTCTGACTCAATGCCCTCTTTAACAAAGAGTGCAACCCCTCCACCAATTTGATCAGCTCTATCATTACGATATAGTTTGTACCCAGGTATCACAGTGTCCCATTGGTTGTCCTTCTTCCACCATGTCTCTGATATTCCAATCATATCTAACCTCTCATCTAGTGCTATATATTCTAACTCTCCCATCTTATTTTTTTAGACTTCTAGCATTTGCATACAAGCATTTTAGAGACTGTATTTTATTCATATTAATTTGGCTATTGGTAGACATGGGTAATTTGGGATCTTTAAGCTCTGTCTGCTCCATACTCGAGGGCATTTGGGCTACTTTACTCTTTTTTGGAACCTCTCTGCTTTTGGTAGTACCCTTCAAGGATACATTCTTCCGAACCATCCGCTCTTGGGCGACTGTCGGCTCTCCCCTATTATCTAGTTTAAAAGCTGCTCTGTCTCCTTTTTAAAGATTAATGCCAGCAGCCTGGTTCCATCTCTGTTAAGGTGAAGCCCATCCCTTCGGAAAAGCCCCTCCTTTCCCCAGAATGTTCCCCAGTTCCTAACAAATCCAAACCCCTCATCTCTGCACTATTGTCTCATCCACGTTTGAGACTCCGGAGCTCTGCCTGCCTTTTGGGTCCTGCGCATGGAACGGGAAGCATTTCAGAGAACGCTACCCTGGAAGTTCTGGATTTCAACCTCCTACCTAAAAGCCTAAATTTAGCATCCAGAACCTCCCTACCTATGTGATTGGTACCAACATGTACCAAGACAGCAGAATCCTCCCCAGCACTATCTAAGACCTTATCTAGGTGGCACGTGAGGTCCGCTACCTTCGCACCAGGCAGGCATGTTACCAGGCGATCCTCACGTCCACCAGCCACCCAGTTATCTACATGCCTAATGATCGAATTACCAACTATAACGGCTGTCCTAATCCTTCCCTCATGGGCACATGGCCCTTGAGAAACTTCCTCGGTGTGAGAGGGTTTTACCATTCTTCAAGCTTAGCTAGATCCCTCCTCATGTTATCTACACCTTCCTGGGTGTCTACTCTATTGCAGATTTTGGTATCATCCGCAAAGAGGCGAACCTTACCCGACAGCCCTTCAGCTATATCACTAACAAAGATGTTAAAAAGAATCAGACCAAGGACAGATCCCCGGGGCACACCACTGGTAACATCCTTCTCCTCAGAGTGAGCTCCATTTACTTGTACTCTTTGTTGCCTCCCACCCAACCAATTTTTAACCCAAGCAGTAACTTTAGGGTCCATCCCTAGGGTGCTCAGTTTGTTTATAAATCGCCTGTGAGGAATAGCGTCAAAGGCTTTACTGAAATCTAAATACACCACATTTAGAGCTCTCTCTCGGTCCAACTCCCTGGTCACTCAGTCAAAGAAATCAATCAAATTTGTCTGACAAGACCTGCCTCTGGTGAACCCATGCTGCCTCGGATCCTGTAATCTGCTGGACTCCAGAAACCTCACTATTTTCTCTTTCAGCAGCTTTTCCAATTTACTCACCACCGAAGTTAAACTAACCGGCCTGTAGTTTTCAACCACAACCGGCCTGTAGTTTTCAACCACAACTACGCAAGCACAACATCATTACACAGGCAAAACATCAGCACGTCAGTGTAAAAACAACATAGCAGCAACACAACAGTCCCTTAACTGCCACAAAATCACTTAGCTGGAGTTGGAGCAAAATTTATAGCATTGTCCACACAAAACATTGTCCACATATGATACCGGGCATTTCACCAGAATTGCATCAGGGAGAAAGACACTTGCCAAATTTAGGCAGGCCCATGCCATGGCAACAAAGCACTAGTGACAAACGCTGTAGTAACAATACAGACTTTCACCTGCAGCAACTTCAACTCAAACCAAACTTTTGGTTTGAGTTGAAGTTGCTGTGGGTTCCTTATACACTCATGTGCTGATGTTTTGCCTATATAGTGTTTTGCCTGCATAGTGTTGTTGCTTTACATGCCATTTGTCTCACGCATTTAGAAATGGAGTTTTTTTCTGACCTATGATGGTGTTTCTTGTAGCATGTATTGCCAGTTTATGTTGTTTTCTACAGTTACTTTGACATAGAGCCATTGTGTTGGCTTGGTGATAGTATTTGCTGAGTTCTTTTTTCTCCAATTGTGCGCATTGGTGTTAAGTTTCAGTGCCAAGTGATGTTTTTTTGGTTGCACTGGTTTACTATTTTTTGTGTAGCTTTTGCTATACCAGGTGCTTTGAGGTTTGCATTTTGTATCTGGATTTGAAAAGGGCCAGAGAAGAAGCCCAATGCACTGACTCAGGTAGTTTGTTGCAGGCATATGGAGCAGCAAGGTGGAATGAACAAAGACTGGAGTTGGCAGTGGCAGAGAAGGGCTCATATAAAAGGGATCTGCCAGAGGAGTGGAGTTTCTGAGAAAGAGTGTAGAATGAGATAAGAGAGGAAAGGTAGTGAGGAGCCTCCGAATGAATGCTCTGGTAGATAAGTAGGAGAAGTTTGAACTAGATGTGGAAATGGAGAGGGAGCCAGTGAAATGACTTGAGAAGAGGGGTCACATGAGCATAGTGACACTGGCAGAAGATTAGCTGTGCAGCTGAGTTTTGAACAGATTGAAGGGGAGAAAGATGATTCAGAGGGAGACCAGTGAGGAGCAGTTTGCAATACTCAAGACTGGAGGTGACTAGTGAGTGGCTTATGGTCTTAGTAGTTTAAGTAGAAAGGAAGGGACACATTTTGCCAATTTATAGAAAAAGAAATGACAGGTTTTAGCTATCTGTTGGATGGGTGCAGAGATAGTGGAGTCAAAGATGACCCAAAAGTTGCGAACTGAGGAAACAGGGAAGTGTGTAGTGTTATCCATAGAAATAGAGAAGGGAGAAAGGGGGAGGTGAGCTTGAGGGAAAGATAAGGAGCTCAGTTTTGGCCATATTCAGTTTCAGATGGTGCTGAGACATCCAGGCAGCAATGTCAGATAAGCAGGCAGAAATCTGGGCCTAGATTCCTGGAGAGATATCAGGTGCAGAAAGGTAGATCTGAGAGATACCAGCATAAAGATGGTACTAAAAACCATGGGAGGAAATAAGTGCACCAAAGGACCAAGAGTAGAGAGAGAAGAGGAACAGTCCCAAGACAGAGCCCTGAGGTACATCAACTGAGAGCAGAATGGCAGTAGAGGAAGATCCAACAGATCATACACTAAAATTGTGATGGGAGAGATAAGAAGAAAACCAGGTCAGAACAGAGCTCCTAAATCCAAGCAAGGACAAGCTTTCAAGGAGAAGGTGCTGATCAACAGTGTCAAAGACAGCAGAAAGGACAAGACAGATGGGAATTGAATAGAGGCCTTTGGATTTGGTGAGGAACAAGTCACTGGAGACCTTGGCAAGAACCGTTTCTGTGGAATGTAGAGAACAAAAGCCAGACTGCAGGGCATCCAGAAGGATTTTAGAGGAAAGAAAGTCAAGAAAGTGGCTTGAACCACTCATTCAAGTAGTTTTGAAACAAAGGGGAGTTAACAGGGAGGCTAATAAGTGGAAGAACAGGTAGGATCTAGTGTAGGATTTTTGAGGAGAGGTATAAGCACAGCATGTTTGAAGGCCACAGGAATAGCTGCAGTGGAAAGCGATAGGTTTATGTTGACCTTCAACCCTGCCAAGCTGTGACAATGGCAACAACACTAGCATTACGTGCTTGGAAGAAAGGCCTGGCAATCTACTTCTGTAACTTGCCACAGAAACCTACTGGATAGGTTTATACAGTAGTATGATTTGTTTTTATCATCGTATTATTTTTATATTATTATTGTATTTAAGGGTTTGTAGACTGTTTGAATGACCTGTGCTAGGTGATAATATATACATCATCACAGATAATAATTTTTAAGAAGAATCTTCCTGACTGGGGACTCTTTGCAAAAGAAGATATGATGCAGCTCTCCACAGAGAGAAAACATATTGTTCATTCATGAAATCAAAGATAATCGATACAGTACTTCAATGGCATCAACATGAGGATAGTGGGTCCTCCAGTTATTGGGGTTGAAGGTAACCCAGAGGAAAGTGGAGAACAAGAATCCTGGGGTTCAGTGCCGCTCTTCCACTCTCCGCCTCTTCCCATGTACAGCACAACAGTAAAGGTTCCTAGAGATATTCTCGGCAACTCCTCCACTCACTTCTTGATAAAGAGAAAACAACCCAAGAAGCAAAACACAACACGGGAGTCTAGTAGTAATATAGGTAAAAACTATGGGCCCGATATGCAAAAGGCAGCCTTGTAAATGCCTCTAATTGGGATATTCAGTGAGCTAGTGCTTAGGACAAAATACCTCAGCCAGGGGTTCAATTCCCACCTGGGGACAGCGATTTCAGGCTGGAGGGACTGGGGTTTCTAGTCCTATAGGTACTCCTTGTGACCTTGGGCAAGCCACTTAACCCTCCATTTCCTCAGGTACAAATAGATTGTGAGCATTTGGGGACAAGGAAATCTATCTAGTACCTACTTGCAGTGATTGTAAACTGCTCTGATGCCTTTCAGCTTGGGAAGTATATCAAGATATTGCATAAACATAAACGTAATGGTTAGTGCTTTTGTGTATCCCCTTCAAAGCCTGCTACACAACCCAATGCTCTGTGACAAGCACCGGGGGGCATTCCAGGGTAGAGCAGTGGTGGAGACTGCCACTAATTGGGTAGTGGGAATATTGCACTGCTACCCATTTAGTGATCTGTGGTTAAAACTCAGCCAGCTTTTGGCTCAACTAGTTTTAGCCATGGACGCTAATTGGGTAGTGCTGCATTGTCACCGCTATCTGGTTAGCCTTCGGCAGCTCTGGGGCTGTGCGGCAACACAGGGTATTTAATGCCATTGCTGTGACATTGAATATCCAGAGCTAAGGATCGGTGGACAGGACTATTTTCCACAGCAATGCACAGCCTGCCCGGTACAGTATCGGGCCCCTATCTGTTTGATAAGCACTCCGCAAATAAAGAAAAATATACAAAAGCGCAATTAAAAAAGGCTCACAATCCACAAAACATCTTACATGATGACAAAAGGTCTCCAGTTTGCTCACAGTCATAGATTGCTCCTTTGTTGCCTCTGCAATATCTTTCAGTGCTCTTTTCAAGAAAGGAATTGAATTTCCTCTCTCCTGGATTCTTTTTTTGTTCGGGTGCCTGTCCAGCTCCCTTCTCCTCTCAGTACAATTAATGCAATAAATCAGTGCAGTTAGTGCAAACACTTTCACTAGATAATAGACCCCTCTTTTCTTTCTTGGGACTAATTCCTCTCTCCTTACAGTCTCTGTGGCCCCTCTTAGTTCTTGGATTGTTGGATGCACCCAGAACATTGATTCTACCCCCTTTTTGGCTATTAGTTACCTCCACCTGAATTCCTCAGCTTCATTCTTCAGTGTCCTTTTTCACATTTGCTTTCTTATTCCTGTCAGGGTTGGAAACTACTGGATCCTTCCTCCTCTGAACACATGGTTCCCTTCCTTGGAGCAAGCAGTAGGAACTTTTGCCTTTTCCTTTTTTCTCCAGTAGGGCACTAAGAAAGCCCCTCTATGAAGCCTCCTCCTTCCCCAAAGAAGGCTATGTTTCCACTTCTCACATCCTGTGGTCTCCTAATTGGAAGACAAAGTGCCATATCCTAACTCCCACTTTTCTACCTTCCTTCAAAACCTAGGAAATTCTATTGCTGTGGTTTCTCCAGAATAGACCTTCCTTCATTAATATTGATGAGCACAACTCTGGAGCAGAGAACTAGAATGTACCTCATGTTATGTGATGCAAGAGACATTTTGTATTATGCCAAAAATGATCTTCTGGATGGGTTTTCATGACCAGAATAAGTTTGTCATACTACAATGATGAATACAAGGAAATAGAAACAGAAATTGTTAGAAGAACAAGATCGGCTTTCCTAAAGCTACGAGAGTTAAAGAAAAAATTCCAGCCTCAAATTGAAATGTTACAAGATGCTCAAGGTTCTATGTTGAATGATGCTGTGAAGATCAAGAAAAGGTGGAAAGAATTTATAGAGTTTTTATATGATAAAAATCAAGTGAACCAACAGCCATTTCAACCTATACCTTATGATCTGGAACCATTGGTGATGAAAGAAAAAGTCGAAGCAGCATTGAAAGCCTTATCAAAGAACAAAGCACCAGGCATTGATGGCATTCCCATAGAAGTATTACAGCAATCTGATGTAGCTGTTTCCATACTTACAAGGCTCTGCCAGGAAATTTGGAAAACAATATCATGGCCAACTGACCGGAAAAGATCTGTGTTTATACCACTACTAAAAAATGTGGAAATTATCATACAATCGCTCTGATCCCAAATGCCAGCAAGATTGTACTGAAGATTATTCAATAGAGACTACAACCATACCTGGAACAAGAACTACCTGAAATGCAAAAAGGGTTCAGGAAAGGGCGAGGAACGAGAGACATCATCATGGATGTGAGATTGATCCTTGAAAAGACTAAAGAATACCAAAAGGATATCTATTTGTGCTTTATTGGCTAGAGCAAGTCTTTTGATTGTGTAAACCATGAGAAACTCTGGGCCACATTAAGAAGCATGTGTATACCAGAACACCTGATCATACTCTTGTACAATCTGTACATTGATCAAGAAGCAAACGTTTGAACGGAACAAGGAGAAACAGAATGGTTTAAAATTAGCAAACAACAAGGCTGCACACTTTCTCCCTACCTGTTTAATTTATATGCTATACAAATCATCAGAGAAGCAGGATTGCATGAAGACAGCAGAGGTTTGAAGATTGGTGGAAGACTCATCAAGAACCTTTGATATGCGGATGATACCACATTACTGGCTGAAAGTGAAAATGATCTGAAACATTTGCTTCTCACGATCAAGGAACTTTGGGGTATGTTTACTAAACTGCGTTAGTGCGATTCGCGTTAGGAGCCGTGGTAGAGACAGAAACCCCAAATAAGGACATGGGCGGTACATCGTTTCCGAGAACACGCCGAGAACGCGCCAAGGCGCCATAAATGAATGAGCGCTACAGGGCACGTTACCGTGCGTTAATCTTAAGAAGGCGCGCAGGCATACAAGCACAGCAACAGAGCTGTAGCACAATGGTTACAACACTGACTAATGGTACAGGGGTCATGGGTTTGATTCCCCAGTGGGCCTAATATATAAGGCTGGCTGAAGCAGCACCCTTTACATTTAAGTAGTGATTGTTGAGGCATTTGACGTGTATTTTAATTAGTGCTGCCAGCAAACACACCCTCACGATGGCATAACCTAAGGTGCCGCATAAGGCACCCCATAACGCACTCCATAGGGCACATTACAAAGTGTACTGTCTGCCAAGGCACCCTATAATGTCCCCTATGGGACACCTTATAAGGCTGTGAACAAAGCCCTGGCTGGCTGCAGAAGGACTGCACATGACCACACAAACTGGCTGCTGTGGTTACCAGGATAGGGTTAACCCACCCGTACCCATGATGCACTGCACATGCAAATCAGCAGTCGAGAGATGGGCACAAGATTGGGTATGCACCCCCACAGCACCTCGGCCTGGTAGGGGGAACAGACCGTGTGTGCCACTGCCACAGAGTAGCCACAGACAGTCACATTGTGCGGGTACTGTGCCCACCCTGAGTTTGAGGTGGGGCGCCCAGCACCAGGTCCACAACACCTTTCATGGCTGAAATACGCCATGCTGCAGGTCCCCATCAGTGTGTGATAGGTAGTTCCGTTAGACACACCTAGGATACATCTGTGTCCTGCTGTATGTCTCGGTCATGTCTAGTCCCTATGGGCAATGCTGCACCCAGAATAGTGCATATTCTGTGTTGGTGCCATGGTTACCTGCTGTAGGTGAAGTGGGGTATATGGACCCATAGGCAGATTATGTACCACCACACAACCCACCCTCTGGGGCTCAGGGTGGGAAACAGGATCACCCACCAATAGGTCCACAGTCTATCTCCCCACAATGGCAGCAGTAGAGGAGACCAACAACCCCAAACCTGCTGGGGAATAGACAGAGCGGTACACATCCATAACACAATAGCAGACAGACATCAGGCCTGGAAATGCTCAGCTGCCCCCACCATTATCTGACATTCTCCAGCAGCAAGCCTCCAGCCGCTGCACCCTGCAAGGTGTGCCAGCAAGACATATACTAGCTGCAGACAGTCCACCAGCTAGTCCATAGGCCTGGAAAAGATGCATGTACCCAGATTAGGGATATCAGTATACACACCAAGCAGATAAATCAGTGATTGGGCCCCAAAAGGAAACCCATATATATCACATGAGAGAAATGCTGTATAGCACTATGGGGGAACCTAGCCATGCCATGGTCACTGCTCAGTCAAGGTGAGAGTGACCTCCCAGCAGGACATGCTATGGCCACCCTGTCTGTGCAGGTGGTGGCCAGGCACTACAATGTCCGAGCCATTGCCCTATGCCGTGTGCAGATACATCCAGGCCAGGCCACCCTATCGAGGCTATTCCCACGGTACCTTGCTCCTCATTATGCACATTGGCAGGCCAATACTGGCAACAGTGCTAGCAGTGTGGGCTGTGGAGGGTGTTGGCAGCCACCACACACTGGACAGATAGACACACACTCCCCACACCTATGCCAGCATTGTGCAACTATAGAGGTGTTGGGCAGCCCAGGCCACCACACCAGTCCTGGGCACGGTGCAGGCATGGCTATGGTGCGCAATACTGTTGGAGTCACTCCCCAGGTTTGTAAACACTGTCAGACACAAGACCTGTAGCACACTCCACAGACATCAGAAAGGTTGCTATGATGCAGCTCACTCAGAACAGTGTACCTAACCTAGGAATTGCTATCTGCTAGTACTCATAGCAACCTTTTGATAGATGTGTACCATATTCCCCGGTTTAGGGTGGCATTACTAAGGTATGCAAGTGCTAGTATTGGGAGATGCTCGCAGAGCCCAAAGTCCTGCCTCTCCAGGAGGCTTTGGATAATGGGGCCTGTGGGTGCGGGTGTGTCTGCCCCTGTTTGCTGCTGCTTTACGGCAGAGGTTCCCAACTCCAGTCCTGCGGTGCAAAACACTGTTCGGGTTTTCATGCTGTCCCTCATGAATATGCATGAGATACATCTGCATACCATGGGCGTGGCACATAGAAATGCAGCACAGGCATCTTTATCAGAGGCAGCATGGAACCGGAATGGTGTTTGGCCCTCCAGGACTGCATTTGGGAGGCTCTGCTCTAGCTAATGTGCATGTTTATGGTGTCTGTGCTCTGTAGGGTAAACTGTAGGTGTCTTGGGCATGTTTACGTCATCTGCAATAAAGGTGCTGTCTGTATTAGCACGTTGAAGTAGTGGGTAAAATATGGGGACTGGGTCGGCAGGAACCACAGCTGGGACTTGAACCTGTGACCCTCTGCTTCTGAATACACTGGTTTTGTGCACTGCACCACCTTGTTGTCACAGAGTCAGTACATTCCTTGGTGATACCATGACTGTTCGTCAGACAGGGCCCGTCTGTTGCAGTACACGGCACCCACCTACACAGGGCTAGGCCACGGTCTGCTCTGGGCAGCTGCCACTGCCCCCTCCACCACCAGTATCCCTCAGCCACCATGCTGACATGCCCTTCTGCTGGTGGTGTGCAGTCTCAGGCCATCCAGTGTGCAGGTAGTCGGCTGCCTATGGTGCGGGTTCTTGGGTAGGGGTGCCTGCATAGGTGTCCATGCTTCCCCCCAGCACCGTCTGCCAATGTTCCGTGCCCTTGGGGGCAGCAGCTGGGTACTATCCCCTGTGACACTGTGGGAAACACAGTCATGCCCATGTTGGGCCTTCAGCAGTTGCTGTCTGGCTGCTCTGCTGCTTCAGCATTCGTATGGGCCACCTAGGCATTGCCCTAGTCTGTACTGTGGCCCAGCTGCACCACAGCATGTGCCACCTGCGGCCCTCTGTATCCCCTTCTCCGGCATCTGTCCAGTTGCCGTTCCGACATGCCCGCCCTGATGTTGCGGGACATGTGCACGCCATACGAACCCTGTCCGATGGTGGGGAAAAACCTGAGCAGCGCTATACCACTGTGGGCTTATTCACCTTGTTTGGGGGCGGAGTATAGACCCTTCCACGATTTATATCTGTTCTATGGAGCTTACACGGGGGGAGAGGGGTTGATGTTTCTCATTGCTACCACTATTGGCCAGCTTGGTTATGGTCTTTTTCCAGTATGTTGGGGTGATTTTCAGTGTTTATGTGCCCTTTTGTTCTGTGCACATGTATCACACTTATCACTTTTTTTAGGTTTCCCTGCCTGGGCTGTACATTGCTGACACGAAATGGTTTCTCTCTCCTGTAATTTGCATTTAACAGCAGGTTTTCAATCGCGTTGGAATTGAGCTCTTCAGATCAGCACGTTAGTGTGAAGGGAGCCTCTCCCCGCCCACTCTCCGCCCATTGACCCCTTCTCTCCGCCCTCTCTCCACCTTCTGCGGTGTTTTACCGCGCCAGGGGAGTTTACGATCGTTAACTACGGTTAACGCGCGTTATGTAACGTTAACGATCATAAGCGCATCATAACGCGCGTTATGATGCGCTTACGATCATTAATGTTACATAACACGCGTTATTTACGATTACCGCAGTTTAGTAAACATACCCCATAGTCTTAAAATGGGCCTGCACCTTAATGTGAAGAAGACAAAGATCATGACAATGGGCAAAATCAATAGGCTCATCGCTAATGGAGAAGAAATTGAAATTGTGGACAACTTTAACCTACTTGGATCAACTATCAATAAAGAAGCAAACACCACAAACTCCACTATAACCTCTATGCTGATCACATCATGGTGTATGCACCAATCAACCTACTAGCACTTAACACCACAATAATAACCAGATGCCTTAAAGACATGAATGGCTGGCTCACAGCCAATAACCTAACGGTCAACTATGATAAAGTTGAGGCAATGTTCGTCACCAGGAACCCCACCGTCATTCCACCACAAACTATCAGCATTCTAGACAAACTCATAGTAGTCAAAGATGAAGTTAAGTACCTGGGCATCACAATGGACAGAGCTCTGAACCTGAAATCCCACATCACCAAAACCACAACAAGGCCTATCAACATTTGAGGACCATCAGAAAGTTCAAGTCAGTACTCTGCTAGGACCACTTCCACGCAGTGTGCCAAGCTCTCATCACACCTCTGCTTGATTACGGAAACTGGTTATATCAAGGCCTCCCTCAGCAGACCTTACACCCACTCCAAATGGTGCAAAACACTGCAGCACACATCATTACAGACACTCAAAAAACTGAGCACATCACCCCATCTTACAGCAACTGCACTGGCTCCCAATGATGGCCAGAGCAAAATTTAAAACAGTCCCAATCATCTTTAAAATCATTCACCATCTCTCGGCAGATGCACTCCAAGATATCATAGCAAGGAATATCAGCAATAGACCAAGAAGGACCAATAATGACAACATGATCGGCACACCTGCAGGATATCACAAAACTAAACAAACAACTTCAAAAAGAGCTCCTTCACTACTGGCGTCCACACTTTGGAACTTCCTCCCAATGAGTCTAAGGGCATTAAATAACATCATAGACTTCCGCAAGGCCCTTAAAACCCTGCTCTTTACAGAAGTCTATGAGCAAACAGACAACAGTCTCCACCTGAACGGTAATGCAACTACCTCCATACCCACTCATCCCAACTAGACATACTTCATTGTCTAATGATGTTAAGTACCCTCATGTTAAATGTAACCTTCCAATTGTGATGTAACCCTCCAATTGTGATGTGACCACTTTGATTGTAGGATAAGGTGGTATACAAATCTGTCTAAATAAAATAAAATAAATACATACAAATAAAAATAGAAAAGTAGTCAAGAAATCCGACGATACACTGCTCTTGGCAGAATAGCTATGAAAGACCTAGACAAGATTCTCAAGAGCAGAGATGCTTCTTTCCATACAAAGATTCAATTCATTCAAGCCATGGTATTTTCAAGAAAATCATATGGATGCGAAAGTTGGACAGTGAAAAAGATAGACAGGAAGAAAATTGATGCCTTTGAATTATGGTGCTGGTGGTGAATACTTCGAATACCATGGACTGCCTGAAGAACAAACCAGTCAACACTAGAGAAGATCATACCTAAGCTTTCTTTAGAAGCTCAGATGACAAGACTTTGACATTCATACTTTGGACACATCATGCGAAGAGAGAGATCATTAGAGAAAGGCATTATGCTTGGCAAGATAGAAGGTCAGCGCAGAAGAGGAAGGCCAGCAATGAGATGGATTGATACAATAACAGTAGTTATGGGTGCCAAACTGTCAACAATGAGCTGCCTGACTGAAGATCAAACACAATTTAGGACAACTATCCAGAGGGTCGCCATGAGTCGACACCGACTTGACAGCACTTAACAATAACATAATCTGTTTCTTTAAATGCAAAGAACAGACCAATGTGGTCTGAAAATTCACACATACCAACAACATCTTTAGAGAATTCTTTTGTGTGTTTAGTGCAGTGGTTCTCAACCCAGTCCTTGGGGCATACCCCTCCAGTCATGTTTTCAGAATATCTAAAATGAATATGCATGAGATAGATTTCCATGCACTGCCTCATTGGTATGCAAACCTCTGTTATGCATATTCATTGTGTATATCCTGAAAACTTGACTGGATTGTTGTGCCCTGAGAACTGGGTTGAGAACCACTGTTTACTGAAAGGTATCAGAGCCTGTAAAGAATTCAGTTATCTCCAGAATCAATGCACAACTATGTACTTCAAATATATAATTCGTAAAAAAGAACAAATGCTAAGTCAAAAAGCATACATACCTGTTAAATGGAAAGGGGACCATCAGATATTGGCTAAATTAGCCAACAGTCTATTTCACTTTAAGGCTCACACTTTAAGGCGTTATATTTTTTTGAAATTGTTTTTTAATCTTCTGTATTTAAAAACAGTCTATTTGATGAGCAGCAGAGCTTTTAGATGGATTTTTCTTTTCATTGCTAAAGATAAGTGGCATCTTTATGCTATGAATTAAATTCTGGCTGATTTTGTGATAAAATATTTTGCACAATGTAAACACTGTTATTTTTATATACATCTATTGTGTTTGATACTATGAAACACTGATTTTAAATACAGAGTGATTAAAAAAAAGTATAAGGTCTACTGGGACTGATGAATGATATAGATTAGCCTTAAAGCAAAAGAGGTAGTTGGTTAATCTAGTCAATATCTGATGCCCTCTTTCTATTTACTATATACGTATATCCTTTCTTTTATTTAGCATTGGGTTTTGTGTGAATGGTATTGCAGCTCTCTTCACTAGGGGTTTGTGTTTTTTTAGTAGTGCTTTTGCTTCAAATATATAAGACATACTAAACTACCAGAGATTAAAATACATCTGATTTATTATCTGACCCACAGTAGTGCTTCATTAACTTTAATGAAGGAGCGCCCAAAAATGAACACATCACACCTATCCTCAAACAGCTCCATTGGCTCCCTATACACGGAAGACTTACATTCAAAACCCTCACTCTCACTTTTAAGGCCATAAATGGTTTATCGTCCACATCACTTTCTAAACTCATCCAAACCGTCCCATCAAACAGAAATAGGAGACAGGCAGCATTAAACTCACTAACAACCCCAAAGGCTATAACAACGTGCAGCCTATCAACGTCAAACAGAGCTTTCATGTTTAGCGCACCAAAATGCTGGAATTCTCTCCCACCTGATCTCCGCGCCATAACCGACCTAACCCAGTTCAGAAAGGCCCTTAAACTGCACCTTTTCATTAAATACTACCCCACATGAAGCGTAACATAATAGCCCCACCCTAATACAACCCACAAATCCACAGCCTCTCTCTTTTTTCCAAGTATTCCTGCTAATTTTATGTAAATAGTTCGAGCATGTTATCTAGTTAATAGATTATATACTCCATGTAAATAGTTCTCCCATGTTATCCAAGTTGATACTCCTGTTATATGTAATACCAAACAGCCTGTTGTTCTGGTTTCTTCATGTTATCTGTAAACCGCACTGATGTCGAAGAGTGCGGTATATAAGAAGCTGAAATAAATAAATAAATAAATTAAAAACAATAAGAAATGGCAAACTCCTTTTGCATGACCTTTTCTCTGTTGGGAACACCTTCAGAGGCTCCTGTCATGCATCTCTAAGGGATTAACTTTATTAAAGGGTGCCCAAGCAGATTATCTAAAAAGGCAGTTATTGTATGTCTGTTTTATAAAGCTGACTCTCAACAAGAATACCCAGATCGTTATTGTAAGAGAACTCTACCATCATTCTTTTTAAGTGCTTTCAAGTCAATGCTGATTCCTGATGTCCCAGCAGCCCCTGGGTTTTTTCCGGTAAGGTATTTACTGAAGTAGATCACCAGGCCTTTTCTTTAAAGGAAGGAAGGATGACCATGTACTCTGTGCATGCTTGTGCATTTTACAAAATGCACGTGTACATCACAACTCTTAACCCTGCTCCACCCAAAATGTGCCCCAGGAGTGCCCATGCATGGTGTGTGTATATGTAGGGACCACCTTGTCATCTCATATAAGGTTCTCACATATTTTTTAAAAATATGTAATGTTGAAAGAGTTCTCTAATCTTCCATCAGTGTTGTTATGCTCATGTCATCCCTCTTCTCAAGTCACTTCTGTTCAAACTTCTTCTACTGACCTATAATGTAAGTGCATTTATTCTGTGACCCTTGAATACCTTTCCCCTTTTCTTTCCTTATACCCCTCCTCGGGAACTCCGCTCCTCTGGCAGATCCCTTTTATCTGTGCCCTTCTCTGCCACTGCCAACTCCATACTTCGATGTTTCTACCTTGCTGCTCCATATACCTGAAACAAACTAGCTGTGTTAGTACGTCAGGCCCCATCTCTGGCCCTATTCAAATCCAGGCTAAAAACCCACCTCTTCAAGGCTGCTTTTGGATTCTGATCCCCTTATTCTCTTGTTATCACCTATGTGAATCTTTACCATTCCCCTAGATTTACCCTAGTCCCCAACTTTTATGTTATCTGTGTTGATTAGATTGTAAGCTCTGATGAGCAGCTACTGGCTCTTAAAAGTATATGTACAGATCTCCATAAGCCTTGTAGCTCTATACAAATGATAAACAGTAATAGCAGTGATAGTAGCAGTATGTGTACTTGTTGTTTTAAGTGCCAACGAGTTCATATCAGCTCATGACAACCCTGTGGATAGTTGTTCTAAACTGTAATTAATTTAATTTAATTAGCAGGTTTTTTTATACCGCTTCTTCCATTGATCAGATGCGGTTTACATATAACAACAATCAACAGAGCAGGCTGTTTTACATATAACAGTAGTAACTTGGAGGTTGCATTTACTATTTAACAGTTAACAAGTAACAATTAGAGAACTATATACAATTGTACAGGATTAAACTATATACAGAGTTATTTGTTGTTCAGTTTTCAATGCATTATTTTGGTGTCACAGTACTTCATTCCTTATCTTAATATGTGTCATCTATGGTAGAGTTATCCTTTATCGAGCTGGGAGGTGCTGGGTGAGTTTGTTTCGGAACCATAGTGCAGTGTGAAGAGATGAGTTTTAAGTTTTTTTCTAAACTCCTTGATTTCAGGTAATTGTCTTAATTCTTTTGGAGTTGCGTTCCACAAAATGGGGGCTGCGTGGGAGAAGGCTTTCTTATTAGTGGATTTTTTGGCCCTAATGAATTCTTTTGGTATTGTTAGTTTATTTAGCTGGTCTCTCCTTTGGGGGTTATGGGTGGGTTCTGTTTTGATGAGGTTGTTTATTGTCCAGGGTGCGGTTTTATTTATGCTTTTGTAGGTGGTTAAGAGAGTTTTGTATTCAATTCTGCTTTGAATTGGGAGCCAGTGTAAATATTCTAAAATCGGGGTAATGTGTTGGAATGGAGGGGCCTTTGTAATGGTCCTTGCTGCCGCGTTTTGAGCTAATTGTAGTTTTTTTACGGTTTGCTTTGTTACACCAAGTAGGATTTGATTTGCAAAGTCGAAATGGGTGGTTATAATAGCTTGTATGACTCGTTGAAAATCCTGTAAGAGCATTAGTGGGCGGAGTTGCTTTAATATTTTCAGTTTAAAGTAGACTTTTTTTGTTATATTTCTTACGTGGGTATCCATGTTAAGGTGTCTGTCCAGAATAACACCCAAGTATCTTATTTCAGCTTTTAGTTTGATGTCGTTATTCTGCAAAGTTATATGTGCTGGGGGAATGAAGGTTGTGCTTTTGGTTACTATTAGAGCTTCAGTTTTTGCGTGGTTGATGTAGAGGTTTTTTTCATTTAGCCAGGTGGTTATTTCATTGAGGCATTCGTTAATTAGTTGTATAGGGACGTTAGGTATTTTGAAGGGGACATACATCATAATGTCGTCCGCATATAGGTGATATAGGACCTTAAATTTTTTAAAGATATTACAGATAGGTTTTAAGTAAATATTAAATAGTAACGCTGATAATGCTGACCCTTGTGGGAGGCCTAGTTCTTGATTGTATGTTTCAGAAGTGAGGTACCGATTTGAACCGTTTGGGTTCTGTCTGTTAGGTAAGAGGTAAACCATTTTAGAACTGTGGATTTTATACCTATTTGCCTAAGGTTATTAATCATTGTTGAGTGGTGTACACTGTCGAAGGCTGCGGAGACATCAATGAATATAAGTAAGAAAGCATGTTTTGAGTTGTCTATTCCTCTTACAAGCGTGTCAAATAGAACTGTTAGGAGTGATTCTACGCCATGTCTTGGGCGGAACCCATACTGTTGTTCATCAAGTGGGGCTGAGCTATCAATATACTCTTGAGTTTGGAGTTGTACGGCTTTTTCAATTAATTTGGCCATAAACGGGATACTTGATATGGGTCTGTAGGATTTAGGTGATGATTTGTCGAGGGTGGAGTTTTTTTCTGTGCGTGTTTTAGTATAGGGGGTAGGTATCCATTTTTTAGTGAAAGATTTATTATTGGGAGTATGAATTGAGAGAGTATGTCTAGGGAGTTCTTTATCCAGTTCACTGGACATGGGTCGAGTAGTGATGTGGTTGTGTTAATGTTCGTGATTATGTTTTTGAGCTCAACTTTGGTGAGGGGTTGGAATTCAGACCATTCGTCTGTGTCAAGTATATGAGAAGCATTTACTGGTGTTGGTAGTGAGGGGTGAAATGTTGTTTTGTTCTTGTAGTAGTTTGCCAATGTCTGAGGCGTAATGTCCGTGATTTCATTGCTGGAGTTGTGAATATTATTTGTCAGTTTTTGTACTATTGAGAAAAGTTCTCTGGGTCTATTTATTGCCTTATTTAATATAGTGGTGTGATAATTTTTCTTGGCATTGTTTATTGCGTCTTTGTACTTGTTAAGGAGCGTGAGGTATATGTCTTTTGCAGTTGTGTCTTTATTTTTCCTCCATTTATATTCGGCTTTCCTTAATTTCTTTTTCAGTAGTTTTAGATCCTTATTGTACCATGGGGTTTGGTTAGCCTTGGAATGTGTGTTTTTCTTAGTCATTTGTTTTTTCGCTGCGGCATTATTGATAGTTTTGTGCCAGTTGGTTACTGCTTCATCCAGGTCTGGTGGAGAGGTAGACAAGTTAGGAATTATGAATTCAAGGAATTCTTCTTCATTGTATGTTTTGTATTTGGTCTTCATTCAGGTGGCTAATTGTTGATAGAGTGACATCCATAGCTGCTGTTATTATATCAAACTTTCTCATTCGTGGTCTTCCTCTTTTGCATTGACCTTCAACCTTGCCAAGCAGGATGTCTTTCTCTAATAATCTCTTCACATGATGTGTCCACAGTGTGAAAGCTGAAGTCCTGCCATTTGAACCTTTATGGAAAGCTTAGGCTTGATCTCCTCTAGTGCTGATTGATATGTTCATCGTTAGTCCGTCGTTTACACAGTATATTTCACCAGCACCTTAATTCGAAAGCGCTGATTGTCTTTAGGGAATGTCTACTAAACCGCATTAGTTTTAGCTGCACAGTATGCTGAAAACCTCAGCGGTATCTTCAGTGGTAGATTCCATGGGAAACGTCCCTCAGTGCCTGGTGAAGCAGGTACTGAGGGTCCCCCGGTAAATCCATGGGAAGGGATGGTAGTGATCAGGCGCACAATGCTGTCAGGAGATCTGAGCCCGATCGCTAACATGCCCCCAACAGCTGCGATCAGGCCTCCCCCATTATTGATGGTATCATGGTGCCATGATCCTTGGCACTGACAATATCAGAAATTAAATTTATGGTCTTCCTGCAGCACTGATCACCCCCCCCCCCCCCGGACAACTCCCAATCCCCATGGGTGCTGCCCTGGGGGATTGGTGCACCCCCTGAGTGAAATGTATCCCAGCTAGCCATTCAGGCTAAGCCTTCTCTCTCACCCCCCCCCCCATGCTGAATTGGAAGAGTGGGGAGTCCCTCTCCCTCCCCTTCCCACCTCCCTGAAATTAAAAATGGTTCTGGCTAGCCAACTGGCAAAAGGTGAGGCCTCGTGACCCTTGGCTCTTCCCAGCACATACTTTAGTTCATACTGGTGGTCTAGTGGTAGAATAGAGCAGGAGCAATCCTACTTGCTCCTGTCCTGTCTTGCGGCCCTAACAAAATGGCTGCCATCATGAGTTGCTGCCTTCTAGCCTCACGCTAGGGGCAACACTGCGAGATTGCGGCATCTATGTTAGGGCCTGAGAAAAGTGGGCCCACTCCTGGAGGCCCAATCATAGTTGCTGGAGACCCAATCGCTTCCAAGTAAACCACTGCTGATTGGCAGTGGCTGCACTGCTATATTATTGGACTTTCATGCAGATAATGCCACCTCTTGTTTTGGCGTTATCTCGTGTCATGATTGCACCCAATTTTTGGCTGCCACTGTGTGAAATCTTTTTCACGTGGTGGCTGCCATCCACGGCCACACCTACTTCCCGCCCCAATCCCACCCCTAGGGACCTGCACCATGTGAAAATCAGATAACACAGAAAATTGCCTGTGATATCTTATTTTTTCATGGATTAACTGCTACCATGGGACATTAATCCTTTAAATTCAAGTGCCAGGAGATGGGCCCATGCCTAAGGGCCCTTTGGCGAGGCCCAAGGAATTGAGCACCAAACTAATAATGACACTCAACCCCTGCCACTGAAGGTACCCAGACAACCTCAGCTTATAGTCTCCCAACCTACACCTTAAAGTCCCCAGAAGCAAAGAATACTGAGCTTCAAGACCCAAACCTCAGACTCCTCAACGTCTTCAACTAAGCCAGCACTCAGCCACAGGAAACAAGGTATCCACTCACTGCCACTCCACACTACAACATGACACACTCACTTTACTGGCTAGCATCCAAAGCATCCTCTTTATCTCCCTCCCAGACCTCTGTGCTCACAATTAATCACTCTGATCCCCCTAATTCCTAACCCGCCAAACAGATTACCAAACATATGGTACCCATCCACTCTCACACAACAAAAAGTATGGATGCTTCATCAAGATACACACAGTAGTTCCAAAATCTCTACCCTCTAAACACAAGAACCCCATGCAACCTCACAATCCCATAAGATATGCCCTCAGTATCTCACATTACTCCCAAAACAAAATTCAAACCCTGTCCGACTACATACCAGACAAGCTTGACATACTATGCATCACTGAAACCTGGTAATCTGAAAATGATAACTATCACTCACAACATCCACAACTGCCCTTGGACATCCAGCAGAGGAGGAGGAGTCTGTATACGCACAAAGCAGAGCCTTGAATTCAACATCATGAACTACGCCTCCACCTACAACCTTGACATCATCACAATCTCAAGCCGCCACCTCACCATCTGTCTGGCATATAGATCCCCACACACCAATGCTGAAGAACTCACCACTTTACTGGAAGAAATCTGCTCCCACTCATCCACCCACAAAGACTTCATCCTACTCGGAGATCTAAACCTCCCATCTGCCTTCACCAGCCACTCCTCTGCCTTCCTCGAAGCTATGACAGACTTACAATTCACACAGCTCATATCCATCCCAACCTACATAAAGGGTGACATCTTTGATATGGTCTTCTTCCCAGATTGACTCTTAAATGAACACAGATAAACTCCACCCTCAGCACTTCCAGTTCCCTGGTCTTATCACAAACTCATCTCATTTTTAAGAGTGCAGTATATAAGAACAATAAATAAATAAATAAAAATAAATGGTCTCCAAAACTGAACACAGTATTCCAAGTGAGGCCTCACCAGTGACTTATACAGTGGCATTAGTACCTCTTCCTTTCTGCTGGTAATTCCTCTTTGTATGCAACCCAACATCCTCCTGGCTTTTGCCACCGTCTTGTCACAGTGTTTTGCCACCTTAAGTTCCGCAGAAATAATCACACCAAAGTCCTTCTCCTGGTCCATGCACACCAATCTCTTGCCCCCTATCACGTACATTTCCCCTAGATTTCTGCTTCCCAAGTGCATGACACTGCACTTCTTCACATTAAATCTTAACTGCCAAACATTAGATCATTCTTCCAGATTTTGTAGATCTTTCCTCATGTTATCCACTCCCTCAGGGGAGTCCACTCTGTTACAAATTTTCATGTCATCTGCAAAAAGACAGACTTTTCCATGCAGTCCTTCAGCAATATCACTCACAATTGCATTGAACAGTGCCGGGCCCAGGACTGAACCCTGGGGCACCCCACTAATCACCCTTCTTTCATCCGAGTGAGCTCCATTTACCATCACTTTTTGTCATCTGTCAGTCAACCAATTTCTGATCCAGTTCACCACCTTGGGACCCATCCCCAAACTACTGAGTTTATTGATAAGCCTCCTTTGAGGAACAGTATCAAAGGCTTTGCTGAAATCCAGGTAGATGACATCCATTGCATGCCCCTGATCTAGTTCTCTGGTCATCCAGTCAAAGAACTCAATCAGATTTGTTTGGCAAGATTGCCCTTTGGTAAAACCATGTTGCCTCAGATCATGCAACCTGTTGGTTTTGAGAAAGTCCACTATTCGCTCTTTCAGAAGCGCCTCCATTACTTTTCCCACCACCAAGGTAAGGCTCACGGGCCTGTAGTTTGTTGCTTCTTCCCTGTCACCACTTTTGTGAAGAGGTACCACATCCGCACTTCTCCAGTCCTGCGGAACTGCTCCTGTTGAAAACATCCTTTAACGGCCCTGCAAGAACCTCTCTGAGCTCTTTCAGTATCCTGGGATGTATCCCATCAGGTCTCATGGCCTTGTTCACTTTCAGTTTTGTAAGTTGTTCTAATACATCATCTTCAGTGAATGGTGTGGTATCTACTTCATTCCCATTTTTATATTTGGGAGTCACAGATGGTCCTTCTCCAGGATTTTCTTTAGCAAAAACAGAGCAGAAGTATTTGTTTAGCAATTTTGCTTTTTCAATGTCACTTTCCACAAATCCATTCCCAGCACATTTGAGTCCTGCAATTCCATCTCTGATTTTCCTCTTCTCCCGAATATACCTGAAGAAAGTTTTGTCGCCACACTTCACCTCTTTAGCCATCTATTCCTCTGCCTTTGATTTTGCTTTCCTTATTTCTCTTTTTGTCTCTTTTAGTTTGATCCTGTATTCATTTCTGTGTTTCTCTGTTTGCAAGCTTTTTAATTTTGTGAAAGCTGTGGTTTTTGCCTTTATTTGAGCAGCCAACTTCTTTGGAGAACCTAATAGATTTCCTTCTCCTCTAGTTTTTATTTACTTTCCTTACATATTTATCTGTTGCCCCTTTTATTGCCACCTTTAGTTTAGCCCATTGCAATTCCACTTCCCTTATCCCCTCCATGCACCTCTAGACACATACCAACATGGATTCTGACCTAACCATGGCACAGAAACCCTTATGACCTCCCTCTTAAACTCTCTCATAACAGGCATTGAATCAGTCACCCAAAGCTTTGTCTTGCTCTTTCTGGACATCGCTGCTGCCTTTGACACCATATCCCACCATCTTCTCTTCAACCAACTCCACCACATTGGAGTCTGTGGCACCCCCTCAAATGGTTCCATTCCTATCTCTCCAACTCAAACCAGTGAATAAAGATTCAAACACAAACCTCAGCTCCTTTAACCCTCAACCAGGGAGTGCCACAAGGATCATCCCTCTCCTCTCTACTGTTCAACATATACATTCAACTAGTGTGTGCCATCCTCCAACAGTTCTGAGTAGAATAATTGATATATGCTGATGACATAATGATCTTCGCACCATTCTCCACTTCTGCTCCTGATTATTCTATGCTCTCAAGTTGTTTCACTGAAGTAATCAGATGGCTCCACCTCCACAATCTATTTGTGAACCTTAATAAAACAGAGCTCCTCTTAGTCACAAAGGACCCCAACTTCATCCCCCTGCTTCTATCAGAATCGGCAACAACGATATCTGAGTCAACTCCCAGATAAAATACCTCTGATTTATACTTGACCAGCAGCTGACCTTCAAGGCCCAAATCCAAAACATCAAGGTGGTATACTATAAGCTCAAAACTATCCGAAACCTACGCCCCTCCTATCCACTGATACATTCTACTCGGGTCTGCCAAGCCACCATCACACCTCTATTTGATTACTGCATCTACCAAGGTCACCTAAGTACGCACTCCTCCCACTACAACTTGCGAAGAATACTGTTGCTCAACCATCTTCCAAGCACATCACTCCAATCCTCAAATACTTCCACTGACTTCCCATCAGCTCAAGAATATAATTTATTTATTTTTTTAGTGCCATCAAGTCAGTGTTGACTCATAGCAACCCAGCTACCTCTGGGTTTTCTTGGCAATGTATGACTGGAAGTAGATTGCCAGCCTTTTCTTCTGCAGCAATGGAGGGTAAAGTGACTTGCCCAAAGTCATAAGGAGTGTCAGTGTGAATTGAACCCTTGATCTTCTGGGTCCTAAGCAGTTGCTCTAACCACTAGGCTACTCCTCCACCAAGATAACAGTACAAAGTCCTAACCATCATCCACAAAACCCTAGACAAACAATCTTCAGAGCACCTCCAAATATTAATTCACACCTCGAATTCTGACAGACTAAGAAGAAAGAGCACCCAAAACCTCCTCAGTCTCCCACGGCAGAATCGCAATTGCAAGCAAATGACAAGAATAAGAGCATTCTTTCTGTATGCACCCACCCTCTATCCCCCTTAATCTGCAATATCAAATCAACTACAGACATTTGCAAACAACTAAAGACCCCTTCTTTTCCTGGAGCACTTTGGCAAAGGACACCCACCAATTACAATTCATAACAACCACATGCAACAAACACATTATCCCCTACCCCACCCCCATAAGCTTCCACAACCTCACACCCCTCACACTCCCAACCCTTACTCCCCACTGTACATAGTTTTATACATATGCCTCTGCGTGATGTATTGAGCTTTAAAAAAATGTTCTTCTTTCTCTGTTTACATTTGAAATGTTCTTAATGTTTATTGTAAAAATGTTTTAATGTTCCGTTCATTGTATTAACTCAGTCCAATGTAAACCGTTTTGAGTTTGTTAAATAAATAAATAATCCCACATTAGCCTCATGGTAGCAGCTAACGGCCTTTAGTAAACATACCCCTTTGTCTTTTTTTTTCACTGTCCAACTTTTGCATCCATATGGCGTTATTGAAAATACCATGACTTGGTCAAGTCAAATCTTTGTATGCAGAGATACATCTCTGTCCTTGAAAATCTTAGCCAATTCCTTCATAGTTATTCTTCCAAGAGCTATGCATCATCAGATTTCATGTCTGCTTATCATTTCATTATTGATGATTTCTCAAAACTGGATAAAGTTGCCAGTTCAGCAGTTACGTGTGATGGGAACGCTAGCAGGACAATGAAAAAAAGCTTAGCAATTCCCCTGAGGAACCCTGAGTGGCGAAACGCCTAGCGCTGGTTAGCGTCGGAACAACAAATGGCGAGAGTCTTTGGGAAGAAACGATAACACCAGTGGCAGTAGATCGAAGTTGAAGCTCGATCACTATAAGCTAAGCAAATTCTTTGGATTATCTTACGTTGATGGAGAGAGGTTTTAAGAAATATATTTGAAAATTGGTTGCTATGAAAGTGTGGTCGTTGATGTGAAGTCCGTGACAGTGAACTAGAAGTATCTCTTTCCTGTCTACAATATACTGAGACCACGTTAGCTTCCGATTCAGAAGCTTTATGAACACTCAACCCATTAAATTTTCTAGTCTAGAAGTGAACATACCAGTCTTTCTAACTACAATACAGAGTTGAGGTGCTTTTATTATAGATGGGAATTTTGTATACATTTCTTAAGCTACATCTGCCCCCAGTATAATGTTTTTAAAGAGATGTATATGTCTTTCTGTGCATATCCCCCTAAATCTAGGGGCAAAGCTTTGTAAACATAACTTATTTATCTCTAAGTTTAAAAAGCTCTACCAGCAATTTGAGGTACCATCTTCAAGTTATCTCTGTTTCCTTATCTGTACCTTCTCTTCACTGTTTCCAACATTTAATCCAAGAATTTGCTGTAAAACGTCAATGGAGGTTCTACTTTAATAACTTTTGAGACCTGAATACACAGTTGATCGAGATAGATCAGCATCCCCCAGTTCAAACGATAAAGCATTCTCTTCTCTTCCAATTCCCAAATTAATAATAAAGAGATAAAATTGCTGAGCAGTAGCAATTTGATGCAATGTCAACCTAGAGTTGCACTTTCCAAAAGAGAAAAAGCAACCTGAGGAAAGAATGCATCCATTTATTATGCAAAGAACATCCCTTGCTTCACTATTCTGTTGTCGTTGAGCGATTGCCAACAATCGCTCCTTGCACTAAAGTTGATTGGCAACAGTCCTACTTATTCAGACTGCTGCTGGCTAAGATCTGTTTAGCTCCCATTTGATGTGATACTGAAATCCATTCCTAACATTAATCTACAGTGGGAGAAGATGAAGAAGAAGAGGGAGGAATGCAGAATAGCTGAATGGCCCATTCATAAATAATAGCCTTCTCTTTTATCGGAGTCTGTGCTTCTTTAATCATCCAAACTCAAACGATCCTTAATTCATCTCTGAAAGGTTTTCTTATTGATAGAAGGATAGAATTGCTTCTATATTGTTCTTCCTTACCCCACTATTCACTAATAATTTTTTATGTGCTATAAATAAATTATGACCCAACAACCCTTGGGTTTTCTTGGCAATGTATCACCAGAAGTAGATTGTCAGACCTTTTCTTCTAAGGCAATGGAGGTTAAAATGACTTGCTCAAGGCAACAGGGAATATCAGTGGGAATTGAACCTGGATCTTTTGGATAGCAGCCTGTTACTCTAACCACTAGGTCACTCCTCCACAGCAAATTAATATCAGTGCCTTTTAAATCATACCTACTAGTTGGATTTGGCAGGCAACTGCAGCACTATGAGTTTACTCATTTTGTTTCCTGCCATGTACAGTATTAACCCAGTAGTCATCTGTTGGTATTTTTCCCCATACAATTAATATCTTCACCCTCTGTCTATAGCATCAAGCACAGCTGCTGATAGTTTACAGTGAAGATGCATATGTTAACATGCTACTATGACTGCTGCATGTTATTATGTACCATATAATCATACAATTCTTGTATTAAAGGTTCATCTTTACTAAGGGTGTGATTAGTTCTGCTGCCATTCTCTCCATTATCCCCTTTTAAAGCGGTAACATTGGAAGCAATCTTACTGATTTGGGAGTCAATATTCAATGGACTTAGCCCTTTTACTAAAGTGCACTAAGCAATTGATGCACGTTGTCGTATGTGGAAACTGCTCTTGGGCTGGTGGCATCTTTTACTGTGGGTTTATGACAATTACCACATGCTGATTCACAAGTTAACTCAACTCATGCGTTAGAGTGGTGAATGGGTGGGTTAGGAAGGGAGAGTAGGTATGATGAGGACATGGCAGTTAGCACGGGGGGACGTCTTGTGTGCTTTCAATGTTGCAATCAGCACGGGTGCACCTAACACCACCTCAATAGGTGGCGTTAGGTGTATCTGCAATAATTATACGATGCGTTAGGGTATCTGCACATTAGCTGCTGGGAACATGCTGGCTGCACCCCTGATAGTTACCACAAAGGCTTTGCACTTATTGCATGTTAGTTTTAGTGCCAAACATGAGTTAATTGCAAAATCTGCAGCTTTAGCAGGATCGTACCAAGCTCAAAATGCATCCTGTGTGATTCATGAACTTGGAGTCCTCCTGCCTTCCCAGCCATATGTAGGAACTCAGTCTTATTGGGTTTCCTGAAAGCCTGGTGATTATATCAACGCCCCTTCTGTGCTTGCACCCTGTGCAGCCGCAACACTTGCACAGCCCTTGATATGGCCCTGCACTTTAGTAAAAAGACCTCTTAGCGTTTGAAATTTCTGCTCCATCATTGTCATTACTATGGATCTAAGTTAATTGGAGCACTGAGTGGCTCATCATCTGTAGTCCATACAAGTATCATTCTGATATACATAAAGTCAATTAGGAAACTGGGAAAGAAAATTGTAGTTGCTGTGTCAGTCCACTTGGATATGTACAAATAAATGTCAACAAACAAATTGCAGGTGATCCCTTTTTCTTAGAGTAACTTAGGGCCTGATTCTAAGAGGCAGCCCCGCTATCCGCCTTGACGGTATTCTGCCTCCATCCCCCGCTGCTTTCACAGAGCTCCTGTGCATGCTGTGGGGGATGGAGGCGTGACTGGGACAGAGAGTGGGCAGAGCATGGGTGGGATCAACCATCAGACATACAGGGCCGATTCCAGTAAAAGTCCTGTACGTCCAGGGATCACCGGGGGGACGTCCTGCTCATACCACCTCTGAGATGGAATAAGCGCAGGATGCACCCCTAAATGTGGCCGCAGGCCCCCCCCCTCCCCCGAGCAGCAGGCACCACAAGGTGGATTCTTTCCGCCCAATCCGGGGCCCTGGCTGGCCCCATCGTGGGTCAGATGGCAGGGTGAACGGATACAGGGATGTGGTGTGGACATCTCCCAGTGGCTGCAGGACCACACCGGACCATCTCGGGCCCGATTCTGACTGCCATGGGAATGTTTTGCTCCCACATTTCAGAATCAGGTCCAGAAGGGCCCATCTTGCACGGGGCCATCCGGATGGCCCGGACATGCCCCTTTTAGAATCGGGCTCTTAATGTATCGCTATCCTTTCTTCATCAGGTCAGTAAAGAAGCAATGTCGTTATGTTGGATTTAAATAGAAAAAAACTCATCTAGGTATTAGGTTGTCTGCTGTGATGAAGCTGAAGCCATTGAAACTATAGATTTAGAAAAAAACACTGTTTATTATAAAGCAACTGACTCACAGAAGGTGCAGTTACCTAAAAGTGCAGCTAGAGGGAGCAGGCACGAGGCTGCAGAAGCTAAGCTGACACGCCCAGGTTATGAGAATGCAGGAGCTAAATCAGGTACACCTGAGTAGAGAGCCAGGAAGCTCAGTGGAGAAACGGCTTTATAAACAGTGCTCAGAAGGAAGAAAGCAGAGAGGACCTTGAGTTGAGAGAGGACTACAAGCTGAGAGAGGAGCTGAAAGAGGACCTCAAGCTCAGAGAGGAACACAAGTTTGGAGAGGAACACAAGTTCAGAGAGGAACTGAGAGGGGACCTGAGAGAGGAACCTCACATACTGAAAGGCAGAGAAGCTTGGAGTACCTACAAGGAAGACCTAAGTTCCAGGGAGGACAAGGCCGTTCCAGAAAGCTCCAGGAGCCAGTCTTCAGGGAAGACGGTGATAGAAGGAGACTGCCAGGTAGAGCAAATACCAGCAGAGCACGTCTCAAAGATCCAAGATACAGTTATATTTCCTTTCCAAGATGTGAGCCAGCTCCTAGAAAAGCTTATAACCCAGAGAGCCGTACTGATAGGAAACAAAGCTGGGAAACCTTTACAGAGAGGCATAGTAAAAAGCCATAACAGTTATTTGCCAAACCAAGACCAGCAAGGCTGGGGAATATTGGAGAGATCTACTGAACTACAACCTGCCTTATCCAGGGAAAGCTGAGGACTAGCTGACAACACGGCTGAACAGGAACCTATGCAAATAGAGGTGATAGAACCAGAGCCGTTGCAGTTAGAGCACCCGATGGACTGCTCACTCTGTGTTTCCAAGAGTCTAGAGTCTCTCACAGAATTGTAACTGGCAGGACATGCTTTAACATATCTTTTTGCTTTTGCTAAGCTGAAAGAAGAAGTTTTTGTATTTGTTTTTCCTCTTGGTGCTGAAAACCTGTTTGAACGCAAAGAACTGCGAAGCGCCTGTAACAGTTACTGACTTTGTAAATATTTTGGCATAAACCCTGAAGTAAGGTACATTCTGTTTTTGTCTTCCTGGAGAACCTTTTGCGCAACAAAGTGAATAAAAACCATTTAAGTTTAACCCTGCACAAGGCTCACAACTATTTCTTTATGAAGTGGGACTACAAAGACCATGATGCACCTGGTCTAGAAAAGTTTTTCCTTCTTCAACCAACAATAAGGGGTATGTTTACTAAAACCCCAGTAATGTGCGGGCCGCGCTAGTGTGCGGGTGCCATATAAGGAGTGGGCGTTTCAGGCAGAAAAAAGCAAAACCGGGATTAAACATGCGCTAATGTGCACGGCGCTCATGTGCGCCCTGCACATTAGCGCATGAGAAAGCTGCGCGGGAAGCATAAGTGGCGCGCTGATGCTCAAGCACAGGAACAGAGCCACAGTGCAATGGTTAAGACACTCACCAATGGTGCAGGGATCAGAGGTTCAATCCCCCACTGTGCCCAATGAAGAAGGCTGACTGAGGCATTACTTTAGGAGGCAGTTTAATATTGGGCTGCATAAGGCAGAGCGCTATTGCTTTAGGAGGCATTTTATTTTTTATTTTAATTACTACTACAAGCAAACGCACTCTCAAAGCGTGTTAACATAAGGCGCCCCATAAGGCACATTTTAAAGTGCACTGTCCGCCAAGGCACCCTAGAATGTTGCTTATAGGGCGCTTTATAGGGTGCCGTATGAGGTACCGCAAGGTCACAGCAATGTTTTTGATGGCAGCACTGTGAAGTTTAAGGAATGAAAAGCATAAGTAGGTGCGCTGACATGCAAGGAGGAGCAGCAGTGGAGCACAATGGTTAAGACACTGACCAATGATGCAGGAGTCATGGGTTCAATCCCCCACTGTGCCTCATGAAGAAGGCTGGCTGGGGCATGACCTGTTATACATAATATTGCTGTAGGGGGCATTTTATTTTTATTTGTGCTGCCAGCAAACACACCCTCATAGTATGGTAACATAAGTTGCTGCATAAGGCGCCTCATAGGGTACCCCAGAGGGCACATTATAAAGTGCACTGTCCGCCACGGCACCCTAAAATGTCCCCTATAGGGCACCCTATAAGTTGCTCCACAGGATAGCGTATAGTGCACCTTATATGGACGGTAACCATAAGGTAACCTATAGGGTGCCCTATAAAGCGCCCTCTGAGGCACCTTATGGGTACAGTACGATGAGGGTGTTCTTGCTGGCAGCAATAAGGTACATTAAAAAGAGATAATGCTTTAGGCAGCCCTATCCAATAACCCCACTGTGGGTTTGACCCACAACCTCTGGCTCCACAGGCAGTGAAATAACCATTGTGCTACAGCTGCTAGCAAGCCCCTGGCAGGCTGCAGAGGGAGTGCACGTCACCACACAGACAGTCTGCTGTGGTCACCAGGATAGGGTTTGCCCACCCATACCCATGATGCACTGCACATGCAAATCAGCTGTCCACAGATAAACACAAGATGGGGTATGCACCCCACAGCACCTCGGCCTGGTAGGGGGAACTGACCATGTGCACCCCCACAGCACCTCGGCCTGGTAGGGGGTACTGACCATGTGTTTTACTGGCACAGAGTAGCTACACACCGTCACATTGTGCGGGTACTGTGCTCACCCTGAGGGTGCGGTGAGGCGCCCAGCACCAGGTCCACAGCACCTTCCATGGCTGAAAGAGGCCATGCTGTAGGTCCAAAGCAGTGTTAGTGTGTGAGATAGGTAGTTTCTCAAGAAACACTCTTGGATATATCTGTCTGTCTCAGTCAGATATAGCCCCCACAGAACCCCAGGAGGATCATGCACCACCACCCCTCTTCTCCAGGGCTGAGAGTGGCAAACAGGGCCCCCCATCAACAGATGCACATTCTACCTCCCTGCAATGGGGGCAGTAGAGGGAACCATCAACCCCAGTCCTGCTGGGAACAGACACCCTACAGGGCAGTCAATGCAGCTCTGTACACATCCATAACACAATAGCAGACAGACATTAGGCCTGAATATGTTAAGTTCACCCCACCACTATCTGATATTCTCCTGCAGCAAGCCTTCAGCCACTGCACCCTGCAAGGCACTCCATCAAGACACATACCAGCTGCAAACAGTCTGCTAGCATGCATGCACCCAGACCAGGAATGTCAGCATACACAACAAGCAGATAAATCAGTGTCTGGGCCCCAAAAGAAAACCCATAAATATCACATGACAGAAATACTATATAGCACTATGGGGGTGCCTAGCCATGCTGTCATCACTGCACAGTCAGGGTGAGAGTGATCTCCCAGCAGGACATACTGAGGTCACCCTGTCTGTGTAGGTGGTGGCCGGGCACTAAAATGTCCCAGCCAGTGCATCCTGGCCAGGCCACCCTGTCCGGGCTATACCCATGGTACCTTGCTCCTCATTATGCATATTGGCAGGCCAATACTGGCAACAGTGCTGGCAGTGTGGGCTGTGGAAGGTGTTTGCAGCCACCACACACTGTATAGACAGACACACACTCCCACACCTATGCCAGCATTGTGCTACTATAGAGGAGTTTAGCAGCCCTGGCCACCACACCAGTCCTGGGCACAGTACAGGCATGGATATGGTACACAATACTGTTGGGGGTCACTCCCCAGGGTGGTAAACACTGTCAGAGACCAGACCTGAAGCAC
This sequence comes from Ichthyophis bannanicus, assembly GCA_033557465.1. NCBI lineage: Eukaryota > Metazoa > Chordata > Amphibia > Gymnophiona > Ichthyophiidae > Ichthyophis > Ichthyophis bannanicus. The sequence goes on along the minus strand of CM066036.1, from coordinate 827,542,103 downwards.
ACACCGCAGACATCAGAAAGATTGTTATGATGGAGCTCAATCAGCAAACTGTGCTTAACGTAGGAATTTCTATCTGCCAGTACTCATAGCAAACGTTTGATAGCTGTGTACCGTATGCCCAGGTGTAGGGTGGCATTGCTAAGGTATGCAAGTGCTAGTATTGGGAGATGCACGCAGGGCCCAATGTCCTGCCTCTTCAGGAGGCATTGGCCAATGGGGCCTGTGGGTGTGGGTGTGGGTGTGTAGGCCCCTGTTGGCTGCTGCTTTACGGCAGAGGTTCCCAACTCCAGTCCTGGTGTGCCAAATACTGTTCGGGTTTTCATGCTGTCCCTCATGAATATGCATGAGATACATCTGCATACCATGGGGGTGGTGCATAGATATGCAGCACAGGCATCTTTATTAGAGGATGCATGGAACCTGAATGATGTGGGGCCCTCCAGGACTGCATTTGGGAGACTCTGCTCTAGGTAATGCGCCTGTTTATGGTGTCTGTGCTCGGTGGGGTAAAACATAGGCGTCTTAACCATGCGTATGTTCTCTGCAATAAAGTTTTGTCCTTACTATCACGGTTTAGTTGTTGAAAAAATATGTGGACTGGATTGGCAGGAGCCCCAGCTGGGCTTTGAACCTTTGACCTTCTGTCTCCAAACACACTGCTTGTGTGCACTGCACCACTGCGTTGCCACAGAGACAGTGCATTCCCTGATGATACCATGACTGTTTATCCGGCAGGGCCTGTCTGTTGCAGTGCTTTGCACCCACCTACACAGGGCTAGGCCATGGTCTGCTCTGGGCAGCTGCCACTGCCCCCCTCCACCTCCAGTACCCCTGTGCCACCCTGCAGACATGCCCTTCTGCTGGTGGTGCTGGTGGTACGCAGTCTGAGGCCATCCTTTGTGCGGGTAGGTGGCTGCCTATGGTGGGGGTTCTGGGGTAGGGGTGCCTGCAAATTTGTCTGCACATCTCCCAATCACTGCCTGCCAATGTTCTGTGCCCTTGGGGGTACCTGCTGGGTGCTATCCCCTGTGGCACTGTGATGGACACTCTCGTGCCCATGTTGGGCCCTCATCAGTTGCTGTCTGGCTGCTGTTCAGTTTCAGCATTCCTAGGTGCCATCTAGGCATCTGCCTAGTCCGCACTGTGCCCCAGCTGCACCACAGCATGTGCCGCCTGCAGCCCTCTGTATCCCCTTTCCCTGCATCTTTCCAATTGCCCATTCCGACCTGCCTGCCCTGCTGTTGTGGAAATGTGCATGCCATAGGTAATCTGTCCAATGGAGAGGGAAACCCTGATCAGTGCTATTTCACTGTGGGATCATTCACCTTATTTATTTATATTCTCTTATATACTGCGCTATTCTGCATCAGTGCGGTTTACATTGAACAAACTGAAATTACATTGAACAGGGCATTATAACTTGGAGATAACTATTTTACAAGGAACATGGGCTATGGAGGGTTAAGTGGCTTGCCCAAGACCACAAGGAGCACCTGTGGGACTAGAAACCCCAGTCCTTCTGGCCCAAGGTTGCTGTTCTCTAGTGGGATTTGAACCCCTGACCTTCCGGCCTGAAGTACCTTGCCCCAACCACTAGGCTACTCCTCCATCTTGTATGGGGATGGAGCGTAGACCCTTCTAAAATTCATATTTTTTGGGGGGGCTTTTTTGGGTGTGTTTTTTGATGTTCCCCATTACTATCACTATTGCCCAGCTTGATTATAATTTTATTATATTTTGTTTGGGTCATATTTAATGTTTATTTGCCCTTTTGATCCGTGCACATGTATCACACTGCTCACATTTTGTAGGTTTCCCCTGGTTTTATTTATTTATTTAGCAAGCATTTGTAGCCCGCTCCTTCCAGCGATCAGAAGCGGGTAGGATTACTATTGTGAAACTGCCGAATCAAGGCAGGTACAAATTTTGTTTACATACAGATTGTCAGAAAAGCACATCATACAGAGTTAACACTTCTTAGCTATGGGGGAGTTCATTTACATATATACATAAATACATATATACAGGATAATCTTCTTGGACACAGTGGTCAGGGGCTGCTCCATCTGTGGGTTTAGTTCAGGTTGAAATGTGATTGGAAAATGTGCGTTTTGAGTTTCTTTCTGTTTTGCTGTACATTGCTGACAGAAATGGTTTCTCTTCCCTTTAAATAGGCTCTACCGCGAGGTTTTCACTCGCGGTATTTTTTTGCTTGAATTTCAGCCCCGCTCCTGTGCGGGGAGCCTCTCCCCTCCCACTCTCCGCCCATTGACCCCGTCTCTCCGCCCCTGGGGAGCCTTCCTCCGCCTTCCGGGAGCCTTTCCACGCCTCTATTGCTCATTTGCACGCCGCGCACATGATCGGGCCCGTTAGTGCGGTGCGCACGTGTGCGGGGCACAAAAACGCATCATTAGCATGTGCTAAGGTACCTTAGCGACGCTATTGTGCGCCGTGCACTTGTGCGCTGTTTAGTAAACATACCCCTAAGTGTCCGCCCTCTCCTTTCTGCACGCTGCCACTAGGAGGGGCTGTGACACTGCATATGTCATAACTGAATGAGACAGGGTAGGGACATAGACAAAAATGGGGGACATTGACATAACTTCAGTCTTTATATCTGATAATGTGTGAGAAAGCCATTGTCTCTGCTATGGCCTTTGGTGTCAGAAAGGAAGTGTCTTATTTTAATTTCAAATGGTTTCCATTCACGTGCATACCTAAAGTCTCCTTTCAATACCTTAATTGAAAGGTCATTAAGGAAGTGATCTTTCTTAGAGAAGTGCTCACCTTCCAAGCTGTCATTCTGTTATCTTGTGTAATAGTTTATGGTATGTCTATGGAGATTGGTGTTTTTTTCCAATGTACCACCTCTCTTCACATTTTTCTCATTGAATCATATACACTACATTCATAGAGGAGCGCAAATGTGGGCCTTTTATTTTGAATGTCTTTCCCATGTGTGTAGATATAGGGTCATGTGTTGGCATAACTTGCCCCATGTATTTTTGCAGAGTTTTGTGCCATTTTCTTCCATTTTGGATTCTGTTCGGAGTTTACTCCTTACAGGTTTTTGTTGGTGGGACGTTAGACTCGGAGGGGTGGGAAAGATTTCTTTTAGTAAGTCATCTTCCAGAAACAGCGGTTGGAGATCTTTGATAATTTTCCTTAGGTTATCTATTTCTGCTTTATAAGTTACCTCTAGTGGTACACATTCCGTGTTTTTTCTTTCCTTTTATTGCAATACATTCCTTCTGGGTGTTTTGAATGAGGATGCAATTTTCTTGGAGATGATTTTCTGGTGATATCACTTTGTTTTGAGGTTTCTGTTAGAGCTTTAAAGTGTTTATTCATGTCTTGAGGGTCACAGATAATATGATGGTGTCTTGTATCCTGACTCTGTATAATAGATTTTTTTTTAAATGTGAACGATGGAAGCTGGAGCTGTGAAGGTAATTGTATAGGATCTGTCAAATGGTTTTCTATATATTGATGTTTGCAAGTGACCATTGCAGATTGAGACTGTAGTGTATAAAAAGTGGATGTTTTCCATCGAGTAGTCCATTTTGAGTCTGATTGTGGGGTGGCAAGTATTGAGAAAGTTGTAGAAATGTTTGATTCTTTTTCCCTTATCATCTGTGTATTGGTAATATCTGAAAGGTTTGTTGTGGTAACCGTTCAGGAATGTTTCCTCCAATTCTGACATGAAAGGTTTGGCATTTTGTGGTGCCATTTTGGTACCTGTGGCCGTTCCCATAATTTGTAGATAGGGGTCATTAAAGCTGAAGTACTTGTGAGTTAAGATTAATTGAATTAGCTTTACAACTGTTTCTGCTGTGCATCCATGATCCAGGGAGGATATCTTTAGGAATTTGTAATTGCCATCTGCATGGGGGATGCTACTGTACATGGATTCCACATCCATTGTGACAAGGGGGTGTCTGGTAGAGGCTACCCAATATTCTTCAACTTGTTTAGAAAATCTGTAGCGTCTTGTAGGAAGCTGTTTGTCTATTTTAGTAAGGGTTTGAGCATGCCCTCCATTAGTCCTGATATTTTTTTTCGTGGGCATGCCAAACCCAGATATGATTGGTCTTCCAGGGTGCCAGATATGATTGATCTTCCAGGGTGTATTTTCGATAACATGTAGAAGGTGGCTACAGAGGAGGTGGCTTGGTATTAGGTTCTCTAGATGAGACTGCAGCTGCTTTGGAGATGTGTTGATGATGTCTTAGATTTTTGGCATATTCCTGTCTGGGATCCTTGTTAAGTTTTTTGTGACATGTATTGTCTGAGAGTTGTCAGTGTACCCCTCTTCTATGTATTTCTCTGTACCCATGATTACTACTGCATGTCCTTTGTCTGCTGGTTTGATGATGGTCCTTAGATTTTAATTGCAGCTCTTTCTAATGGGGAAAGCTTGTAAACGATTTTGATTTTGAACGCTATTGGCATGTAAGTGCAAAACTATAGCGTCCTTTAAGGCCTACTTTAAATTTTTAATCCACATTCTGCAGCCAGGTTAATTTTTGCATATTTCAGGAAAATTGTACCCGTCTTATTCAATATGTTCTAATAGTGATTTTCCTTATGCTATGGTCATGTATTATATAACATTTGATAGGAATATTTAGTCAGAATTTTGGATCCCGAGAGTTTTGGGCTTGGCCTGGAAAGGGTTAAAAGGGCCCCTAAGAAGCATGTTTACTAAAATGTGCTACCAGAGTAACACATGGTTTTGGCATTTCACTACAAATCCTGCACTACACTGGTAGCAGGTGTTGGGGTGAGACTGAGTGAGATGGGGGGCATTCTTGGCATGTCATAGCTACAGTGGGTATAGGTGGCCTATGCTAATTGTGCTTGATGCTGGTAGTACAGGTGCAATTAATGCTGCCTCAATGGGTAACATTAGTTGCACCCAAGGCCTGTTTGACACATTAAAGTGCAACATTCCTGCTCTAACTGCAGGGGGGACAGATGTACACACATCCCTGCAGTTAGCATTACTAGAAACACTGCAGCCCACACATTCATTATCGGCATGGGACTTAGGGGCATGTTTACTAAAACCCCGGTAAAGTGCGGGCCCCGGTAGTGTGCGTGTGCCATATAAGGAGTGGGCGTTCAGTCCTGAAAAAGAAAAGCCGGCATTTACATATGCGCTAAGGTGCGCGGCGCCCATGTGCGCCCCGCACCTTAGCGCATGAGATAGCTGCGCGGAAGGCATAAGTGGCGCGCTGAAGTGCAAGAAAAAGAGCAGAGCCACAACACAATGGTTGAGACACTGACCAATGGTGCAGGGATCAGGGGTTCAATCCCCGCAGTGCCCAATGGAGACAGCTGGTTGAGGCATTATTTTAGGAGCCATTTAAATGATGGGCAGCATAAGGTGGCGCACTGATGTGCAATCACAGGAACAGAACCACAGCACAATGGTTAAGACACTGACCAATGGTGCAGGGATCAGGGGTTCAATCCCCCAAAGTGCCCAATAAACAAGGCTGGCTGAGACATAACATATTATGGGGTAGATTGCTTTAGGAAGCATATTATTCATATTTTAATTATCACGACTAGCAAACGCACTCTCAAAGCGTGTTAACATAAGGCGCCCTATAAGGCACATTTTAAAGTGCACTGTCAGCCAAGGCACCCTAGAATGTTGCTTATAGGGCGCTTTAGAGGGTGCTGTATGAGGTACCGCAAGGTCAGTGTACTGTTTTTTATGGCAGCACTGTGCAGTTTAAGGAATGAAAAGCATAAGTAGGTGCGCTGACAGGCAAGGAGGAGCAGCAGTGGAGCACAATGGTTAAGGCACTGACTGCTGATACAGGGGTCAGGGGTTAGCTCCCCAGTGTGCCTAATACGTAAGGCTGGCTGTGGCATCAGCTTTGCATTGTACATATTTTGTCCTGCAGCACTTTAATTTTATGTTATTAATTGCTGCCAGCAAACACGCCCTCACGTGCCGTAATTGAAGGTGCCGTATAAGGCACCCTATAAGGCACTCCATAGGGTGCATTATAAATTGCACTGTCCACCACAGCACCCTAAAATGTCCCCTATAGTGCACCCTATAGGTTGCGTCACAGGATAATGTATAGTGCACCTTATATGGACGGGAACCATAAGGTGCCCTATAGGGCGGCCTATAAAGCACCCTCAGAGGCACCTTATGGATACAGTACGCTGAGGGTGTTTTTGCTGGCATCAAAATATGTACATTAAAAAAAGATAACACATTGGACAACCCTATCAAAGAACCCCACTGTGGGTTTGAACCCATGACCTCTGGCTTCTGAAGCAGTGCAGTAACCATTGGGCTACAGCTCTATAGCTGCTAACAAGCCCCTGGCTAGCTGCAGAGAGCATGCACGTCACCACAAAGACAGTCTGCTGTGGTCACCAGGATAGGAGTAGCCCACCCATACCCATGATGCACTGCACATGCAAATCAGCTGTCCACAGATTAACACAAGATGGGCAATGCACCCCCACAGCACCTCGGCCTGGTAGAGGGAAGTGACCATGTGCACCCACACACCACCTCGGCCTGGTAGGGGGTACTGACCATGTGTTTTATTGGCACAGAGTAGCTACACACCGTCACATTCTGTGGGTACTGTGCTCACCCTGAGGATGCGGTGAGGCGTACAGGACCAGGTACACAACACCTTCCATGGCTGAAAGAGGCCATGCCGGAGGTCCAAAGCAGTGTTAATGTATGAGTATAGGTAGTTTCTGCACAAACACCTTGGATATCTTCTGTCTGTTTCAGTCAGGTGTAGCCCCCATGGACCCCCAGGTGGGCCATGCACCACCACCCCCCCCCTCCAGGGCTGAGGGTGGCAAACAGGGCCCCCCATCAATAGATCCACATTCTACCTCCCTGCAAAGGTGGCAGTAGAGGGGACCATCAACCCCGGTCCTGATGAGGAACAGGCACCCCACAGGGCAATCAATGCAGCTCTATACACATCCATAACACAATAGCAGACAGACATTAGGCCTGGATATGGTGAGCTGCACCTCACCACTATCTGATATTCTCCTGCAGCAAGTCATAAGCCACTGCACCCTGAAAGCTGCTCCATCAAGACACATACCAGCTGCAGTGTGCTAGTTAGTCCACAGTGCATGTTCCCAGTGGAGATGCATGCACCCAGAACTGAGATGTCAGCATACACAGCAAGCAAATAAATCAGTGACTGGGCCCCAAAAGGAAACCCATATCTATCACATGAGAAAAATGCTATATAGCACTATGGGGGTGCCTAGCCATGCTGTGGTCACTGCACAGTCAGGGTGAGAGTGATCTCTCAGCAGGACATACTGAGGTCACCCTGTCTGTGTAGGTGGTGGCCGGGCACTAAAATGTCCCAGTCAGTGCCCTATGCCCTGTGCAGATGCACCCTGGCCAGGCCACCCTGTCCGGCCTATACCCATGGTACCTTGCTCCTCATTATGCACGTTGGCAGCCCAATACTGGCAACATTGCTGGCAGTGTGGGCTGTGGAAGGTGTTTGCAGCCACCACACACTGGATAGACAGACAGCCACCCCCACACCTATGCCAGCATTGTGCTACTATAGAGGAGTCCAGCAGCCATACCCACCACACCAGTCCAGGCATGGATATGGTACGCAATACTGTTGGGGGTCACTCCCCAGGGTGGTAAACACTGTCAGAGACCAGACCTGCAGCGCACACCGCAGAGGTGGAGATCAATGAGCAAAATGTGCTTAACGTAGGAATTGATATCTGCCAGTTATCATGGGCAACGTTTGATAGCTGTGTACCATATATCCAGGTGTAGGGTGGTATTGCTAAGGTATGCAACTGCTAGTATTGGGAGATACAGGCAGGGCCCAATGTCCTGCCTCTCCATGAGGCATTGGCCAATGGGGCCTGTGGGGGTGTGTGTGGGTGTGTCTGGCCCTGTTGGCTGCTGCTTTACGGCAGAGTGTCCCAACTCCAGTCCTGGTGTTCCAAACACTGTTCGGGTTTTCATGCTGTCCCTCATGCATATGCATGAGCTACATCAGCATACCATGGGGGTGGTGCATAGATATGCAGCACAGGCATATTTATTAGAGGCAGCATGGATCCTGAATGGTGTGGGGCCCTCCAGGACTGCATTTGGGAGACTCTGCTCTAGGTAATGCGGCTGTTTATGGTGTCTGTGTTTGGTGTGGTAAAATATAGGCGTATGAACCATGCGTATGTTCTCAGCAATAAAGGTTTGCCCTTACTATCACGGTATAGTTGTAGGAAAAATATGTGGACTCGATTGGCAGTAGCCCCAGCTGGGCTTTGAACCTGTGACCTTTTGTTCCTGCACACACTGCCTGTGTGCACTGCACCACCGTGTTGACACATGTATGCTGTGTTCCCTGGGGAGTCCATGACTGTACATCTGACAGAGCCTGTCTGTTGCAGTGGATGGTGCCAGCCTGCACAGGCCTAGGCCACTGTCTGCTGTGGTTTGCAGCCACTGCCCCCTCCACCACCTGTACCCTTCCGCCAACATGCAGACATGTCCCTATCTGGGAAAAGCATATGACCTGATTGAGTTGTAGCACTCCAGGACTGAATTTGGGGGACTCGGCTGTAGGTAATGCCCATTGTTATGGTTTGTGTGCGGTGTAGGGTAAAATGTAGGTGTTGGAACCATGCTTATGTTCTCTGCAATAAAGGAGTGTCTGTACTATCACAGTTTAGTGGTGGGTAAAGCTATTTGGACTGGGTTGGCAGGAGCCCCAGTTGGGATTTGAACCTGTGAACCTCTGGTCCTACAGGCACTGGCTGTGTCTGCTGCACCACACTGTGGCTACAGAGATAGGAAACCTGGCCGCACGAGTCAGACACCCTGCTCTGCACAATTTTACTGTGGGCTCGTTTACCTTGTATGGGGACAAAGGTGCAAATAAACCTCAAAAATGTCCTCCAAAAAAGGTGAAAAAAACAAAACCAAGCTGCGCAACAGTGATATCAATGGGCAACCTGAAAAACACTCCCAGGAAAGCTCCATTACAATGCAGTGCTTTTGAAAGAGTCTACGGAGCGTAGACCATTCCAAAAATCATTTCTTTTTTTTGGAGCTTTCCTGGGAGTGTTTTTTATGGTTGCCCATTAATATCACTGTTGCCCAGCTCCCTCGGGGGCCTTCCTCCACCCTCCGTACGCCTTTCCCCGCCTCTATCGTACATCAGCGCCCTGCACACTTGCGCGGGCTCGTTAGTGTGACGCGCACACATGCAGGGCACTTAAGAGCACTTAAGTGCATCATTAGCGTACGCTACTGTGCGCCGCGCACGTGTGCGCGGTTTAGTAAACATACCCCTTAGTAAATATACCCTTAAAGGTGCTAGTTACTAAGGTGTGTTAATGTACATTTATTTATTCATTTATGTATTTATTTATTTGCAGTTGTTTGTTATACCATCTTATCATCAAGACATCAAGGTGGTTTACAAAACCAATATAAAAGCAGAAACTAAAAAAAAACACACAATATAAATAGCACAACAATAGTTTATCTCCAAAAGCAATACAAAACAAAAAAACAGGATAGAACTCACACAAAAAAATTTGAATTAAAATTTAAAAGTAGTATTGTCCTGCCACAAAATCAAAGCCCAAGAGAGCTACAAAAAGGAGACAAAAGGTTTCCTGAACAGCCATGACTTCAAACCTTGTTTGAACTTCCTATGGAAAGATTGGAGCCGAAAATCTAAAGGTAACATATTCCACAAATAAGGGGCAAAATAAGCAAATGCTGAATGTTGAGAACTTTCCAAATAGAAACATTTATGAGAAGGAACCATGGTGAAATTAACTTGAGATGATTTCAATGTTCTAGACAGCCGATCAGAAATCAAGCAAGAGGACAAAATAGAAGGCATCCCCAAGTAAAAGCTTTTATGAGATAATAATAAAATTTTAACATGTATCTGACAATTGACCAGTAACTGCTGTTGCTCAAAGAACATGATCAGTTTTCTGTGCATGATAAATCAATTTAACAGCGGCATTCTGTATTAAGTGAAGGTGTCTAAGCGGATACGAAGGAATGGTCACCAACAAAGAATTACAGTAGTCGATCCTTTTAATCACAAACACAAAAGATACAATTTTTCAAGGAGCCAGTATCTAAAAATGGTCTCAAAGCCCTAATTCTGCAAAGGGCATAGAAACAACTCCTAACTGTGGAAGAAATGAAAGAAGAAAACAGTAACTTAGCATCCATACTCACCCTAAGAGACTTTACAGAGTCCTTAAAGGGTAAAGGAAGACCATTAATACAGTACGAATCTGAGACGGTGGCAAGGAACTGGTTAGAGAAAACCATAAAGCTTCAGTTTTATGAGAATTCAGAACCCACTTATGAGAGGACAACCAATTTGAAATCATAGTCAAATGAGGAGTCATGTGTGTTAATCCACTATAATGTATGTTATTTTAGCACACACCCGATGTTATTCAGTGGGACCTAGTTATTCATAATGCATGTTAGCGCACTTCAGTAACTAGCCCCCTAAAGGAGTCCTATAAAGACAAAGAGAGAGAAAGCTTCGAGTGATAGGTGTTCCAGCACACGACTCATCACCATTTTACATGCTCACGATTCTTTTTCATCATTTAATTCTGATCCTTTCATTCTGCCAAAACCCTTATCCAGTCTGTCATCATCTCCTGCTTAGATCACCACAATCCGTTTCTCACATGGCATCCCAGGGAATCATTTCTCTCCAGTACAATCTATTTACAATTCAATCAGCCATCCGACTAACCTTCTGGCAGTGCCATTATACTCATATAGCCCCTCTTCTCAGTTCAGTGCATTGACTCCCTATTTATCTCCACATACTGTTACAACTTTCCCTCACCGACTTGCAAGTGCGTTCATTCTGCAGCTCTCTTATCTCACCCTACATCCCTCCTCAGGAACTCCGCTCCTCTGGCAGATCCCTTTTATCTGTGCCCTTCTCTGCCACTGCCAACTCCAGAATTCGTTCATTCCATCTTGCTGCTCCATATGCCTGGAACAAACTACCTGAGTCAGTGTGTCAGGCTCCTTCTCTGGCCCTATTCAAATCCACGTTAAAAACACACCTCATGGAAGCCACTTTTGGATCGTGATGCTCCTCACTCTCTTGTCCACTACTTATGTGTATCTTACCATACTCTAATCCCCAGTTTTGTGATGTTCTTCATCTTGATTAGATTTTATTTATTTGGTTAGATTTTTATACCGCTCCTTCCAGATTGTAAGCTCAGATGAGCAGAGACTGTGTCTTACATCTATATGTACCGTGCTATGTATGCCTTGTAGCGCTAAACAAATGATTATTTGTAGTAGCAGTAATAGAGTGAAGGGGGGTCTGGAGTAATTGCCTGGCTAGGATTGGATATGCTGCATTGCTCTGCTATTTTTTTATTTTAATTACTTATATATATTTTATTTTGGCTTCTGTTTTCCTATGAACAAAAATCATGTGATAATAATGTTTCCCTTGAGATCTTGTTACTTGGATTTTCCTCTTTTTTTGCCACTTATCATTGGTTTGTTCTTACTATCACGGTTTAGTTGTAGGAAAAGTATGTGGACTGGATTGGCAGTAGCCCCAGCTGGGCTTTGAACCTGTGACCTTCTGCTCCTGCACATACTGTCTGCGTGCACCGCACCACCGTGTTACAACAGACATGCTGTGTTCCCTGGGGAGTCCATGACTGTACATCCGACAGAGCCTGTCTGTTGCGGTGGACTGTGCCAGCCTGCACAGGCCTAGGCCACTGTCTGCTGTGGTTTGCAGCCACTGCCCCCTCCACCACCTGTACCCTTCCGCCAACATGCAGACATGTCCCTATCAGGGAAAAAGCATATGACCTGATTGAGTTGTGGCACTCCAGGACTGAATTTGGGGGACTCGGCTGTAGGTAATGCCCATTGTTATGGTTTGTGTGCGGTGTAGGGTAAAATATAGGTGTTGGAACCATGCTTATGTTCTCTGCAATAAAGGAGTGTCTGTACTATCACTGTTTAGTGGTCGGTAAAACTATGGGGACTGGGTTGGCAGGAGCCCCAGCTAGGATTTGAAGCTGTGACCCTCTGGTCCTACAGGCACTGGCTGTGTCCTCTGCACCACACTGTGGCCACAGAGACAGTGCAGTCACTGGAGATAGGAAACCTGGGCGCACGAGTCAGACACCCTGCTCTGCACAATTTTACTGTGGGCTCGTTTACCTTGTATGGGGACAAAGGTGCACATAAACCTCAAAAATGACCTCCAAAAAAGGGGAAAAAAACAAAACCAAGCTGGGCAACAGTGATATCAATGGGCAACATGAAAAACACTCCCAGGAAAGCTCCATTAAAATGCAGTGATTTTTGAAAGAGTCTACGGAGCGTAGACCCTTCCAAAAATCATTTCTTTTTTTTGGAGCTTTCCTGGGAGTGTTTTTTATGGTTGCCCATTAATATCACTGTTGCCTAGCTGGATTATAATTTATTTGGAATTTGTTGTGGTCATTTTCAGTTTCTATTTGCTATTTTGTTCTGTGCACATGTATCACACTGCTCACGTTTTGCAGGTTTCCCCGGTTTTGCTGTTCATTGCTGACGGAAATGGTTTCTCTTCCCTTTAAATCGGTTCTAACGTGAGGGTTTCACTCGCGGTATTTTTTTTGCCAAAATTCAGCCACGCTCCTGTGCGGGGAGCCTCTCCCCTCCCACTCTCCACCCATTGACCCCGTCCCCCCGCCCTTCGGGAGCCTTCCTCCGCCCTCGAAATGCCTTTCCACGCCTCTATCGCACATCAGCGCGCCGCGCAATTTTGTGGGCGGCGCGCACGTGTGCGGCCGGAGCACACGCGTGCGGGGCACCAAAAACACACTATTAGCGTGCACTAAGGTACCTTAGCGCACGCTCAAGTGCACCCCGCACAATTGCGCTGTTTAGTAAACATACCCCCAAGGGTTCAATTCCCACTGGCACTCCTTGTGACCTTGGGCAAGTCACTTTACCCTCCATTGCCTCAGAAAAATCCAAGTTATCAATGTCCCTGTTTAATGTACATTACCAAGTTGAAGTTACAACATAAACCACTTTGATTGAAATGATAAAGCAGTATAAAAAAACTGTTAAATAAAAAAAAGATCAACTGATTGCCAGGGTACAGTAGGAAAAGGCAGCTCAAACCAGGAATTGGGGGTGCATAACAAGGTTATCTCAGCTGGATCTCACACAGGTTTGTGAGGTCAAGCTGCAGATAGCCAAGGGGGCAATAGTATTCAGGGTACAGGAAGCCCAGGGACAACACAGGCAGACAGTGGCACTTAAGAGCATAAGATATGCCATACTGGGTCAGACTAATGGTCCATCAAGACTAGCATTTGTTTCCAACAGTACTGAGTCAGGTTATAAGGTAGAGAGATTCCATGCTTCTTCAGTTTAGCATTCAGCATCACCACTCCCTCATAAATAACGTGTCCATCCCTCTCCTTCTCCTCTCTTTGGCTCCCTCCTTCCCTGAACCTTAGTTCTTTCTCCTACTCTCCCAGTTGTCCTATCAAATAATGGTGTTTCTTTTCTAATTTTCCTGCACTCCTTTATACTCTACACCACTTGTATGCTACGGCCAACGATGTATATCAAACTAACGAATAAAGATTAAAATAAGCAGTGGATTTCCCTCAGACCTCTCTAATAATGTTTTATGGACTTTTCCTCCAGGAACTTGTCCAAACACTAACAGCTTTCCCTGCATCCACTGGCAATGGGTTCCAGATCTTAATTACACAATGAGTGAAAAAATATTTTCTCTGATTGATCTTAAATGCAGAACTGAATTAAATGGAAGGAAAAAAGAAGCTGTGAGAAAATCTAGACTGGTGCAAAGGAATGGGGGGAGGGGGGATCTAGGATAGAGCTTCCAAAAACTGTCCTCAGGACCCCACAACTAGTCAGGCTTTAAGGATATCCACAGCAAATATCCACACAGAACAGGAATATCAATTTTACAAAAATGCTTGTACGCAAACAGAGTGACATTACTCAGATCCTTCCACATAAAAGTGCTAGTGATTATATACTGTATGGAAATGGTGATTTGGGAGTTACTATACATGAACAGGAGGTAATTCTGAAAGTAGCGGCTAGATTTACATGCATATTTAAGCAAAGTGATTTTGTCTATTCTATAAAGTCGCATCTGCACAGATTTGACTATGGAATACTAGCGGAGGTGACAGCGAGCATGCGTAAATGAAGAAGGTGTAAATGACCACACGTATGTTATGCAGGTTGGGCCATACTCTATAAGATATGATTGTAAATTTGTACTTTGTCTATGGTCTGCCAACCCCTCTCCTTCCATGCACATCCACAATGGAAGTTTGTGCTTTCAATAGTTGGGATGCACTTTCAGAATAGCACCTAAATAAACCTCCCATGTAAGTAGTCATTTATGCTCATAAACACATGTGGCAACCTAACAGCTACTTATAGGATGACTCCCCTAGGTGACAGTTTGATAAGGAGCTTTCCAATTTTAAGCACTAAGGTCATGCATAAATTTTGGTATTTTAGCTATGTACAAGTGGAGGAGTAGCTTAATGGTTAAGAGCACTGTTTTGGGAACACAGTGACCAGGTCATTGGTGTGACACACAGCAGTTACCTCCTGAGGCAGCCGGGGTGTCCTCCCCATTGACCTTTCTACAGGATGGCCTAGAGAAGGGACTTTCCCTTAGTTCCCTGAAAGTTCAGGTTGCAGCTCTGACCTGTTTTCGGGTCTGGCTGCAGGCAACTCTCTGGCCTTGCACCACAACGTCTCACATTTTTTTCCAGGGGTTTTGCATTTGCATCTTCCCCTCCAGTCTGTGATCCCTTCCTACAATCTGTGTCTGGTGCTCAAGGCCATTGAAACATGCTACCTTAAAGGATTTGACACTCAAGATGGTCTTCTTGGTTGTGATTTGTTCCACAAAGCGGATTTCCTTGTTGCAGGTTCTATCTTGCTGAGATCCTTATTTGTCCTTTTCGAAGGAGGCCATTTCCATTTGACCTGTGCATGTCTAAGGTGATTTCTCCCTTTCATGTGAACCAGGTGGTCTGCCTACCCTACTTCCCAGGGCAAGGATCTTTGCCTCCTTCCCGGGATAAAGATCTTTGCCTGGTAGATGTTCGCAGGATGCTCCTCCAGTACCTGGAGATTCCGAATTTCTTTTGTAAGCCCGACCATCTTTTTGTGCTGTTTGCTGGCCCATGTAAGGGTGAAGCAGTATCAAAGTCTACTTTGGGGTGCTGGATTAAGGAGGCCATTGCCTCCGTGTATCTGTTGTAGAACCGGCCGGTTCTGGAGGGTTTGTGTGTCCATTCCACCCGAGCACAAGCGTCCTCTTGAGCAGAACAGAGCTCAATAGCCCCTGCA
This sequence comes from Ichthyophis bannanicus, assembly GCA_033557465.1. NCBI lineage: Eukaryota > Metazoa > Chordata > Amphibia > Gymnophiona > Ichthyophiidae > Ichthyophis > Ichthyophis bannanicus. The sequence continues at coordinate 827,526,670 of CM066036.1, read as the reverse complement.
GACATTGATCGGCAGCAACATGGGCATCACTTTCCACTTTTGTCAAATATTACTGCTTGGATGTCCATGCACAGGCAGACATGGCTTTGGCTCAAGGGTTTTGCAAGCTGCTGTGTTGTAGCTTGGTACATCCCACTTGTCTGGTCTGGCCTAGCAAGATGATATGGAAGGTGGCATTTTACTTACCCATTAATGTCCTTTCCTTAAATCCTGCTAGACCAGTCCAGGGCCCACCCCGTGAATTGTGTTTGCTCTGTTCTTTTGCTGTGGTTCCCTTGGGGATCACAGAACGGAGGGGCAGTTGCAAATAAAAAAAAAACCCTGGAAAAAAATGTGAGATATTGTGGTGCAAGGCCAGAGACTTGCTTGCCACCAGACCCGGAAACAGGCCAGAGCTGCCACCTGAACTTTCAGGGAACTAAGGGAAAGACCCTTCTCTAGGCCATCCTATAGAAAGGCCAATGGGAGTACTACCTCAGGAGTCAACTGCTATGTGCCACACCAATGCTCAAAGAGGCACCATATCCGTACATATGGTAGCTTGGTAGATCTCTTGACAGCTTTCTGTTTATACTTTCCTGTGCATAGTTCTTTATTGTTGATTACTCATTGTTGCCACGATTGAGGTTGTGTGAGGTTTGCCATGTTTCTCTCATATGCTTTGGGGCTAATACTGAAGGGACCACTAGTGGCTGAGGCGAATAGAGGCATAGGAGTGATGTCATTGAAACCTGGGCTTTTGATTGGCTCTTTGTCTCCTCCAGTCTGCTGGCAGGGGAACACAACACACTTGTCTGGGCTGATCTAGCAGGACTCAAGGAAAGGACATCAACTGGTAAGTAAAATGTCACATTATAATTTAGCAAACTCTCAGAGGATGGCAGAATCAGGTGACATTAAGTTCCTGCATGAAATTTCCAAGCACCAAAATAAATAATAAAAAAGCCGCTACTTAAACAAACGAAAAGTTTACTGTTGGTAGAACAGATTAAAAGAATAATGAAACGCGCATGAGCAGTGTTTCAGAACCAAGAACAAAACATAAGAGCCTCAAATAGGGAGTAATAAAGGTCAGAACACAGTGTATACCGTGCAGCAGGCTATGCAAGAGAACAAGTTAAGAGATTGTTTTGTAGGACGGCGAGAAATGGCAGAGAACAGATGTTCCTATCTAGCAGCGCAAAAAGCAATGAACCGGCAGACGTGATATGGCCCCAGCGTCCCACTGCTGTTCTTACAGTTTTATATAGTATTTTTTTATAATGTCAGAGACCTTGAGTCTGTCTATCACTTTATCTGCTAGTGGATAGGGCATTGTCTCAGAACATGACCCTGGATGGCATTTTTTTTACATCAGTTAATATTGTTTGGTGGTCCTGCTGAGGGCAACAGAAAGCACTTGTCAGCTGTCTGTCAGCAAATTGCAGCTTAGCCATCAACTCTGACTGGAGGTTCCAGCATGCCCAGAGCTTACAAAATAAGCATACATGTGTCCTTGAGGACCTGAATTTAATGGATATAAAGCTTGCTAGATGCTACGATATACTATTAACTGTGAACTGTTTAAAAATCATTTTGGGCTCGTGTATTAAGCTGTGCTCATCTTTCAGTTTCCTCACAGTAAAAGCATCCTTTTATGCAGAGATGCCTACTTTATGTGCTGAAAGTAGACACCTTCTTGAATGCTAATTTATTAAGAAAAGTAGGTGCTTACTTTTCTTTATCAAATGCTAGCATAAGTGGTCGAAACATGGGTAACTTTAAGGCGTGATCCTTTACAACAGTCCTAGAACTGGCATAAAAGCCCATGCTTAGATTTATAAAAAACACACCTAAATGATAGCCCTTTATAATTTACATGCATAACTCTGTGCCCGGACAACGGTCCAGCCAAACTGTGCCCACATCCAGAGTGACAGTGTGTGCCATCGTTTTTACAAAAATGCACCTCTTTACAGAACGGGAAGCAGCACAGATCCTTCCACTCACAAAGGACTAAAACGATCCCATGGGCACTCATTCTTGCCAACTAAATCTAGGCCACTCCTTAGAAAATTACCCCCTAATTGCCCAAATTAATGTAGGCAACTGCAAGACCTCTGCATTCACTGTAGAGGTTGTTCCTAGCATTTTGTCATGCCCTTACAGAGAAAAAGTCACTTCCACATGTGAACGGCAGGGCAGATAACATACCACGCAGTCAGCTAGAGCTCTGGAGGTGGTGTTCACTGCTCTGCATTACCCGGCACATTAACAACCTCCATGTTAACTGTAAGACACGGTTTCAGCCCTGTCCTTGTTCCCATCCCCTTCTGCAGTATCTGTTTAATGCAGGAAGTAGCATGTGGGGTTAAGACACTGTGGGGGATATTTACTAAAGGTTAGCACATGTTAACGTGCCATAACATTCGCTAACATGCATCCTGTGTTAACTGGCGCTGCAGACTCGCACTAACTGTTAGCATATTGTAATTCTGCATTATTCAGCTAATTAAGCTAAATAGGCCCTTTTGCAATTCATTTACTGATCTGCTTAATGAATTTTATTCATCTTCTGTACTGCCAGAGGAGTCAGAGCAAATATCTGAGCATTAGGAATCCAGCAACAAAAGGATGCATTTTTTTTCTTTGGTTTTGGAATCGACATTTGTAAAATGGGACATGTTCAAAACCTACTGGTAACAATGCGTTAAGAAGGATAACACCTAAGAGTGTGATTTGGGCATAACCATTTGGGAGTATTTTTACTAAAAGTGCGGCAGGATTTTGCTAAAACTAATGTATGGTAAGTGCAAAGGCTCTGTAATAATTGTCAGGAGTGTCATAAGTTGAGGGGGCTGTGGGAGGGAGCGTTGAAGTCGCTGGAGGAACTGCTAGGCTGTTCAGTGGGAGCTGCTACCTGTATATGGGAACAGCGATTCTCCAAAGTGCACTATAAATTTGTCTGGGTGATAGTGCTACTAGTGAAAAAAGTCATCTTGAAACACTGGCTGAGCCCAGAAGAGCCTCTCATCCAACAATGCTGGAGAAAGGCTGCTGAGATGGCGGACTGGGAGATTTGCACTCAAAGACTGAGGGTGACCCCAGGGTGGCTGAGATATTTGCACTTATGGCACATGTTACAGAATAGGGTGACTGGGAGGGGAGGGATGAGCTGGGGGGATGGGGCAGGAGGGGATGAATGTTGGCTTGTTACGGAAGGAATGATGGATGTGTGTTCGGAAGGGCACTGGTAGAGTGGGCTCTTTCCTCGCCGTTGTTCCTTTCTGAACTGAGATGGCCTCATCATGTGGTCAGCTTAAGTGTTTTGCACAGAGGATGTTTTTGTGAGAATGTGGGGTGATAGGGAGAATTCTGGAGGTGTCTATAATTGTGCCTGTTGGTTGTTGGTTATGCTTGAATTAATAAAAATATATTTTAAAATATATATATATAATAATTGTCGGGGGCACGGCCAGCACATGTCCCACAGTTACCATGCAGGCAAATCTCTTAATGTGCATTCTAGCCCTTGGTAATTACAGCAGGTGTCCCTATCGCCCTGCCAAATCCAGGATGCATCTACTACACAGCCCAAACCCAGCACCATACCATTTTCCTTATTCTACCCCAAGGCTGCTTTCATCCTTTCCTAAGATCCCCAAAGAGGTAACCTCTCATCTTCTTTCCTCCTCTAAACTTACTACCTGTCCACGTTCTGACGTGCGAACGATTGTTAAATGTACGTTACGCGCGGTAACCGCAGTTAACGATCGTAAACCCCCGCGGCGTGTTAAAACAGCGCATAAGGTGGAGAGTGGGCGGAGATAAGGGATCAATGGGTGGAGAGTGGGCGGGGAGAGGCTCCCCTCACACTAACGCACTGAATTTCAGAGCTCAATTCCAACGCGAATGAAAACCTGTCGTTAAAGGCATATTAAAGGGAAGAGAAACCATTTCCGTCAGCAATGTACAGCAAAACCGGGGAAACCTACAAAACGTGAGCAGTGTGATACACGTGCACAGAACAAAATATCAAATAAAACTTTAAAATGACCACAAGAAAAATTGTAAAACTTATAATTCAACTGGGTAACAGTGATAGCAATGGGAAACAATAAAAAACACTCCCAGGAAAGCTTTCCTGGGAGTGTTTTTTAATGTTGCCCAATGATATCATTGTTGCCCAGCTTGGTTATGGGTGTTTGCCCCTTTTTTCTAGGTCTTTTTTGAGGTTAATTGCACTTTTGTCTCCATACAAGGTAAATGAGCCCACAGTAAAATTGTGCAGAGCAGGGTTTCTGACTCATCAGGCTGATTTTCCTATCTCCAGGGACTGCACTGTCTCTGCGGCCACAGTGTGGTGCAACGGACACAGCCAGTGCCTGTAGGATCAGAAGGTCACAGGTTCAAATCCCAGCTGGGGCTCCTGCCAACCCAATCCCCATAGTTTTACCCACTACTAAACAGTGATAGCAAAGACACTCCTTTATTGCAGAGAACATACGCATGGTTAATACGCCTATATTTTACCACACCAAACACAGACACCATAAACAGGCGCATTACCTAGAGCAGAGTCTCACAAATGCAGTCCTGGAGGGCCCCACACCATTAAGGTTCCATGCTGCCTCCACTAAAGATGCCTGTGCTGCATATCTATGCACCACCTCCATGGTATGCAGATGTAGCTCATGCATATTTATGAGGGACAGCATGAAAACCCGAACAGTGTTTGGAACACCAGGACTGGAGTTGGGAAACTCTGCCGTAAAGCAGCAGCCAACAGGGCCAGACACACCCACACCCACACCCACAGGCCCCATTGGCCAATGCCTCCTGGAGAGGCAGGACATTGGGCCCTGCCTGTATCTCCCAATACTAGCAGTTGCATACCTTAGCAATGCCACCCTACACCTGGGTATATGGTACACAGGTATCAAACGTTTCCTATGATAACTGGCAGATATCAATTCCTACGTTAAGCACATTTTGCTCATTGAGCTCCACCATAACAATCATTCTGATGTCTGCGGTGTGTGCTGCAGGTCTGGTCTCTGACAGTGTTTACCACCCTGGGGAGTGACCCCCAACAGTATTGCGTACCATATTCATGCCTGTACTGTGCTCAGGACTGGTGTGGTGGGTATGGCTGCTGAACCCCTCTATAGTAGCACAATGCTGGCATAGGTGTGGGGGTGGTTGTCTGTCTATCCAGTGTGTGGTGGCTGCAAACACCTTCCACAGCCCACACTGCCAGCAATGTTGCCAGTATTGGGCTGCCAATGTGCATAATGAGGAGCAAGGTACCATGGGTGTAGGCCGGACAGGGTGGCCTGGCCAGGGTGCATCTGCACAGGGCATAGGGTACTGACTGGGACATTTTAGTGGCTGGCCACCACCTACACAGACAGGGTGACCTCAGTATGTCCTGCTGAGAGATCACTCTCACCCTGACTGTGCAGTGCCCACAGCATGGCTAGGCACCCTCATAGTGCTATATAGTATTTCTCTCATGTGATAGATATGGGTTTCCTTTTGGGGCCCAGTCATTGATTTATCTGCTTGCTGTGTATGCTGACATCCCAGTTCTGGGTGCATGCTTCTCCACTGGGCGCATGCATTATTGACTAACTAGCAGACTGTTTGCAGCTGGTATGTGTCTTGATGGAGTGGCTTGCAGGGTGCAGCGGCTGATGGCTTGCAGCAGGAGAATATCAGATAGTGGTGGGGTGCAGCTTACCATATCCAGGCCTGATGTCTGTCTGCTATTGTGTTATGGATGTGTACAGAGCTGCATTGACTGCCCTGTGGGGTGTCTGTTCCTCAGCAGGACCGGGGTTGATGTTCCCCTCTACTGCCACCTTTGCAGGGAGGTAGAATGTGGATCTATTGTTGGGAGGCCCTGTTTGGCACCCTTGGCCCCGGGGGGGGGGGGGGGTACATGGGCCACCTAGGGGTCCATGGGGGTTACACCTGACTGAAACAGACAGAGATATCCAAGGTGCTTGTGCAGAAACTACCTATCTCACACATTAACACTGCTTTGGACCTGCGCCATGGCCTCTTTCAGCCATGGACGGTGCTGTGGACCTGGTGTTGGGCGCCTCACTGCACCCTCAGGGTGAGCACAGTACACGCACAATGTGACGGTGTGTAGCTACTCTGTGCCAGTACAACACACGGTCAGTACCCCCTACCAGGCCGAGGTGCTGTGGGGGTGCACATGGTCACTTCCCCCTACCAGGCCGAGGTGTTGTGGGGGTGCACATGGTCACTTCCCCCTACCAGGCCGAGGTGCTGTGGGGGTGCACATGGTCACTTCCCCCTACCAGGCCAAGGTGCTGTGGGGGTGCATTCCCCATGGTGTGTATCTGTGGATGGCTGATTTGCATGTGAAGTGCATCATGGGTGTGACTGGCACAATCCAACCCTGGGTAAATCCAACACCTGCTCATAAGCTCCGATACACCATAGGCCATCACACATACATCTGTTAGCATAATGCATAGGTGCAAGACACCCTAAAGTGTCTGTAATATTAGGTGCCCACGCTGGTAAAAACACACGTACCCACGCACGATTGTACGCACGGGGCTACGCCCGTACCAACGCACGCAGCCACGCACGTGGCTAGGCACACTGCGAGGGTGTGTTTCTGACACCACTACTCAACGTAAAGAAAAACATGCCTCCTCATTCCCTATGTACTGTACAGGGTGATGCCTGGGCCAGCCTTCTGCGTTAGGCACACTGGGAACTCGAACCCATGCTGCCTGTAACAGCAGTCAGTACACTAACCATTGTGCTACAGCTCTGTTTCAGTGATTTGTGTCTGTACGCCTTCATATGATTAATGCGCAGTAACGCGCCACAGCGCCCTGTAACGCTCGTTAGTTTTTGGAACGCGCGTTAGTGGTTACGATGTCCCGCCCATGTCCTTTTTTGGCTTTCCTTTCACTAACGCGGCTCCTAACGCGATTTGCACTAACGCAGTTTAGTAAACATACCCCTATGTGTCCTTCCAACTATCGAACCATCTCCTTTTCCAAACTTCTTGGATGTGCAGTTCTCCACTGTTGCCTTGAATCTCTCTCCTCTCTAGCCCTCCCAGGTGCAGTTCAATCTGGCTTTCATCCCTTCCATTCTATTGAAACAGCTCTTGCCAAAGTCTCCAGAGACTTGTTCTGGGTCACATCCAAGGACCTTTACTCAGTCTTCATTCTTCTTGACCTTTCCACTGCTTTTGTCACATTGTCCTCACTTGATTTTAGGGGCTCTGTGCTGTCCTGGTTCTCTTCTTATCTCTCACATCGCTCCTTCAGTGTTTGTTTTAGTACTAGGTACTGTCAGACGGCTGCCTGTGTGAGAATCTTCACAGTCTTGACAATGCATATATTTATATGATTTTTGCAAGGTATTGTGGGTAATGTAGTTCATTCACACCAGACACAGCTGCTGACAATAATTTAGTTGTGCACAAGTGTTAAAGCCAATAAGATACTTCTTTATTTATGGGGTTATTTCTCCCAGCACAGATATGCTTGGTAGCACATAAATTAGGTTACTTGCTTGCAGTGTTTAACTTGGTAAAACAAAGTCAAAAATCAAAATCAGGAAAACAACCTTCAAACTTGTCAGGCAATTAGCTAATGTTTTCTTAGCATATCTCTAACAAACGAAAAGCCACAAAGAAAGAAATAAACTGTTCTTGTAAGGTTAACTTCTGATTACTTTCCACACAGATCCAGAAGTAATTCTCTCCTAGCTCACAAGCAATTAGGTGCAGCTCAACTGCTATCAGTTATCCAGCTGAAACCCTTTAGCAGGCTGGCTTTCTACTGTGTGAGTCAAATCCTGCTTCAGGAGCTTTTCTTAGTGGAATAAAGAACAAATTTATATTTCTTTGTGATGGCTGCTGTGCTTTATCACAGAAAGTTACCAACGGAGTTTGGATAGAGAGCAGTCCATATAAACAATATCTTGATCTGCTATTATTTCCCCTTCATCAACAAGCATAGGGTCACTATCATGAATTGGCACAGATGAATCTTTCAATGGAGCACTTTGAGGAGAACACTTATTTCCCTGCGGTCTTTCAAGGTTATAGCTAGGGCATAGATCAGTGTTCATACCTGAGCTTCCATTGTTGCTATAGTTCCTCTCTATATAGCCTGGCCAGTATGTAGTCCAGTTCTTATGTCCAGCCTTCCAGTCCTGATCCCTGGACACTGGATCTCTCTTCACATACCTTCTGGCAGAGGTCTTAGAGTCCCTTCCACGTGCAGCCGTCTCCCTCACAGGTAGCCTCTGGTGATTCCTTGTTCTGCAGCACCATTCCTCTGGCTTTCCCCAGTCCAATGGTCTATGCTGGCCCTTGGAATACCTCCCAGTATACGTACTGCCTTGGACTCTTCTAGACCTCTCAAAGGCTTTTCTCCTCTTCCTTCCAGAGGGTTTCTTTCCTTCTCTATCCGTCCGGTTTGGCTTCTGCTGATCCTTCAGATGAAACTGATGATCAAACTCAAGCTGATTCTCAGGATACTGAGGACAATTCTCTGAATATCCAAGGTGATCATGAAGCTCATGAAGCTGGTCATCTGTTGAATAAACTCTACTCTTATTCTGCTTAGATGAGTGATCCTCCCTAACACAGCGCAGCTGTGCTGAATCAGGCCCTGCCCTTTGAGATGAGTGCTTAGGGATTACCTCATAGCCCTCCTGATTGAACACACATTTCCCTACTTCAGCTCCTCTAATGGCTCTTGGAAACCTGGTGCATTCTGGGACTGGTAGTCTTTTATGGCAAAATTCTGTTTTCTCATTTCTACCAGCACTGACAGGTTGCTTGTTCAGAGACACTTCACCTTTTCTATAGCCCCTTCCTGAGCTATGATAAGCTTCCTTATCACATACCCCCCTGCTTAAGTTATTACGGACTGGTTTAGCTGGTGAAACTTCTTTCCTACAGTCTGTAATACCTACGAGAGTGTTATCATTTTGAAGCTCACTTACTTCCTGACTGGCTTCAGGGACATTATTTACAGGCCTCTCCTTCCAAGACTTAAGTACATTAATATGGTAGGTCTGCCTGCGCCCTCTTGCATTTTCTACCACATAAGATACTGGGCTCACTTGTTTAACAACCTTCCATGGCCCTTTCCACTGTACTTCAAATTTTGGGGCTGTACCTGCTACTTGAACCAAAACCTTTTCACCAATGCTTAATTGGCGGCTTTTGGCCTTCTTATCATACCACCCTTTCTGGCGCACTTGACTGTCCTGCAGGTTCCTCTCAGCAACCTGCGACGTCCTTTTCAAATGTGCTCTCAAGTCATGTAGAAACAGTGGCACCTCCTGACTTCCTGGTTCAGGATCAATCCATTGTTCCCTCAAAATGTCTAACAAACCCCGTGGAGCCCTACCATACATCAATTCATATGGTGTTACACCTAGGGACACCTGAATTCTTTCCCTGCAGGCATACAAGGCAAAAGGCAATAACATATCCCATTCTTTTACCTCTCCTGCTAACCCCCTTCTCAACATTTGTTTGAGAGTTTGGTTGAATCTCTCCACCAAACCGTTTGATTGTGGATGGTAGGCTGAGGTTTTTACGTGATGAATGCCAAAGGCATCCCAGACCTGGGCCAAATATTTGGATACAAAATTGGACCCTCGGTCAGTCAACACCTCTCTTGGGAATCCCACTTCACAAAACAATTTTACTAGCTCTAAAGCTATTGTTTTTGCAGAAACATTCCTCAATTGTATGGCCCAGGGAAACCTTGTTGCCTGATCTACCATAACTAGGATGTATTGGAAACCTCGGGGCGTTTTGACTAATGGGCCTACAATATCCATGGCAATGCGACCAATTGGGTCTGTGATAATTGGCATGGGAATCAATGGCACCACCGGTGGGTGAGCCGCTGTAACTCGCTGACACGCTGGACATGCAGCACAAAACTGGGCAGTTTCTTTGAAAATACCTGGCCAGTAAAAACGCATAAGTATTTGATCCAGCGTTCCTTGCATCCCTTTATGACCTCCCACTGGATGATCATGTGCTAGTCTAAGTACTAGCCCTTTGAAAGTTGTGGGTACCACCAATTGTTTACGTATGGTCCCATTCCTGGGGTCCTGACTCTATATAATATATCATTATCTAGTCTGAATCTGGGCAATTCCTCCCTGACCTCCTGAGCATACTTAAAAGCCCGGGTGAGAGCTTGATCAGCTCGCTGCTCTTGTGGAAAGTTAGGAAACTTTTCCACTAACTCAGCTGGCACCCAGGGTAAACTTTGACCAGCTAACATCTCAGCCCTACCCTGTGCTCTGCAAAGTCTCTCACGCCGCTTTTGTGCTTTCAACTTTCTTACTTTACCAGATGATGGGGTTATTAAATCATCATGAGAGGGTAAGTCTCCTAATAACTCTGCCTGCTCCCCCTCCTCCTTCTGCTGGCTCTCTATCTTAGCCTGCGAGCTGGTGGATACAAGGCCCCTCTTATTACCCATAGTTTGGCCTTCTGGAAGCTGAACCATCTTTTTAGCTAGGGACTGAGGACTTCCAAAGAAAGGCCCGGGAGCTATTTCTATTAATCCTTCTCCCTCCTTCTTTCCTAGCCCTTTCACTAGCCCCTGCTTAAATCTTGGCCAGTCCCTTCCTAGAACCAAATCAAAGGGTAGCCTAGGCACTACTGCTAACAGGACTTCCTCTTGTTCCCCCAGGCACTTAACCTTTAGCCTATAGGTGGGATATGATGTTGCAGCACCATGAATGCATCCGATGTGAACTTGGCTTTCAGGGGTTCTAGGCACAAATCCTTCTTGGGCCTCTATTCTCTTCCAAAGCCTTTCTGACATCATACTCTGGTCTGCCCCAGAGTCTAACAAAGCATTTATGGTAATTCCTTGCACATCAACCATCAAAAGAAATCCTTCTTTGGGCTGTTTTAAATCCAGACCCATTAAGCTAGTGTGTGACTGGCATCCCTTCTTTAAATGTCCCCAGCTTCCACACTTGAAACATTTCTTTTCACTCCCCTGTGTCATCTGGTTTGGCACAGTACATTTATTTTCAGAAATATTTTTAACTATTTTCTTTTCTGATACAGCACAACTTGCCTCAGCACCTATCTTCAGAGGGCCACCCATTCTATGGCAAGCCTGCGTGGCTCCCAAGAATCTCTCTGCTAGCATGGTTGCCTCTCCAAGATTTTGGCAATTTTGCTGTATAAGGAAAGTGTGCAAATCTTTAGACACCCCAGACATAAATTGTTCAAGCATTATAATATCTAATAACATTTCTACCGTCTTTTGCTCAGGCTCCAACCATTTTACAGCTAAACCTCTGATTTTCTGACTCAGAGCCCTGGGTGTTTCACCCACTTTCAATGTAGTAGCTCTAAACATTTGCCTATACTCTGAAATAGACAACCCTAGGCGATCCCTAATAGCAGCCTTTACATCCTTATAAATCAAAGCCTGGGCTGCTGGCATTGCTCTGTAAGCTGCAAGCGCCTCTCCAGTTAATGAGGCTGCCAGCCTTACTGCCCACTGGGTCTCTGGCCATGCTAATGCTTGTGCCACTCTTTCAAAAGACTCTAGAAAATCATCAACATTATCATCTGGAGTTAGCTTCCCAAAACTAAATGCCCCAATCCCTTGATTGAGTCCCACACTGTCCACATGTGGTGCACCAGTACTAACTGCTGGTCTTGCATCTGTTCCACTTTGGTTCTTCAGCTCAACTAGGGCTTGCACCAGATCAAGCACTGGCTTCTGCTGGTCCATTAAGGCTCTCATTGCAGTGTCCTGAGCCTGCTGTGCTAGCTCCTGCTGCCTGCTGAACTGGGCTGCCATCCACTGAGCTAGTTCCTTTGAATCCATCTTGAACCCTGTAAGAAAATACAAAGAAAAAAAAACACAGTGCACCACCTTCCAAACAGGTGTTTTTTCTACACTTTTTTTTTTCAATTACCCCTGTGCTTTCTCCCATCCACCACTAGACATGCCCAGGTACTTATTATCTTGTCTCAGTGATGAATCCAGCTCTGCACAGGGTCTTTTCCTCCTGGGACAACTTCCTCTCCTCCAAAGTGCAGTTGAGGGAAAATCTTTTTTTTTTTTTTTCAGCTTTAAACTTTAACTGTAGTTGTAATCCTCAGCAAGTAACAGTTTATTTCTTTCTTTGTGGCTTTTCGTTTGTTAGAGATATGCTAAGAAAACATTAGCTAATTGCCTGACAAGTTTGAAGGTTGTTTTCCTGATTTTGATTTTTGACTTTGTTTTACCAAGTTAAACACTGCAAGCAAGTAACCTAATTTATGTGCTACCAAGCATATCTGTGCTGGGAGAAATAACCCCATAAATAAATAAGTATCTTATTGGTTTTAACACTTGTGCACAACTAAATTATTGTCAGCAGCTGTGTCTGGTGTGAATGAACTACATTACCCACAATACCTTGCAAAAATCATATAAATATATGCATTGTCAAGACTGTGAAGATTCTCACCCAGGCAGCCGTCTGACAAATGGCATAGTTTTTCGGATCGCTTTTGCACAAAAGGGGATTTCTTGTAAGGTTAACTTCTGATTACTTTCCACACAGATCCAGAAGTAATTCTCTCCTAGCTCACAAGCAATTAGGTGCAGCTCAATTGCTATCAGTTATCCAGCTGAAACCCTTTAGCAGGCTGGCTTTCTACTGTGTGAGTCAAATCCTGCTTCAGGAGCTTTTCTTAGTGGAATAAAGAACAAATTTATATTTCTTTGTGATGGCTGCTGTGCTTTATCACAGAAAGTTACCAACGGAGTTTGGATAGAGAGCAGTCCATATAAACAATATCTTGATCTGCTATTATTTCCCCTTCATCAACAAGCATAGGGTCACTATCATGAATTGGCATAGATGAATCTTTCAATGGAGCACTTTGAGGAGAACACTTATTTCCCTGCGGTCTTTCAAGGTTATAGCTAGGGCATAGATCAGTGTTCATACCTGAGCTTCCATTATTGCTATAGTTCCTCTCTATATAGCCTGGCCAGTATGTAGTCCAGTTCTTATGTCCAGCCTTCCAGTCCTGATCCCTGGACACTGGATCTCTCTTCACATACCTTCTGGCATAGGTCTTAGAGTCCCTTCCACGTGCAGCCGTCTCCCTCACAGGTAGCCTCTGGTGATTCCTTGTTCTGCAGCACCATTCCTCTGGCTTTCCCCAGTCCAATGGTCTATGCTGGCCCTTGGAATACCTCACAGTATACGTACTGCCTTGGACTCTTCTAGACCTCTCAAAGGCTTTTCTTTCTCCTCTTCCTTCCAGAGGGTTTCTTTCCTTCTCTATCCATCCGGTTTGGCTTCTGCTTCTGCTGATCCTTCAGATGAAACTGATGATCAAACTCAAGCTGATTCTCAGGATACTGAGGACAATTCTCTGAATATCCAAGGTGATCATGAAGCTCATGAAGCTGGTCATCTGTTGAATAAACTCTACTCTTATTCTGCTTAGATGAGTGATCCTCCCTAACACAGCGCAGCTGTGCTGAATCAGGCCCTGCCCTTTGAGATGAGTGCTTAGGGATTACCTCATAGCCCTCTTGATTGAACACACGTTTCCCTACTTCAGCTCCTCTAATGGCTCTTGGAAACCTGGTGCATTCTGGGACTGGTAGTCTTTTATGGCAAAATTCTGTTTTCTCATTTCTACCAGCACTGACAGGTTGCTTGTTCAGAGACACTTCACCTTTTCTATAGCCCCTTCCTGAGCTATGATAAGCTTCCTTATCACAGTACGTATGACTTAGATTGGCCACTGTTGGAAACAGGATACTGGGCTCGATGGACCTTGGTCTGACCCAGTATGGCATATCTTATGTTCTTATGTTCTTACTACCCCACTCTCAGTTGGTCTACCCCAAGGGTCTGTTCTGGGCCCTTTTCTCCCTCTATACCCAGTCCCTTGGTGCTCTCATCTCCTCCTATGGCTTTCAGTATCATTTTTATGCTGATAATGCTCAAATCCACCTGTCTACAGCTGATATTTCTCTAATACTCCAGACTATATTTCTGCCTGCTTATCTTATTTATTTTACCAGTTTTTTTATACCACTTTATTATTTCAATCAAAGCAGTTTACATTGTAACTTAAACTTGCTAATGTATATTAAACATGGACATTGATAATTTGGATTTTTCAGAGGCAATGGAGGCCACAAGGGGTGCTAGTGGGAATTAAACCTTAGTCTCTTGGTTAGCCCAGTGAACCCAGGCTACTCCTGCACTCCATCTGACATCACTGTCTGGATGTCTCACTGCTGTTTGAAATTGAACATGACCAAAACCGAACTTCATATTTTCCCCCCTAAACCCTTCTCCCCCCTTCCTCCTTTCTCTATTTCTGTTGATAACACTCTTATACTTCCTGTTTCCTCAGCCTGCAATCTTGGAGTCATCTTTGACTCCTCCCTGTCCTTCTCTATACATATCCAGCAGATAGCTAAAACCTGTCGTTTCTTTCTCTATAGCATTAACAAAATTTTCCCTTTGCTTTCTGAACACACTACTAAAACACTTCTCCACTCTTTAGTCACCTCCCTTCTTGACTATTGTTACCTCCTTGCTGGTCTCCTGTGACATCTCTCTCCCCTTCAATCTGTTCAGAACTATCTTGCGCGACTAATCTTTCACGAGCCCCAATTTACTCATATAACCCTCTTCCCAAATCACATCTTTGGCTCCCCTTCCATTTCCATATCTAATTCAAACTTCTACTGCTCCTCACTATCTGACTCCTCTCTCCCTATCCTTCCTCGTGATCTCCGCTCTTCCTCTAGCTTACTTCTCTCTTTGCCCTTTTCTTCCACTGCCAACTCCAAACTTTGATCCTTTCACCTTGCTGCTCCTTACGCCCGGAACAAACTACCTGAGTCTGTACGTCAGGCTTCATCTCTCCCGCTTTTCAAATCCATGCTAAAGGCTCGCCTCTTTGAGGCTGCCTTTGGACCTGATCCCTTGTTCTCCTTACCTTTCCCTCTATGTACCTTGTTCTCAACTTTTGCACTGTCTGTCTTGATTAGATTGTAAGCTCTAATGAGCAGGGTCCATCTCTTATTGTATCTGCACAGCGCTGTGTATGCCTTGAGGTGCTATATAAATGAGTAATAGTAGTAGTAGTAGTAGTGCCTTCTCTGGGAGACAACCCAATTCATCAATTCAGTCTCCACAGAGGCTCCCTCCTGTCTCTCTTCCACACAAGTCGCAGTCTCCTTCTGCTAATGCAAGGCATGTGAGGAAAACTTGGAGGACGCAGACAGGGCCTATCGAGAGCTGTGCAAGCGATATGACTGCAAGGCACTGATATCACTGGACTTCCAGGAAGTACTGCATGTGGTAGGGGCAGAGAGGGCACCAGATTCATTAGTCGCACAGGGAGCATTTGTAACTTGGCACAGTCCAGGAAGCAGACATACTAGTTTTCAAAATGAAATCCCCACTTCTTTGCCTCTGTTTATCTGGAAACATCAGTTATATAAGTCGGTCTAAATTACCTATCCGAAAGCCCCCAGCTTGGCTATTTAATATCTCACAATATCGCACAACATTCTCCAGAGGTTGCATGGGAGTTCTTGTTGCTGCCAGTAGGGGGAGCTGCTGCGAAAGCACATTTTATGTCATAAGGAGTAGTTGTTCTCCTGCACACCTTAGTAGGGGTATTAACATGAGCTACCTCAGTCCTCACTTACATGGTCAGTTTAATAAATGATTCATGAGAGATTTGCCAGTATAAATCAAATCAGCAGAGCAGAGTCTTTTTGCAGCATTTAGATGATCCCACTGTGCTGAGTTAACCAGAGTGTAAATGATTGGACAGGTGAGGAATTTCTCTGGAGAAAAAGCTATTACGTGGTTATAAACTCATCTGACAGCATTAGATGTTTGGCAGAGCAAGTAGATCGTCCCTTTTTTCTCCATTTCCCTCTTATTTATCAAATCATGGAGGAGTTTTATCACCACACGTCAGAGGGGTAGAATCATTGTTGGTTTTGCACTGAAGTAAGTTCACAGTGGCATAAACTTTCATGTGATTACCATTAAGTAAAAAGCAGAAGTGCTGAGAGCTAAGGAACTCAGGGTTTGAACCCCACTTGATACTCCTTGTCACCTTGGGCAAGTCACTTTACCTCCAATTAGACCATATGTTCTTAAAGGCAAGGATTTATTGCACCTGAACTGCAGTCATACTGTAAACTACATTTGTAAAAAATTCTAAGCTATGTGGCTTTGCAGATCCTACTGGATCTTTTCTGGTGAGGAAGTTTTTACATGGTTTGTTCTACTCTGATCAGATGGTAGCACACTCTTCCTTGCGTGATATTTTGTTAGCACTATTTGCAGTCTTGCCAGGGATTTGTATTTCGGAATATGAAGTAGCTCTTTGTTGAGTCAATTCTCTTTTGCTATTTTTTGGTACTTTTGGGGTTATTGAATTGGTGGCTGCATCTAAATCAGTCTTGGGTGAGATGGGTTTGTTGGTGAGTGATTTTGTGGTGTCCGAATGCAAAGTCAGGATTTTGATTCGTAGGTCTAAAACGGACCAAACGGGTAAGGAGTCTTTGGTTATTTTGAAGGGGGGATCTGCTATTCCTACTTATGCAGTGAAGCGGTTCCCATTTTCTGAGGCTTGTACTCTATAGGTTGCTGCATTGTGACGTGTCTCCTTTGACACATTTCATTTTGCTGATGTTATGAAAGCTGTGTTGTCTCAAACATGTTCTGATCCCATGTGCTTTGAGCATTTTTTTAGGATTTTAATTTTAATTTAATTAGCAAGATTTTATATACCGCACCTTCCATTGATCAGTTGCGGTTTACATGGAACAACAGTAAACAAGGCAATGCTGTTTTTACAGATAACAATGTGAAACTACAAGAAATTCAAACTTACAATTAACAGTTGTAAACTATATACAAAGAACAGGATTACAACTATGTACAAGGTATGTATGTTTTCAAAAACATCGGTTTGGGTTTTAGTACTTATTCCAGTTCAGAGATGGATAATGTTAGCTGGTGAAACTATCCTTTTTCTTGTTGAAAAGGTGAGTTCGACAAGGATCCGTAGTATGTTGAGAATACATGTGTCTTGAGATTTTTCCTGAACTCCATGATTTGAGGTAAGGATCTTAATTCTGATGGAATGTTGTTCCAAATTATAGGGGCAGCATGGGAGAATGCTTTCATGTTTGTTGATTTTTTGGCCTTTATAAATTCCTCTGGTGTTTTTAGTTTATTTAGTTGGTCTCGCCTTTGAAGATTATGATTGGGTTCTTTATTGATAAGGTTGTTTAAAGTAAGAGGTGCTGTATTATTTAGGACTTTGTATGTAGTTAAAAGAGTTTTATAATGTATCCGGCATTGAATCGGGAGCCAGTGTAAGTACTCTAAAATAGGTGTTATATGTTGGAATGGTGGGGCATTCATGATAGTCCTGGCTGCTGCATTTTGTGCTAGTTGAAGTTTTTTTTTAATTATGTTTTGCTACGCCTAGTAGGGTTAAGTTCGCAAAGTCGAAATGGGGAGTTATTATAGCTTGTATTATATGTTGAAAATCCTGTAGGTGCATTAGGGGGCGGAGTTATTTTAATACTTTAAGTTTAAAATAAACTTTTTTTGTTATATTTCTTATATGCGTGTCCATACTGAGGTGTTTGTCTAGTATTACGCCTAGGTAACGTATTGGTGTTGTTGCTTTTGGTGTTTTGCTTTTGGATTGGTGTTGTTCTTTGGCAGTAGCTCGAGATTTGTTAGTTGGACATATTTAGCGCATAGATAAGTGGTGCTTTATATGGTGGGATAATGTTGTCGTGATGAATATATATATATATATTTATTTATTTTTTTAGTTTTATGGGCAGCTACTACTACTACTACTTATTTGTGTAGGGCTCCACATCATACACAGCGCTGTACAGACACGTGTAAAACAGTCCCTGCTAATCTGAGCTTACAGTCTAGTCAAGACAGACCACACAACAACTGGGGACTAGGATGTATCTAAGAGAACAGTAAGGGAACACATAGGAGGTGAAAAGGAGGCTGAGCGGATCAGGATCAGAAAGCAGTCTCAAAGAGGTGAGCTTTTTTTAATTGAGATATGAGCAGGGCCAGAGATGGAGCCCGATGTACCAACTCAGGTAGTTTGTTTCAGGCATAAGGAGCAGCAAAGTGGAAAGATCAAAGTTAGCTCTACAGATGGAAGAGATTATCCTCTAGATTTGTGATCATTCTTATATTTTTGGGGCTCAAAACATGCTGAAAATTTCCTCATGGGGATTAATTTTTGCTCTTACCGCCTCTGGATTTTCGATTTACTGGTTTAGTATCCATGGAACATTGTAGGATCAGCTGCTCCCTTCTGTAGTACAAACTGAGCACTGGTTGTCTTTCCCCACTGTTAATTCATTTGAGAGGTAATGATGGATGTGTTGTAAAAGGGGTGGAGCTCATCAAGGGAACAGAAACATAGAAATTTGACTGCAGAAAAAGACTTATCTAATCTGTCCTTCCATATCAAATGCTAGAGTCCCCTTTTTTTCTTTAGAGATCTTCTGTCTGTCCCATGCTTTTTTTGAATTCAGATACTGTCCTCATCTCTACTATCTCCACTGTGAGACTGTTTCATGCATCTGGCACTCTTTCCATAAAGAAATATTTTTGCATCTTACTCCTGAGTCTATCCCCTTTCACCCTCAACCTATGTCCCCTCATAGCACAGCTTGCTTTTATTTATTTATTTAACAGTATTTCTAAACCACTTTATCCTACGGTCACAGCGGTTTACATTATAAGAGAACAATTTACATTAAACAGGGACTATTATAGATGTAATGGTGGTCAGGGGAGGTGAGAGTAGGGAAGTGTGTAAATTTGGGTTGGAAGGGGGGAGGGGGTTGTGTAGTTGAGCTGGTTACTGACTGGGTGAGGCTGTCAGAGAGGAAGTCTCTGAATATGTGCGTTTTTAGAACTCTCTTGAATGTTGTTGTGTGTCCGTTGTGGTCTAAAGTTTCTCAGGTATGGAGTTCGATAGGTGTGGAGTATAGAGTGAGAAGACTCTCTTTGCAGTGGTGGAGCTGGTTTTCGTGATTAGTGCTGGTATACATAGCATGTTCTGAGAGCCACTTCTTCTCTTTAAGTTATCAGGTATGATTTTTAGTAGGGACTGCAATTGTGGTGCGGAATAGTTGTTGAGGATCTTGAAGGTCGTGAGGATAGCTTTGTATTTTATGCGCTCTGTTATAGGCAGCCAGTGGAGTTGTTTGAGCAGGGGTGTTATGTGGTCTGTTTTGTTTAAGCTGGAAAGGTTTCATGCTGCAGTGCTGAGTGCAAGTTGGAGCGGGTGGAGAGTTGCTTTTGGAAGGCCTTGGAAGATAATGTTGCAGTACTCAAAATGTGGGAAGATGGTTGCCTGGAGGACTGAGCGAAAGTCATAGTTAGTTAGAAGAGGTTTAAGGTGCTTGATAGTTTTGAGCTTGAAGTAGATGCTTCTTGTGATGTTTCATATGTGTCCTGTGAAGGTGAGGTGTTGATCGTGAAATACCAAGGTATTGTATGTCTTGTTTTACTTGAATTTGTATGCCATCAAAAGTGATGGAGTTTGGTGGCTTAAAGCTGTTGTCTCTGGTAATGTACATGGCCTCGGTCTTCTTAAAGTTTATGGTCAGATTGTGTTTTCTGAGCCATTGGCTGACTGAGGAGAACCATTCTGTTATGGGTGTGATATCAGGGTTTGATGTTTTGATAGGTGTGTAGAACATCACGTCGTCAGCATAGATACGGTATGGGATGCCAAAACTTTTTATCACAGTGCAGATTGGTTGGAGGAAGATGTTGAATATAGGGATGAGAGAGCAGAGCCTTTTGGGACTCCTTGAGATTGGATGTATGGTGTAGATTTTGAAAGTCTGATCTTACGTGTAGATGCCGACCAGTTAGATATGACCTAAAGCAGGCAAGGGGTATGCCTGAAAGTCCAAGAGCTTGTAGTCGCTGCATGAGTAAGTTGTGTGGTATGGAGTCAAATGCTGCTTTGTATGGAGTCATGGTATGGAGTCAAAAGCTACTTAACCCTCCATAGCCCATGTTCCCTGTAAAATAGTTATCTCCAAGTTATAATGCCCTGTTCAATGTAATTTCAGTTTGTTCAATGTAAACCGCACTGATGCAGAATAGCGCGGTATATAAGAGAATGTAAATAAATAAAGAAAATGTAAAGAAAAATGAGTATGAAGGCAGATCTGGATTTGTTGGTGCCTTTGAGTAGGTTGTTAAGAAGGGCAGTCATTAGGGATTCAGCTCCATGGTATGGTCTGAAACCGTATTGTTGGGAGTCAAGTGGGTGATGTGCTTCTATGTGGTCATGCAGCTGCTGGTAGACAATTTTTTCCAGAATTTTGGCCATGAAGGGAAGGCTAGTTATAGGCCTGTATGAGGTTGGTAGGTTGATGTCATTTGTGGTCCCTTTTCTTACAGGGCAGATGGATGCAGTTTTGAGATCAGGGGGTACATATCCATCTTGCAGTGATAGCTGGATGACTTTTAATATTGTGGGGTTGAGCTCCTGTCTTGATAGCTTGATCCAGGGGTCAAGCGGTGAGGTGGTTGTATTGATGCTTGTGATGATTTTCTCCAAGTGGTCAGATATGACAGCACTGAATGAGCTCCATGTGGTTGGGTATGTGATTACTTGTTGTTCTAAAGTGGTGATGAGCGAATTGGTGCTGTTAGTATGACTGAAGACAGGGTTTGGAAGTAGTTTGCCATTGTTTGAGAAGAGAGGACAGTTTTTTCAGTTTGTTGTATTGTATATTTGCTTAGGGAATTCACTGTGTTGAAGAGCTCTCGCGGGCGGTTTTGTATAGTATTCCTTCTTTGCTTGAGATGTGGTCACTTGGTATGTCTCTAGTTTGTGCTTGTAAGAGTTGAAGCTGTAGCCTGTTCTAGTATTCCTTCATTTCCTTTCTGCAATGCGTAGTTTTCGCTTCATGTCTTTCAGTTGAGGCATTTACTAGGTTGCTGTTCTTTGGTGACTGGATGTTGGTGGTCTTGCTGCAACATCTGTGATAGTTTTGTTCTGGGTTTGTATTATGGAGTTTATGTCGTCAGGGGAGTCTTCAGTTTTGTTAGTATGTTTGCGAGAAAATCTTCTTTTTCCAGCTTGTGAAATCTGTGTGTGATGTGTTCAGTGATGTGTTGCTCAAGCTTGCATAGATTAGGTGTTATGTTGATTGTGACCATTTTGTGGTCTGACCAGGGGATATTGATGGTTGTAGGAATAGGTATTTGGTGTGTGTTGAGCAGGTTTTGTGGCAGGAAGATCATGTTGAAGGTGTTCCCTTTGCTGTGAGTGGACTGACTGATAATTTGCATGAAGTCAAGGGATTCCATGGCTTCCAGGAAGTCTCTTGCTTTGCTTGGTGATATTTTATTTTATTTACTTATTTATTTATTTAACAGTTTTTTTTATACTGCTTTATCATTTCAATCAAAGTGGTTTACAATGTAACTTAAACTTGGTAATGTACATTGAACAGGGACATTGATAACTTGGATTTTTCTGAGCAGTGGAGGGTTAAGGCCACAAGGAGTGCCAGTGGGAATCGAACAAGGTTGAGGTCACGTAATAACATGAGATTTTTTCTTTGAGTTGTTGTTGCAGATAGTTTCTAGGATTGTGCCCAGTTGGTCATAGTCAGTGTCTGGGGATCTGTAGGCGAGGAAAATAGTTATGCTGTCATTTGTGATTGTCAGTGTGTCTAGACCCTTTTCAGATGTTTTAGAGAGGGTGCGGAGGTTCAGGAGTTTTCTTGACAGAATACAAACACCACCACCATGGCGTTTGGTCCACGGGGAGCTGAAGAGATGGTAGTCTTGTGGGGTAAGTTGGTTCAGTAATACAGTCTTTAGGAAAGTTCATTTTAAAGGGTTGGTTTCACTCTCTTGTGCTAGTGGTATAGGTGTGCTTGTGGTTGTTATGGGTTTGATCTTAATGATATGATGAGTGTGTCTGAGTCTGCTTCTGTGGTGGTAGGGCGGAATTACAGTGAGAGGGGATGTGTGAATAATTGGAATGCATGTCTGTATGAATGTTAGGGTTGAGAATGAGGGGGAGGTAAGTGTGAGTGTGAGATGTGAGAAGAGGCATAGAAGGATGGTAAGCAGAGTCAACATTGCTGGGGGTTTTATGTTTATGTTTATGTTTATTAAAACTTTATATACCGCCCAATACAAAATAGCATCTGGGCGGTTTACAATACATAAAAGCATTTAAAAGGAAGGCTGCGGAAAAAGAAACAGAAAAGAACGCCATAAAATCAAAGAACAGGGATAGAAACAGATAGCAGTCAGGGGATACAGAAGGCAGACATGGAGGGAAGGAAGGGAGCACATAGACAAAACAAAGAAGCTCAGGAAAGAGGAATTAGGAACTAACATAAGTTTACTAAGTAGGAGAAGAGGGTGGGGCTGGAAGGTGGAGGTTGAGGCAGACATGAAGGGAGGGGGGAGACATTGACAACACACAAGGTGCAGGAAGGAGGGTTTAAGGATTTGACATGATTAGTCCTATGATGAAGAAGAGGACGGGACTGGAGGAGGGAGGTTAAAAGCAGAACAGAAACTGTGAGTTTTCAACTTGGCTTTAAAGGATTGATAGGAGGTCTCTAAACGTAGGGAGTGGGGGAGTGAATTCCAAAGCCTTGGACCGAGAAAGAAGAAAGCAGAAGATCGAGTTAGTTCTAAGTGTGCTTGAGAGGGAGGGGGAAGAAACATACGATTAGCGTGGATGGAACGTAGGGAGCGGTGAGGAGTATGAAGACGAACTTGATCAGCAAGATACAAGGGGACACCTGAGTGGATCACCCTGTGAACAAAGATAAGAACTTTAAATTGGACACGAAAAGGAACAGGAAGCCAGTGATAGTGTATTAACAAGGGAGTGACGTGATCAAAACGAGAAGCGTGAGAAAGAATACGAACAGCAGCGTTTTGGACCCGTTGAAGACGACAAATTTGTGATTGGGGAAGCCCAGCAAGACAGACATTACAATAGTCAAGACGCGACATAACAAGGGAGATAAGCAGGGTGGCCAAAGAGGAAGGGGTAAGGAAGGGGCGTACAGTACGAAGTTGTCTTAAAGTAAAGAAAGAGCGCTTAACCACAGAAGAAATATGTTCTTTAAAGGACAGGGAGGAATCCAGAGTTACACCCAAATACCGCATAGAAGAAACAGTGGGTATAGGCGCAGAGGAAAATGTTGGGGAGAGGTTGTGGTTGGGGAGAGGTTGTGGTAGCATGCTGGTTTTGATGTTATTTGCCCTTTCTTGTGCAGAGGTGCATGGTTGTGCTGCATCACAAGCTGGTAATTACATCGGAGTCATTGTCAGTCGGTGGTGTACTGCATTCAGTAGGTTCTGTTATTGGTGTGTTGCTCCAGTGGTGGGGATGCCTGTGCAGCCTTTTCTTGGTCATTTCAGCAGGTCCCCACCTAAGGGCCATGCCAAAGGGCCCTCTGGTGAGGCCTTCAGGCATGGGCATGCCCAGTTAGCTGGTGCTTTTAAAGTTGGCACGGTGAGGGCTGATTGGTCTTTGCGGTGGGGAGCGTGATAGAGTTATGCAGCCCACTCCCTGCTGCCAACGCCAATCGGGCTTTGGAGGCTTGTGCTGTATTGCTGATGCTTTGTCCGGTGAGCTCCTCTTCTGCATCTATGCCATGTAGGTATTTAAACGCCTCTATCATACCACCTCTATCCCTCCTTTCCTCCAATGTATACATATTAATTTCTTAAGTCTGTCCTCATATGCTTTATAACAAAGACCACTAGCCATTTTAGTAGCCACTCTCTGCACCAACCCGATCCTGTTAAATCCTTTTGAAGGTGCAGTCTCCAAATGAGATTGCACCAGAGACTTAAACAGAGGCACTAGCACCTCCTTTTTTCTGCTGGCTATTGCTCTCCCTATGCACCCGAGCAACTTTCTGGCTTTCATCATCACCTTTTCTACCTGTTTAGCCACTTTAAGATCATCAGAAACAATCACGCCCAGGTCCCACTCTTCTTTCATGGACAGTAGTACTTTGCCTCCTACACTATACCACTCCCTTGGATTTTTGCAGCCCAAATGCATGACCCTGCATTTCTTTAGCGTTAAATCTCAACTGCCAAATTCCTGACCATCCATTAAGCTTAGCTAGATCCCGTCTCATGTTCTCTACGTCTTTCTGGGTGTCTACTCTATTGCATATTTTGGTATCATCCACAAAGATGCAAACCTTACCCAACAGCCCTTCTTCAATGTCACTGACAAAGGTGTCAAAAAGAATCAGACCAAGGACAGATCCTTGCAGCACACCAATGGTAACCTCCTTCTCCTCAGAGTGAGCTCCATTTACCTGTACCATTTGTCGCTTCCCACTCAACCCATTTCTAGCTCAGTCTGTCACTTCAGCATCCATCCCTAGGATGCTTAGTTTGTTTATACGTCACCCATGTGAAATGGTGTCAAAGGCTTTACTGAAATCTAAATACACCACATCTAGGGCTCTCCCTCTGTCCAACTCCCTGGTAACTCAGTCAAAGAAATCAATCAGATTTGTCTGACAAAACCTGCCTCTGGAAAACCCATGGTGCCTTGGATCCTGAAATCCACTGGATTCCAAAAACCTCCCTATTCTCTCTTTCACTAGCGTTTTCAATAATTTACTCACCACAGTGTTTAGAAAAACCGGCCTATAGTTTTCAACTTCATTCTTTTGTGTAAATGAGATTTATTTCAAAATAGATTTATTGTGGATTCATTGCCAATATTCTTATGTGTATTTAATTTGGTCACACATTATTCCTAAGAGGGTTTGGCATAGGGTTCTTAAGAATAGGGCCATAGAGCATTTATGTGAATTTAGAATAGGGCCATAGAGCATTTATGTGACTTTAGAATTGGTTAGGTTTATGATGTTACTTGGTGACTTGGTCCTGAAACATGAGTTGCTAACATTACATCATAAGAAATGCCTTACTGGGTC
Organism: Ichthyophis bannanicus; assembly: GCA_033557465.1. Taxonomy (NCBI): domain Eukaryota; kingdom Metazoa; phylum Chordata; class Amphibia; order Gymnophiona; family Ichthyophiidae; genus Ichthyophis; species Ichthyophis bannanicus. Next base: position 827,501,606 of record CM066036.1, on the reverse strand, counting down.
AGACTGAGGTCCATCAAGCTCAGTATCCTGTTTCCAACAGTGGCCAATCCAGGTCACAAGAACCTGGCAGGTTCCCAAAAAGGTACACAGGTTCCATGATGCTTTGTCATTAAATCTTGGCTGCCAAATTCTCGACCATTCTTCAAGCTTTTCTAGATCCCTCCTCATGTTATCTACTCTTTCCTGGGTGTCTACTCAAATGCAGATTTTGGTATCATCTCCAAAGAGACAAGTCTTATCCGACAGCCTTTCCATAATATTACTAACAAAATTGTTTAATAGAATTGGAACAAGGACAGATTCCAGCCTGATAGGGTCTACCTTTCTAATATTGATTTACTGAGTTCAGTTCAAGATGTTTTAGAGCTTGGGGGCAGGACATCAGGGTCACAGCTGGTTTGCAGGAGTGGAAGACAAGTGAGTCACTGTCTTTGCTTGTGGCCGAGGATGACATGAGCCTTGATTAAGTGTCAGGGGCCTGACAGCTCTCTAACAATACCACTGCAGCCTTGTGAGGCATTTGTCGAAGCATCCTTTACTGCAGGTTCTTTGTTGGCCTGCTAAATGCTGTCTAAATTGAATTTCTCTGTTGGAATTTGTCGATACCATTTAGCTAAAAGTCAAAGGCCGAGGACACTCCAATAATGCTTCTCTTTTGGTTATTTGCTATAAAAGCCATTTGAAAGCCTAACTGAGGCTGGATAGTTTGTTGTTATTTGTCTCATTTGATATCCTTATTTATTCTCTATTTTGCACTTGGATGTTAATGAATCTCTAGATCTTGTTATTTGTGTTTTCCTTTGGGAACAAGATGGATGTGTGAGAATGCCTGGGTTAGGGGAAGCTCCAGAGTCATCTGGAGCTATATTATGTTGGTTGAGCAGGCCCTTCGGAGACCTGAGTATGGAAGTGTTGTGGGATTGACTAGGAGCGAAGGCCAATCAGTGTGTGGTTCTCGGGCAGGAATATTTACTCCCCCCCCCCCCCTCATATTGGCAGTGTTGCCTGTCCTCCAATCTTTTCTGTGTTTTTTGGGGGGTTCGCGGAGTTCAATTTCTTTGTTGCAACTTGGGCAGAGGATGAACCGTGAGCCTTGGTAAGTCCAGCATGGGGCAAAGGGTGTAATCAATTTTTGTACCATGAGGCTTGACAGCTCTCCAGCAGTACCTCTGGGGAACTGATGGGCTTACCTATTGTGGCTTTATTAATGAGTTATTTTTTATCATTTATCTCACACCTTTCCTTTAGCAGTTCAAAGTGAATTATATTCAGGTACAGAGGTTATTTCCTTGTTCCTGGAGGACTCATAATCTAAGTTTGTACCTGAGGTAATAGAGGCTTAAATAGCTATTATTTAAAATATATACAACTTTTAAAGAGAATCAGAGTAAACATACTAGTAAAAAGAGAATTAAAAAAGCAATTCTAAATAAAATTATATAAAATATTTTTAAATGAGCTTTTACAGCAATTGTGACATTTTTGCATAGCACAAGTTTAATCAGTGTCTTTCTTTTGGTGTATAACCATTTTACAGTGTTTTGTAGGCATGTCATCAGCTGATCCAATTCATAGTCTAGAACAGCGATGGCGAACCTATGGCACGCGTGCCAGCTGTGGCACGCGAAGGCCTTGCAGCTGGCACGCCTGAAGGTCCGCAATTGAAAAAAAAAAAAAAAACCTGTCTGCTGCCGCTGTCGGGGCCGCCGCGGCAGAATCGAGCATGCCGCGGGGCCCCCCTGTACCCGGCAGAGCCTGCTCTCCCCGTAGCAGCTGTCTCTTTGGAGCTGCAGTCTGACGCGCCGGCTTGCAGAGCGCGAAGGGAAGAGTTTCCCTTTCGCGACTCTGTTAAGCCTGCGGGGGCTGATGGGAACTTCCCATCAGCCCCCGCGGGCTTAACAGAGCAGCGAGGGAGAAACTCTTCCCTCGCGCTCTGCAAGCCGGCGCGTCTGACTGCAGCTCCAAAGAGAGAGCTGCTACGGGGAGGGCAGGCTCTGCCGGGTGGGTACAGGGGGGCCCCGCGGCACGCTCGATTCTGCCGCGGCGGCCCCGACAGCGGCAGCAGACAGAGTTTCTTTTTTTTTAAATTTTCCCTGGGCTGGGGGGGTGGGAGTTAGGAGGGGTGATGGGCGGGGCTGGGGGGGGGTTAGGAGTGGTGATGGACTGGGCTGGGGGGGGGTTAGGAGTGGTGATGGGCTGGGCTGGGGGGGTTAGGAGTGGTGATGGGCTGGGCTGGGCTGGGGGGGGTTAGGAGTGGTGAGGGGCTGGGCTGGGGGGGTATTAGGAGTGGTGATGGGCTGGGGTGGGGGGGTTAGGAGTGGTGATGGGCACTGGGCTGGGTGGGTAAGTAGTGTTGATGGACACTCGGCTGGCTGGGGGGCGTTAGGAGTGGTGATGGGCACTGGGCTGGCTGGGGGGGTTAGGATGGTGATGGGCGCTGGGCTGGGGGGGTTAGGAGTGGTGATGGGCTGGGCTGGGGGGGTTAGGAGTGGTGATGGGCTGGGCTGGGGGGTATTAGGAGTGGTGATGGGCTGGGGTGGGGGGGTTAGGAGTGGTGATGGGCACTGGGCTGGCTGGGGGGGTTAGGAGTGGTGATGGGCGCTGGGCTGGGGGGGTTAGGAGTGGTGATGGGCGCTGGGGGGGCTTAAACTAAAAATTGAGTGATGGGGGATTAGGACTGGGAGTGGGCTGATGGGGAGGTTAGGACTGGAAATGGGTTGGGGGGGTTGCTAGGACTGGAAATGGGCTGAGTGGAAGGGGGCTTGAACTGCAAATAGCTGTTGGGGATGGGGCTTGGAATGGAAATGGGCTGAGGGGAAGTGGGTGGCTTGAACCGTAAATAGCTGATGGGGACGGGGCTTGGAATGGAAATGGGCTGAGGGGAAGTGGGGGGCTTGAAGAAGGGAATGGATGCTGGGTGAGACTGGAACTAGAAGGGAGCTGATGTTGGGGGAGGATTAGAATGGGATGGGGCTGGGAGAGTAAAATGGAGAGGGGAAAAATATTTTGTGTAGGAGGGATGAAAAATCTACAATTGGCCAGGTATTGGGAGAGTAATTGGGGATTGAGGATGGAGGGGTAAAATTTGTGTGGATGAAATAGGAATGAGGAAAGAGCAAAAGGAGAAAGATTAGTATGTTAAAGCAGATGTAGAGAGAGAGAGAATGGAAAAAAAACTAGAAGAGAGAAGAAAGGACAAATGGACAGCAGACGATGGAGAGTTAGCAGAAAACATGAAGAAACCAGAAGAAGGTGGCTGGACCAATTGCAACTGAAAAAAAATGCACAAAAGGTAGAAAGATATCTCTTTATTTTGAATTTATTAACTGGAATATGTCAGCTCTGGGAAATGTGCATCATTAACATCTGCGCTTTGTTTGGTACAAGAGGAAATTCCTATTTGACGTTGCCACTTGTTCTCTTTCCCCAGTATTCTCTGAAATGTATTGGTTTAATATTTGCAGTGTTGCCTTTTGATAGGTAGGGTATGGTGCTTTGTGAGTCTTGGTAATGCTGTCAGGATACGGCAGGTTTGCTATGGGTTCTAAATGGGCAGCGTTTGTAGTAGTTCCTAATGTGCCTGGCGGTTGGCACTGGATTATAGTAATGTAGAAATCTTTTAGTCTTTCTTTATCCATACACTCATTAAGAGACATGTTTACTAAAAGTTAGTGTATGGTAACATTATGCAAATATTTATGCAAATAAGACCACTTATGCAAATGACGTGCTGGCACTTTGAGGAAATTCTTTGGTTTTGTGCGGCAGTTTGGGCACTCGGGCTCAAAAAGGTTAGCCATCACTGGTCTAGAATCCTGGTAAGCACAGCTAGCTTGGCAGACAGAAATATTGGTCTGAATTCTTAGACAACAGATAAATGGCTCAATAACCAAATTTTAATCTTTTAAATGGGACTGTATATGTCCAACAAAATATTTTTTGGATGATGCATCGTAATCTTCCTTAACAAATTGGACCAGGGCAAGTGCAGGGATATCAATATCAAAGGTAAACATACTATCAAAGGTAAACATACCACAAAGGTTAAAAGCTATTGTTAGCGACATTTGTTTGGCTTTTATCCTTTTCTGTGTCATTACAAATCCAACAAGGGTCACCTTATTCAGAGCCGTATAATATGTCAATTTAATAAAGCAAACACTCTGATATGAATCTACAAGTGTGTTGTATCTTATGTCACTCGCATTAACCATGTAATCTTACTAAAGAGCACGCAGGTCTCAGACTGATTGGGCGTTATAAACTTTCAGACATAAACATTCTCTGAAAAGCGCCCCAATTTGCATCAATGACCGCTGCTCAGTGTGTCTTTTGTAGTTTCTTATACACACAGTCAATTATAAGCTTGAAATCGTGCTGAACTCGAAAAAGCTTAAGGTCATCCGTTGTTGTTCATTAACCATCACACTTTCATAAATACTCAATCGAAAAGATTGTGCTTATCTGAACAAAACTGGAAAACATGCTCAGCTTTTCCAATTGCTTACATAGTTTAAGAGTTTTTCTATTTTTTGAAGTGTGTATACTTTGAGAGCACGATTATCATTTTACTTTTAGTGCCTACAATATAACCCCCTGATGAAACCAGAGTACGGTGAAACGCTAATATAGCGCAGATGGTGGCGTTGGATTGGAATTGGGTGCCTACAATATAACCCCCTGATGAAACCGGAGTATGGTGAAATGCTAATATAGCGCAGATGGTGGCGTTGGGGACGCTATTGGAGAAGGCTAAGCACGGGGACGCTATTGGAAAAGCTGAGCATGTTTTCCAGTTTTGTTCAGATAAGCACAATTTTGTTTTTGTGTTTGAGATAATCAGTAAGTTTTTGTTATTAGTTCTTTTTATTCTCTTCTCTGGATTCTTTTGAATAAGTGTGTATGATTTTGAATACGATGAATAGAATTGTGAATTTGGTGTGTGCATGCACTGGGAGCCATCCTGAAATTATGCATGCAGCCATGTTTTGGGCCATTTGAAGGGTGTAGAATGCATTGCAAAAGTATTCATCCCCTCTATGTTTGTTCTGTTTTGTAGCATTACAACCTGGAATTAAAATGGAGTTTTGGGGGTTAGCACCATGTGATATACACAACATGCCTACGATTTTGAAGGTGCAAAATATCCTCTATTGTGACACAAACAATAATTAAGACAAAAAAAAAACCCTGAAAGCAGGAGTGTGCATATGTATTCACCCCCAAACTCAATAAATTATAGAGCCACCTTTTGCTGTAATTACAGCTGCATGTCTCTTGGGGTATGTCTCTATTAGCTTAGCACAACTAGCCACTGGGATTTTCACCCATTCCTCAAGGCAAAACTGCTCCAACTCCTTCAAGTTAGATGAGTTGTGTTGGTGTACAGCAATCTTCAAGTAATGCCACAGATTCTCAATTGGATTGAGGTCTAGGCTTTGACCAGGCATTCAAAGATATTTAAATGTTTCCCTTTAAACCACCTTTAGCAGTATGTTTAGGGTCATCGTCCTGCTGGAAGGTGAACCTTCGTCCCAGTCTCAATCTCTGGCAGACTGAAACAGGTTTTCCTCAAGAATTGCCTTGTATTTAGTGCCATCCATCGTTCCTTCAATCCTGACCAGTTTTCCTGTCCCTGCCAATGAAAAACATCCCCACAGCATGATGCTGACACCACCATGTTTTACTGTGGTAATTGTGTTCTCGGGGTGATGGGAATTGTTGGGTTTGCTCCACACCTGGCATTTCCCATAATGGCAAAAAGTTCAGTTTTCGTCTCATCTGACCAGAGAACCTGAAACCTGACCAGAGAACCTGGCCGGAAGGACTGGGGTTTCTAGTCCCACAGGTGCTCCTTGTGGTCTTGGGAAAGCCACTTAACCCTCCATAGCCCATGTTCCCTGTAAAATAATTATCTCCAAGTTATAATGCCGTGTTGAATGTAATTTCAGTTTGTTCAATTTAAACCGCACTGATGCAGAATAGCGCGGTATATAAGAGAATGTAAATAAATAAATAAAATAAATAAATAACCTTCTTCCATGTGTTTGGGGGGCTCCGCCACATGCTGTTGTACAAACTCCAAATGTGTTTTCTTATTTCTTTCTTTAAGCAATGGCTTTTTTCTGGCCACTCTTCCATAAAGCCCTGCTCTGTGGAGCGTATTGCTTAACGTGGCCCTATGGACAGATACTCCCATCTCCGCTGTGGATCTTTGCAGCTCCTTCAGTGTTATCCTTGGTGTCTTTGTATACATCTCTGATTAATGCCCTCCTTGCCTGGTTTGTGAGTTTTGGTGGGCAGCCTTCTCTTGTCATGTTTGTAGTGGTGTTGGGTACTGTGATTTTGCTGTAGAAGCTTTTCATGTATTAAATTGAACTTTTGGCTAGTGAGGTCTCAGATACCACAGGCTGCCACTGTTTCATGAAGCTTCAGTGGACTAATGCCCAAAATACATCAATGACCTCTATCTTAAACATTTAGCCAACGTCACTCTTGAAATAGCTTTTTTTGATGTGAATTGTTGCAGTGCTTATCTAAACAATTATATTGCTTAATATTGAAAAATAAACCAGTGCTTAGCTTAGCTGTGTGATGAATTTCCCGACGCTATTCCTTGCGCTATATTGCGTTTCTCCTACTGGTTTCTTCAGGGGAAAGCATTCATATCATCACTATAAAGAAAAATGACAATAAGTTCTTTAGTTACATGCTTCTGGTATTACCATTCCTTCAAAATGATTTGTACTGAAATTCACCGATCCTCCTACCTACTGCTCCAGCCTGGTTCAATAGAGCTTTGTCAATGGTATGCTTTGCTACAAAAACGCCACGCATGCGGACTAGTGAAATAGTCTTCCGTGATTACTATTGCTTAAGCAGGTGTTGCCATTTTGGTATGCACGAAGGGTGAATAAGTATATCAAAGAAGATGGCCTCATGTGCACAATTCCCATTCAATTCTGGAATTCAGTCCTCGAGGTATTACGGAATTAAGGTTATGAATCCAGCGTTGTTCACGATATAATAGCGTCTGATCTATTGACTTCCCCCGACTTGGAAAGAGAACTTGTTCAATAACAAAACACCGTAGTTCTGAAAAAGCGTGTTGTGAATTTAAACAGTGATCAACAATCGGGGCTTCCCGTCTTTGGCATTTTAACTTGCTTCTGTGCTCGTTGATTCTCACGTATAGGGAGCGGATAGTTTTCCCGATATAAAGAAGATCACAGGGGCAGCGAAGTGCATAAATGACTTGTACTGATTTGCAGTTCGTATTACTTCGTAAACGATGGTGAGTATTATGATATTGAAAATCCTGTAGTTCCAAAGTGACCGAACAGATGTTACAAGTCCCACAGCGTGTATGACCTACATTGGTAGAGGGAATGGAAACTGAAAGGGGTCGTAAAACTGCTGGACTAAGTAGTTCTTTGAAATTTTTTTGCCTCTGCCATACACACCTCACTGAGTAAGCTGCTAATTCTGGAATACCTTGTAAAACGTTGGCATGCCGTTTTATACTACGTTGTAAACCATAGCTATATGGTGAAAATGCTGTGATTAAGTTAACGTGTGTCGGAGGTATGACGTTTCTTGTGGTGGGGGGATTGATAAGTAAATCTCGGTTAAGAAACTTTGCTCGTGTATATGCTTGGTGTACTATTTTAGAGGGATATCCTCTTTGCAAAAAATTAACGCGTAAAGTAGAAGATTGTCTTTTGAACTCGCGTACATCAGTGCAGTTTCTACGGTATCTGATAAATTGTGACACCGGCAGGCTGTTCTTTAACTGCGAAGGATGTGCACTTTCATAATGTAGCAAAGTATTGCGATCTGTTGTTTTTCGATATGTGGAAGTGTTCCAGCCAGTCGGAGTCTTACTCACCACGACGTCCAAAAAAGTTATCTGCTCCATATGATAATTGATGGAAAACTTAATTTGATCATCACGAACATTCAACCATTGAAAAAACTCCAATAGAGCTTGTGTTGTTCCTTGCCATATAACAAATATATCATCCACATATCGCCGCCAAATTTTAAGAGATTTAGTAAATGGAGAATGTGCAATCCAGTCATTTTCAAATTTTGACATGTAAAGATTAGCAATAGAGAGGGCACACGTTGCCCCCATTGCCACGCCAGATATTTGATGATAAATAACATTATCATATAAAAAATAATTCTGGAAAAGTGTTAATCTAGTCACCGCTGCTAGAAAAATTAACTGAGACTCAGAGAGATCCCCACGATCCTGAAGTGCTTGCATTACGACATCATACGCTTTATCTTGTGGAATAACCGTATATAGTGATGTGACATCTAAAGTGACTAATATAATGTCCTGCAAGTACGCCAGATTTGTATGTTCGACCAACATTTGTAAAAAATGGGTAGTATCTTTTAAGTAAGCTGGGATTGATGGCATCAAAGGTCTTAAGTATGAATCTAGGAACATTGATAGGGGCTCCAAGAGTGAGCCTCTAGTGGAGACGATGGGACGTCCAGGAGGGTTGTTCAAGTCTTTATGAATTTTTGGGACCAGATAGAATTTGGCCAAAGTATACGTTGTTGAGTTGAGAAACCGCCATTCTTTCTTAGTGATAAGATGAACAGTTAAAGCCTCAGTGGTGAGGTCCCGAATTTGCTTTTGTAGAGTCATTGACGGATTTTGCTGTAGAACCGAATAAGTTAGTTGATCAGACAGTTGTCTGGTTGCTTCGGTCTGATACTGAGTTCTGTTTAAAACAACTATGGCTCCTCCTTTATCCGCTCGTCGAATGACGAGGTCTGTTCCATTTTGCAAGTCTTTCAGCGCCTTCCGCTCTTCTACTGTTAATTTAGATTGAAAACATCGTCCCGTCTTCAAAAACTGCTGAGCATCGTGGAGTAAAAGATCACGATATACTACCAATGCTGGGGGAAGAGGTTCAGGTGGGGACCACGTCGACTTAAAAGGTAACTGGACGCGATTAGGATTCGGTTGCTCATTTGCCCTTTCTAGTTGAGAACCAAAGTGTATCTTAAGGTGTAATTTTCGAATAAGATGTTCAATGTCAATATGAAATTGAAAATCATCAAAATAGAGATCAGGGACGAACGACAGCCCTTTGTTCAACAGTGCCAGTTGCTCTTGTGATAAAGTAACCCCTGAAATATTAATTACTAGATCTGATTTCGTCGTTTGGATGGTTCCCTGGATTGGGTTTTTTCCCGTGGAGGAAGTTTCTTTTTCTTTTTGTCCTCCTTTTCTGTTTCGTCTAAAAAACCTTTACGTGAATGTCCTCCAGAATCCGCGGAATCAGTGTCTTCCGATGTTGTGTCAAAACTAACCTGTTTCCTCCGAGGTCTTTCTTTGCGTTTAAGGTTCATCCAGGGATATACATATCCCTTAGTGTAATCATCATAATCTCGACGCAATTTTTTAAGTTTAATTTTCATAACTTCATCCTTCACTATTTGAACTTCCGAGGTGATATTTTCAAACTTAGTAGTTGTTAATTCTACAGAATTTGTAGTTTTTAACTGGGTGGTCAATTCATCAATCTCCACTGTGAGAGTTTCCATTTCTTTCTTCGTTGTCTCAATGATGAGGACCATCAAATCAATGGAGCATTTGTTAAGGATTTGGTTCCATTTATCCACAAATGATGTGTTAGTTGTGAACATTCTAGGTTCCTTGTAGACACGTAGCCCTCTTGGAATATGACGACGCTGCACATATTCAGTAAGAGATAACCTATGTAGTTCGATCCGTACCCTTCGTTTTTGTAACCTTAGCAAATCATCCCAATTCAAATGATTGACAATGTTGCCCTGGTCTTCAGAAAAGGCAAAAGGAGTCGGTTCTTTACACGTTGAGGAGATGAATTCCTCAGTAAAACTAAATGTTTCCATTATCTTCCAATAACCAGTTGGTAGTGTAATTAACAAGTGTTAACAAGTGAAAAGCTTCTACAGCAAAATCACAGTACCCAACACTATTTGCATTGATTGATTCTGTGATAGATAACCACGTTAACACTTGTTAATTACACTACCAACTGGTTATTGGAAGATAATGGAAACATTTAGTTTTACTGAGGAATTCATCTCCTCAACGTGTAAAGAACCGACTCCTTTTGCCTTTTCTGAAGACCAGGGCAACATTGTCAATCATTTGAATTGGGATGATTTGCTAAGGTTACAAAAACGAAGGGTACGGATCGAACTACATAGGTTATCTCTTATTGAATATGTGCAGCGTCGTCATATTCCAAGAGGGCTACGTGTCTACAAGGAACCTAGAATGTTCACAACTAACACATCATTTGTGGATAAATGGAACCAAATCCTTAACAAATGCTCCATTGATTTGATGGTCCTCATCATTGAGACAACGAAGAAAGAAATGGAAACTCTCACAGTGGAGATTGATGAATTGACCACCCAGTTAAAAACTACAAATTCTGTAGAATTAACAACTACTAAGTTTGAAAATATCACCTCGGAAGTTCAAATAGTGAAGGATGAAGTTATGAAAATTAAACTTAAAAAATTGCGTCGAGATTATGATGATTACACTAAGTGATATGTATATCCCTGGATGAACCTTAAACGCAAAGAAAGACCTCGGAGGAAACAGGTTAGTTTTGACACAACATCGGAAGACACTGATTCCGCGGATTCTGGAGGACATTCACGTAAAGGTTTTTTAGACGAAACAGAAAAGGAGGACAAAAAGAAAAAGAAACTTCCTCCACGGGAAAAAACCCAATCCAGGGAACCATCCAAACGACGAAATCAGATCTAGTAATTAATATTTCAGGGGTTACTTTATCACAAGAGCAACTGGCACTGTTGAACAAAGGGCTGTCGTTCGTCCCTGATCTCTATTTTGATGATTTTCAATTTCATATTGACATTGAACATCTTATTCGAAAATTACACCTTAAGATACACTTTGGTTCTCAACTAGAAAGGGCAAATGAGCAACCGAATCCTAATCGCGTCCAGTTACCTTTTAAGTCGACGTGATCCCCACCTGAACCTCTTCCCCCAGCATTGGTAGTATATCGTGATCTTTTACTCCACGATGCTCAGCAGTTTTTGAAGACGGGACGATGTTTTCAATCTAAATTAACAGTAGAAGAGCGGAAGGCGCTGAAAGACTTGCAAAATGGAACAGACCTCGTCATTCGACGAGCGGATAAAGGAGGAGCCATAGTTGTTTTAAACAGAACTCAGTATCAGACCGAAGCAACCAGACAACTGTCTGATCAACTAACTTATTCGGTTCTACAGCAAAATCCGTCAATGACTCTACAAAAGCAAATTCGGGACCTCACCACTGAGGCTTTAACTGTTCATCTTATCACTAAGAAAGAATGGCGGTTTCTCAACTCAACAACGTATACTTTGGCCAAATTCTATCTGGTCCCAAAAATTCATAAAGACTTGAACAACCCTCCTGGACGTCCCATCGTCTCCACTAGAGGCTCACTCTTGGAGCCCCTATCAATGTTCCTAGATTCATACTTAAGACCTTTGATGCCATCAATCCCAGCTTACTTAAAAGATACTACCCATTTTTTACAAATGTTGGTCGAACATACAAATCTGGCGTACTTGCAGGACATTATATTAGTCACTTTAGATGTCACATCACTATATACGGTTATTCCACAAGATAAAGCGTATGATGTCGTAATGCAAGCACTTCAGGATCGTGGGGATCTCTCTGAGTCTCAGTTAATTTTTCTAGCAGCGGTGACTAGATTAACACTTTTCCAGAATTATTTTTTATATGATAATGTTATTTATCATCAAATATCTGGCGTGGCAATGGGGGCAACGTGTGCCCCCTCTATTGCTAATCTTTACATGTCAAAATTTGAAAATGACTGGATTGCACATTCTCCATTTACTAAATCTCTTAAAATTTGGCGGCGATATGTGGATGATATATTTGTTATATGGCAAGGAACAACACAAGCTCTATTGGAGTTTTTTCAATGGTTGAATGTTCGTGATGATCAAATTAAGTTTTCCATCAATTATCATATGGAGCAGATAACTTTTTTGGACGTCGTGGTGAGTAAGACTCCAACTGGCTGGAACACTTCCACATATCGAAAAACAACAGATCGCAATACTTTGCTACATTATGAAAGTGCACATCCTTCGCAGTTAAAGAACAGCCTGCCGGTGTCACAATTTATCAGATACCGTAGAAACTGCACTGATGTACGCGAGTTCAAAAGACAATCTTCTACTTTACGCGTTAATTTTTTGCAAAGAGGATATCCCTCTAAAATAGTACACCAAGCATATACACGAGCAAAGTTTCTTAACCGAGATTTACTTATCAATCCCCCCACCACAAGAAACGTCATACCTCCGACACACGTTAACTTAATCACAGCATTTTCACCATATAGCTATGGTTTACAACGTAGTATAAAACGGCATGCCAACGTTTTACAAGGTATTCCAGAATTAGCAGCTTACTCAGTGAGGTGTGTATGGCAGAGGCAAAAAAATTTCAAAGAACTACTTAGTCCAGCAGTTTTACGACCCCTTTCAGTTTCCATTCCCTCTACCAATGTAGGTCATACACGCTGTGGGACTTGTAACATCTGTTCGGTCACTTTGGAACTATAGGATTTTCAATATCATAATACTCACCATCGTTTACGAAGTAATACGAACTGCAAATCAGTACAAGTCATTTATGCACTTCGCTGCCCCTGTGATCTTCTTTATATCGGGAAAACTATCCGCTCCCTATACGTGAGAATCAACGAGCACAGAAGCAAGTTAAAATGCCAAAGACGGGAAGCCCCGATTGTTGATCACTGTTTAAATTCACAACACGCTTTTTCAGAACTACGGTGTTTTGTTATTGAACAAGTTCTCTTTCCAAGTCGGGGGAAGTCAATAGATCAGACGCTATTATATCGTGAACAACGCTGGATTCATAACCTTAATTCCGTAATACCTCGAGGACTGAATTCCAGAATTGAATGGGAATTGTGCACATGAGGCCATCTTCTTTGATATACTTATTCACCCTTCGTGCATACCAAAATGGCAACACCTGCTTAAGCAATAGTAATCACGGAAGACTATTTCACTAGTCCGCATGCGTGGCGTTTTTGTAGCAAAGCATACCATTGACAAAGCTCTATTGAACCAGGCTGGAGCAGTAGGTAGGAGGATCGGTGAATTTCAGTACAAATCGTTTTGAAGGAATGGTAATACCAGAAGCATGTAACTAAAGAACTTATTGTCATTTTTCTTTATAGTGATGATGTGAATGCTTTCCCCTGAAGAAACCAGTAGGAGAAACGCAATATAGCGCAAGGAATAGCGTCGGGAAATTCATCACACAGCTAAGCTAAGCACTGGTTTATTTTTCAATATTAAGCAATATAATTGTTTAGATAAGCACTGCAACAATTCACATCAAAAAAAGCTATTTCAAGAGTGACGTTGGCTAAATGTTTAAGATAGAGGTCATTGATGTATTTTGGGCATTAGTCCACTGAAGCTTCATGAAACAGTGGCAGCCTGTGGTATCTGAGACCTCACTAGCCAAAAGTTCAATTTAATACATGAAAAGCTTCTACAGCAAAATCACAGTACCCAACACTATTTGCATTGATTGATTCTGTGATAGATAACCACGTTAACACATGTTTGTAGTGGTGCCATATCCTTTCTATATTGTTATAATGGATTTAATGGTGCTCGGTGGGATATTTAGAATTTGGGATTTTTTTTATAACCCAACCCTGATCTATACTTCTCCACAACTTTGTCTCTATAGAGTGTTCCTTGGTCTTCATGTTGCTTGCTTAGTGGTGTTGTAGAGTCAGGGGCCTTTCAGAATGGGTATATTTATACAGGCATCATGTGTCAGATCATGTGACATTGATTGCACACAGGTGGGCCCTAATCAACTAATTATGTGACTTCTGAGGTTAATTGGTTGGACCAGATCTTATTAAGGGGTTTCATAGCAAAAGGGATGAATACATATGCACTCACAACTTTTCAGTTTTTACTTGGTTTTTTATATATACAAGGTATTTTATTGTCATTTCACTTCACCAATTTGGACTATATGGTTAGGTCCAGTACCTAACATCCAAATGAACCTCCATTTTCATTTCAGGTTATACGTAATGTGACAAAACAGGACAAAACACAACGGGACGAATACTTTCGCAAGGCCCTGTATGTTTCCTGATGTAGACAGAAACACTGAAAAGTGAAGGAAGAAGTTTCTATTGCTCCTGCCCCAAGTTTTGCGACTCGGAGCTAGTTTTCATCTGTGTTATCCCTGTAAATGTTTGGTAATTTATCAGGGCAATAGGTTTCTGTTCTTTGACCCAGTGCACTTAACACTTTTAGTTCAGCTAGGAGAGTGGTTGTCCGTACTCCCCCACAGGATTTGGGATCTTAATTCTCATTATGAAAAGGTGGGAATGGACCTCCTTGTAACCGCTTCTTTTTCCTTTATCTTTTTTTTAGAGTATCTCCAATTATAACCCACATCCCCCTCTTATAGTGGACCAATGAGCTTTTGTTTCTTTTGATTAAGTTGGTGCTTATTGCATGTATATTTCCTTAGCTCACCTCTGTAAGCATGTATTTCTTGCTGTTCATTTGTAAACTTAAAAAATAAAATAATTTTAAAAAGAGATTGTCTGGCTACAGCCTGACGTGCCCTGAGCTCAGTGACTTTTGTGAGCAAGGACCGTCTCTTGCATGTGTCTGTGCAGCACTGCCTACACCTTTACGCTCTACGACTGATCATTCACTGAACTATAGTACTGTACTTATTACTGTTAAAGTAGCTCTTCTACTTTTTCTTCTACTTTCTCCTCCATCTCTTCTCTTCTTATGGCTCCACATCATTTTTATTTTTATTTTGATCACTCCCTAACCTTCTTCCCTTGTACCAACTTCCTCAAACCTCCTCTTATTACCCTCTCTCTTCCCTTCCCCTCTCTTCCCCCATCTTGTCTTCCTCCCTTTCCTCAGCTTTTGAACGTCGCCTTTTTTCTTCCTCTCATTCATCCCTCTCCCTCCTCTCTCTTAAAAAATCTCAACCTTGTTTCCACCATTCCATCTCCTCTCTGCCTTGCAGTCTCTTCCTCCTTCTCCTTCTTTCATCTGGTGACATTAATCCTAACCCTGGTCACCCTAGACTATTCTCTCACTCCCACTCTCAATCAATCACTCTAATCTCATCCATGTTCCTCTCCTTTCCCCCCTCCTCTCTCCCTTTCTCTTGTGCCCTATGAAATGTTCATTTCATTTCTAATAAACTTATGACCTCTTCATTTCTAGCTCTTTCAGTCTTCTAGCTATTACTGAAACCTGGCTCCTTCCCAATGACACTGCTTCAGTCACTGCCCTTTGTCATAGTGGCTACCAGTTTTCCCACTCTGCTCATGCTACTAGCCATGGTAGTGGAGTTGGGTTTCTGCTTTCTCCTTCCTGCCAATTCCAACCACTCCCTCTACCTCAGTCTCACTCCTTTTCCTCCTTTGAAGTCCATTCCATCTGCCTTTTTTAATCCCTTACCTCTCCAGATAGCTGTTATTTATAGACCCCCTGATAAGTCCATTTCTACCATTCTCACTGACTTTGACTCCTGGCTTTCCCTATTTCTGGATTCTTCTTCCCCATCCTTTATTCATGGTGACTTTAATTTTCATGTTGATAACCCTTTGGCCCCTGTGCTTCTAAACACCTTTCCCTTATCTCCTCCTTCATCCTCTAACTTTGCTCTTCTGCTCCCACTCATCAGCGTTGTCACTGCCTTGACTTAGTTTTTATCTCTAACTGTTCATCCTCCAATTTCTGTACCTCAGTTCTTCCATTATCTGATCATCACCTCTTAAGCTTCAATCTTCATCACTCCCAAGTTCAACTTCTCCCAGTCTCCTCCTACCTTTTTAGGAATCTTCATGCTATCGATCAGTTGGCTTTCTCTGCTATTGTCTCATCATCTCTTTCTTTCACCTTGTCTTCTAATTCTGTTGATGAGGCTATAGTTTCTTATAATATTGCCCTCTCCTCTGTTCTAGATACTCTTTGCTCCACCCATCCCATGTCCTGTGAGACATACTACACCTTAGCCCTGGTTGTCTTCAATTACTCGTTATCTATGCTCCTGTGTTCATTTAGCTGAGCACATTTGGCCCAAATCCCTTTCCCTGTCTGACTTTCTTCATTTCAAATTCATGCTTACCTCTATCCAGTCACCAAGCAAAACTACTATGTCCATCTAACTCTCTTGCCACTGACCCCCTCCATCTCTTCTCCTTAACACTAGAAGCCCCAAAGTGTGTCAATTGATGCAAATGTATCTTCAAAGTTGTATACCAGCGCCACTGCTAGAACCATGTCAGTCATGTTCCATGACTTTGTTAGCAAGGTCAAGATGTTCAAATATGTGCATCAAAAATTAATGACAGATGCACCACCTAGCTTGAAAATGAATTTATACCTAGAAGCCCCAAAGTACGTCAATTGATGCACTCAATTGTCTTGGATGAGTCAATTGATGTACTTTGGGGCTTCTAGGTATAAATTCATATTCCCACTAGGTGGCGCATCTCAATCATTGTTTACAGTTTTACTCCGACATTACAAACAATAAACACACGATGACATCATGTAATGACGTCACATACTGCACGTATTTAACAAATAAGTAACTTCACATTAATTCACATCTGCATTTCATGCTAAACGCAGTCGTCATGATAATGTATCAATTGAAGCACTTTGGGGGTTCTAGGTAAAATTCCTTTTGAGGCTTCTAGTGTTAACTCTCTCCTCAAGGCGCCTTCCCCTCTGACCCCTCCTTTTTCTTTTTGCCCAAACCCTAGCCAACTTTTTTCATGACAAAATCCACAAGATTGCACTCCAGTTTCCTACTTCATCCCCTCTTCCCAAACCTCAATGCCAACTTTTCCCCTCAAACTCTGTTATTCTTTCATCTTTTTCCAAAATCTCTGAAGAGGAAACCTCTCATCTTCTTTCCTCCTCTAAACTTACTGCTTCCTCATCTGATCCTATCCCCACCCATCTCCTTAACTCCATTTCTTCCTCTGTCATCCCTTCCATCTCACATATTCTCAACCTCCTGCTCTCCACTGCTACTGTCTCTGCAGCCTTCAAGCATACTGTGGTCACATCTCTCCTCAAGAAACCTTCACTTCCAAACTTCTTGATTGTGCAGTACTCGTCAATTGTTTCAAATTTCTTTCTTCTCAAGACCTTCTGGATCCACTTCAGTCTGGCTTTCGTCCCTTAAATTCTACTGAGATGCTACTTGCCAAAGTCTCCAGCAACTTGTTCCTAGCTAACTCTAAGGGTATCTACTCTATCCTCATTCTTCTTGACCTTTCTGCTGCTTTTGACACTGTTGACCACCACTTTCTCCTTGACACATTGTCCTCACTTGGTTTTAGGGACTCTACTCTCCTGGTTCTCTTCTTAGCTCTGCCATCACTCCTTTAGTGCTTGTTCTGGTAGTTCTTCCTCTTTGTAAGTGATATTGCAGAAGGGCTGTCGAGTAAGGTTTGCCTGTTTGCGGATGATAGCAAACTCTGCAATAGAGTAGACACCTAGGAAGGAGTAGATAACATGAGAATGGATCTAACTAATCTTGAAAAATGGTCTAGAATTCGTCAGATGAAATTTAATGCTAAAAAATGCAGGGTCATGCATTTGGGCTGCAAAACTCCAAAGGAGTGGTACAGTGTAGGGGGTGAGGTACTTCTGTCCACAAAAGAAAAGTGGGACCTGGGCGTAATTGTGTCTGATGATCTTAAAATAAAAAACGTGACCGTAAAAGCCATAAGGATGCTTGGGTGTATAGGGAGAGAAATGGCCAACAGATGAAAAGAGGTGATAATGTCTCTGTATAAGTCTTTGGTGTAACCTCATTTGGAGCATTGTGTGCAATTCTGAAGACTGCACCTTCAAGAGCATATAAGCAGGATAGAATCAGCTCAGAGGGTGGCTACTGAAATGGTTAGTGGTCTTCGTTATGAAGCATATGAGGACAGACTTAACGATCATAATATGTATACTTTAAAGGAGAGGCGGGATAGGGGCAATATGACAGAGACATTTAAATATCTTTGTGGCATAAATGCCCAAGAAGGTCTCTTTCAATTGAAGGCAAGCTCTGCATAGGTAGATTTCCTGTTTTGACTATTGCAACCTCCTTCTTGCTGGTCTCCCTCTGAGTCACCTCTCTCCCCTTAAGTCTATTCAAAACTCTGCTACGCAACTAATCGTTCACCATCCTCAACATACTCTTTTCTCAAATCACTTCATTGAATTCCTTTCCAATTCCAGATACAATCCATTTTCTTCTGACCTGTAAATATATTAATTCTTCTGTTCCTCACTATCTTTCCTCTCTCCTCTCTCCCTACACCCTCCTCGTGACCTCCACTCTTCTACTGGCTTGCTTCTCTCTTTGCCCTTTTCTTCTACTGCCAATTCCAGACTTCTATCCTTTCACCTTGCTGCTCCTTATGCCTAGAACAATCTATCTGAGTCTGTATGTCAGGCTTCATCTCTGCCCCTTTTCAAATCCATGCTAAAAGCTTTCCTCTTTGATGCTGCCTTTGGATCCTGATCCACTGTTTTACTTGAGGTTCCTCACCCTTCCATCTTCTATCCTTATTCTCAACTTTTATCTTGTCTGTCTTAATTAGATTGTAAGCTCTGAAGAACAGGAACTGTCTTTATATGTGTCTGTTAGTGCTGCATATTTATTTATTTAAGAGGTTTTTTATTCCGCCTTTTCAGGCAATCAAAGCGGTTTACAAATAACATAAGTAACAATGTAAGTAGCATATTAACCAACTGCAACTTGATAACATTTGTTGAACTATTTACACATGGCATAGGAGTATTATATATTTAGAATTGAAGGATAATATCAACATTGTGGATAGTAGGTCAAGATAGTGTAGGGGGTGTCGAGTGTAAGGGTCGCTTATGTTGTACCTGAATCAACTTGTTGCGTTCCATAGTGTTCTGTAAAGAATAAGGTCTTGATGTTTTTCAGAAATCAGTGAGTCACTGATATCTCTTATTCTAGCTGGAAGAGAGTTCCATAGGATCGGAGCATAGTAAGAGAAGGCTCTATTGCTCATTGATTTGTTGGTCTTGCGGAAGTCAACTGGGAGAACTAGAAAATTGTGAGTGCATCCTCTCCTCTGCCTATTGTCTGGGATTCTATTAATTACAGTGATAAGATGCGAGGGTGATAAGTTATGCAGTAGTTTGAATTTAATGACTAGGTTTTTATATTTGATCCTACTTGGGAGAGGTAGCCAGTGCAACTGGCTAATATGGGAGTGATGTGCTCATGTGTCCTGTAGCACTATATAAATAATCAATAATAATAGTAGCAGCAGTAGTAGTGTATATTATGGCAATGCTGAAATTATTTATTTAGTTATTTATTTTATTTATTTAGTTGTTTTTTTTTATATCACCTTATCAACAAAGCGGTTTACAGAGAACCATGACTTTTACAGAGAACATTGAACACAACTAAAATATTAAAACATATTTCATACAGGGTAATTTGCAGTTAACTTATTTACAATCTCAAGCATATTTACAGTAAGGATTTGGCAGACATATTTACAGAGAAATTATGAGGCACTTTACAGCATTGCATTTGGGTTAACTACATGGGTGGCCATTTATGCTAAAGGAGCCAATCTAGGGGACTCTAACAATTCCCAGGTTCTGAAAAATGTGACTGCAGATGTAGGGATGGTATGGGCGTGAGTAGGGAAAGGATTCTTGTTTGAGTCAGAAATAGAGACATTGTAACTCATGCTATTATGTTATGTCATAGCTGTGATGTAAACGTTCAGAGCCTCTTTCTTGCAGAATTATGTTTTTGTGACAGAAAGCGAGAGTGTGTGTGTATGGTTTGAGGGGTGCATGGGAGGATCTGGTGTGCTCATCTGCAATTCAGGGGGGACAAGAAAGCCTGGCCAGTACCTGGACCATATGGATGACCGCAGCATCACCTTTGCCAGTGTGATTGGGCAGATAAAATCATGGAAGGTTTTCTGTAGCTAAATGCCAAAACATATCCCTGTCAATAATAAGGGACCTTCAAACTAAGAGCATTAGACAGTGAAAACAGCACTAATACATGCCCATTTTTTGAGACCAATAATGTTGCTGTTGAGTCTGTATTAGTGCTGTTTTCACTGCTGAATGCTCTTATTCTGAAGGTCACTTATTATTGACAGAGATATGTTTTGACCATTAGCTATAGGGAACCTATGCAGCTTCCCTCTGGATTATTTTTCATAGGGAACTCTAATAAGATTATATATTGTTGGCAGTGTGATAGGGCAGCCATACATTCGCTGTGCCAGACACTGGGAGACATGACTAATGTTGTGCCAACATTCCCCAGATTGTTCCATGAGGCCTACATCCCTACCCAATCCAGGATCTATGAGAGCTGCAAGAGTTGTGATATATCTGGAGTCTGGCCTAACCAGCAGAGCAGTGCCACAAGAATGCAGATTGAGCAACCGTTTCGGAGATCCGAGCGTGGAAGTGTTGTGGGATTGGCTGGGTATGGAGGCCAGTGTGTGTGGTAAAAGAGTTATGAAAGATTCTTTTAGACCAATAATCTTTATGTGATGATCCTGGGTCTGTAGAGCCCATTGAATGGTCATTGAGGTCTTTTTTCCCCTCTCTTTTACCTCTAATTTTTTGAGATATCCCAGATGTTGGTCTATGTTTTAGTAAGATTTATGTATTTGGGAAGATCCAGGTTTTCCTATTCGAGTATGTTGGCACTTTGATTTTGTACCTGGGTACTGAGAATGATTGAGGTGCAGAAGCCCTTTTATTAAAGACTTGGGTTGAGCCTAGCCATTGAGCAGTAATTAAGATTTTGCAGAACTATAGCTCATGTTAATCCACTCAATCTTCACTACCTTTTATTAACTGCATTGCTTGCTTAGCATGCAGTTTCATGCTACACAGCTCATTTAAATTTGTGTACATGTGTTAACCTATTTTTGTTTTGCAGAAATGGTAATACAACATGTTGCACAATTTAGCATCAGTTAATGCAAGCTAAACATTTATGTTACCATTAATGAATTCTAGTACATAAGCCCCTTTTCTCTTTCCATTTTATTTATTTATTTTATTTATTTATTTACATTCTCTTATATACCGCGCTATTCTGCATCAGTGCGGTTTACATTGAACAAACTGAAATTACATTGAACAGGGCATTATAACTTGGAGATAACTATTTTACAGGGAACATTTTAGTTTATTTTAGAAAGAATCCTAAATGTTGTAACAAGCTTAGTTAATGCTAAGTTAATGAATATCCTGTTTCATCCGAACATTTTCCATGGGCCAAATGTGAGAAGAGTCCGGCCTTTCCATAAGGCAAGCTAGGCAATCATTTAAGATGCCACAATTTTAGATACAGCAGCTGCAGAGAAGAACTAACGAGGTAGTTGGAGCAAGAGGCAGTCAACTCAGTCATTGCCCCCAAAATGCTGCAGGATATGTGCCTCACCCTCAGTGGTCTGCTCCTTCAAACCTTGAGGAGCAGAGTTCCCTTGTTTCTTGCTTTATGACAAGTTTCTGCTGCCTTTGCCTCCTTTGACATTCACTTCCTGCTGCCACAGGGGGGCAGGACTGGAAGAGATTTTCAGCTCGCTTCAGCATGAGCTTCTTTTTGAGTGCTGACTTGCCATCAAGCAAAGAACAAAGGAAAGATTGCAGAGGTGGATCAAGGGGGGTGGAAGAGAGAGAGATGATGCAGAACTATCAGGGGGGGGGGGAGAGAGATGATGCCAGGAGGAGGGTGGGGGCAATGCATGCTGAAAGTATTCCTACGGTGGCAGATAGGCTTGGGCTGACCCTGCATGTGGAAGGTTCCTAGTTCAGTCCCTGCATTGAGTCTTCCATGCCCCGAGTTCCCTTGGGATAGAAATGCTGCAGCTCCACCATTTACAGTCCCTCGTGGCTGATACCTGGTGACAAGAGAGAGACCCCCAAGAGAGAAGGTTGCAGAAGGAGCCTTCATGCATAGCTTCCAGCTACCAGACTATCTCTGCAATAGCTGACTAGGAAAATGCTAAACAAATACGTCTGTTTTTACTAAAGAAAATCCTGGAGAAGAACCACATGTGATTGAAAAATATACAAATGGAAATGGAGTAGATACCACGCCATTCACAGAAGATGATGTGTTTGAACAGCTTGCAAAACTGAAAGTGGACAAAGCCATGGGACCAGATGGGATACATCCAAGGATACTGAAAGAGCTCAGAGACATTTTTACATGGCCTTTAGAAGATGTTTTTAATAGATCCTTGGAGACAGGAGAAGTTTTTCAGGACTGGATACGGGCCAATGTGTTACCTCTACACAAAAGTGGTAATAGAGAAGAAGTGGCAAACTACAGGCCAGTAAGCCTTACCTCTGTGGTATGAAAAGTAATGGAGGTGCTCCTCAAAGTGAGAATAGTGGACTTCCTCAAAATCAACAGGTTGCATGATCCGAGGCAACATGGCTTTACCAAAGGATGATCATGCCAAACAAATCTGATTGAGTTCTTTGACTGGGTGACAAGAGAACTAGATCAAGGGCAATGCTTGGATGTGATCTAACTAGATTTCAACAAAACCTTTGATACTGCTCCTCATAGGAGGCTTATCAATAAACTGACTAGCTGGGGGATGGGTCCCAAGGTGGTGAACTGGATCAGAAATTGGTTGACTGACAGACGACAGAAAGTGATTGTAAACAGAACTCACTCGGATGAAAGGAAGGTGATTTGTGGCATGCCCCAGGGATTGGCCCTGGGATCGGTACAGCTCAAGGTATTTGTGAATGATATTGCTGAAGGAATGAATGGAAAAGTCTGTCTTTTTGCAGATGACACAAAAGTTTGGAACAGAGTGGACTCCCCTCAGGGAGTGAATCACATGAGGAAAGATCTGTAAAAGCTGGAAGAATGGTCTAATGCTTGGCAGTTAAGATTTAATGTGAAGAAGTGCAGTGCCATGCACCTGGGATGCAGAAATCCAAGGGAACTGTATGAGATAGGGGGCAATAGGTTGGTGTGCATGGACCAGGAGAAGGACCTCAGAGTGATTGTTTCTGAGGATCTCAAAGTGGCAAACAGTGTGACAAGGCAGTGGTCAGAGTCAGAAGGATGCTAGGTTGCATACAGAGAGGAATTACCTGCAGAAAAGAGGAGGCACTAATGCCACTGTACAAGTTGCTGGTGAGGCCTCACTTGGAATATTGTGCTCAGTTTTGGAGACCATATCTCGCAAAGGATATAAAAGGACTTGAAACTGTTCAGAGGAATGTGACCAAAATGATTTGGAGCCTGCGCCAGAAGACAAATGAAAATAGTCTTATTGCCAGCTACGTTTTTGAAAATTGATTCCACTTCAAATTTAACTCCGTCCTTGCCCTCAGTAATTACTTTTTCTACAATTGGGGAAACTCAAGCATCTCCAGAGAATGTTTCTCTGAAGGATATATGGGAAATTGTGGCTCGGATGGAGTTGGCTCTTGGATTCTCTTTAAAGAAAGTTTCCGATTTCTCTAAGGAAACGGTTGTGAAATTATCGGAACATGAAACTAGAATCGCTTCATTGGAAAAGTGGACGGTTGTGCAGGAGTCAAAGGATTCTTCTCGTAGGGCAGTTTGTGAACATTTTTCTCAGGACTCCTCTGTTTTACATCAACAAGATGAGTTTTTGGAGAACTCTTTGAGGTCTAAAAATCTTTGTTTGTTAAATTTTCCTCAAACGCACTACTTGTCTCCTATGATACTCTTTAGAAAATATCTTAAGGAGGTATTATTGTTTGTTGAAGCTGAATTATTTAATGTTTCTAAAATTTATTATATTCCCAAGGGTAAGATAGATATGGGAGGGGAAGTAGGGGAGACTGGTGCTCCTTTTGATCGCTTAGTCTCCTCTTCTTTAGATATTTCACACTTTATTGAATCAGAGAGTGAGGATATTTCGTCAAGAGCTACATTATTGGTAACATTTTTATCTGAGATGGATAAGGATAAAGTGATGCGTGCATATTTTTCCAAAAAGAATGAGAAATTTTGTGGTCAAGTAATACAAATGTTTCCTGATGTCTCCCGGGCAACTCAAAAGCGACGTAAGACCTTTTTGGAACTGCGTCCACGAGTTTTAGCCCTGGGAACATCTTTTTACCTTAAATTTCTTTGTAAGTGTCATATTTGGTTTCAGGGTAAAAGATATGTATTTTTTGAAGTGGAGCATTTGCTGACTTTTTTAGACAGTAAGACTTAGGGAATTTCATGATTAGTTTCTTGGCTCTTTGCTAGAATTAGGAGCTCTGTGTTTATATTGGGGTCCATTTAGGTTTCATTTCCTCATTTAATCCATACCCTCCTTGATATTGACTAGTCTTTTGACATATGTGTTTGGGTGATATATAATGTATGCTCTTTTTTGTTTTTCTTTTTTGTCATTTACCTTGTATTAATGAATATATAAAATTTTTAAAAAAAAGAAAATAGACTTCAAGGCCTAAATATGTATACTCTAGAGGAGAGGAGGGACAGGGGAGATATGATACAGACCTTTAAATACTTAAGCCCTCGTTCTATTTTGGACATCCCGTCCTGCTGTGCATCCAGTCAGAAATGGACGTACAGAGGTAGAAGAGATTCTGATCCCATGGGTCACATCTAGCCCCCGCGGGATCAGAATCCCATCTAGGCCTGTACGTGCAGGCCGGGACTCGATTCTGGCCAGCCTGCGCATACAGGCCTCTGCCTGGCTAACTCAATCAAGGCTCCTGAATAGAGCCGCGGCGCCATGGCATCCCGTTGCCATGGCACTGTGGATCTATTCAGGAGCCATGATCCCCGACCGCTCTGACTATTTTCATTCCACGCAGCCTGACCCCCGATCTGGCCTTCCAAGGCCAGGTTTGGGCTGCAGGGAATCCCCTGTATCCCCTCCTACCTTCACCGATCCCCAGGCCTGCTGTCCCGTGCCATCTAGGGGAACGTATTCCACCTCAGAGGTGGAAAAAGTTTGCCGTTCAGTCAGCCGGTCCTGGACATACAAGGCCGACATCAGAATCAGCCCTGTATGTCTTGGTCTGTGGACCGCCGACTGCCTGCCCTAACTTTGCCTCTGCACTGCCCCATTTCCCGCCCCTGTCTAGCCTCTCTATACGAACTGAGGCTTGGCAGGGATGGGATAGGCTATTCATGTTGCAGAATAGACCCCTTAAGGAGTATTAATAAACAAACAAACCTTTTTCAAAGACAAGGAAGCTGTAATACTAGAGGGCATAACATGAAGCTACAAGGGGTAAATGTAAAGACAACGCAGGCAATACTTTTTCACTGAAAGGATGGTGGATGCTTGGAACAACCTCTCGATGGAAGTGGTGGGGGAAAATACAGCGAGAGAATTCAAAATGGCTTGGGACAGACACAGTGGATCCCTTTAGAGAAACAGGATAAATCAAAATAAATTTAACTGCACCTGCACGAATCGGTGAGTACACCCCTAAACACAAGCATGGGGAGGGGTGACCTGCACGGAGCAGCAGGTGCACCTACTCTTGCCACCTTGCTGGGCAGACTAGATGGACCTTACTGGTCTTTATCTGCCGTCATATACTATGTTACTATGTATGTTACTACGTTGCTTACCGTGGGTTAAGCTTTAGTAAACATGCCCCTACATGTTAATAGCTTAAAGAAAAAGAGATAACAGCAAGAAAGAGGAAGGGAAGACAGAGAGTTAAGATTTGCCCAGAAGAGTTGCATCATGGAATTACCGACTACTTAAGCACTGACTTATATATTCACCTGAATTTCCTTGATAATGTTGGCTCTTTAATATCTGGCTTGTAGTAGTGCTCCAAACTGAACGCTCTTAAGCGCTGTGATACCTACCACTCAACAGAGACTTTCAAGAACCAATTTCTTTCAGAACAAATTATTAAAAGTTATGTTTTTGTTGAAGTGGATACAAGACTGAAGAGTATACATTTATTTTCTATTTTATTTGTGGTATAGTCAGTTCAAAAACTTCTCTTGCAATAAAAAAATCCTATATATATCTATATCTATATATTTGCTTATTTATTTATATATATAAATATAAATCTAGATTTGTTGTTGTTTTTTTTGTTCTGTAGTAATTTGACTTAGTAAAGGCACTAAGAGATTTTTGCATTCTTGGGTTTTATTTTTGCTTTGAAGGTAAATTGCTTTGTGAACGTAATAGAAGCAGCTCTTTGACAGCAAGATGGGATTGAAGTGAAATTTCCATTTCAGTCAAAGTAGGCTTCACAAACCATGCAATTTTCCTTATCCCCCAGTTTAAATTCAAGGCTCCTGTAGAGATATCACACTCAATCAAAGCAGACAGGTTATTTCTATTAAAGTTTGGGGTTGAATGGAGACTAACTAGAATGGTACTTCCATTCCTAATATTTCATTCCTATTGCAGAATATAATACCTGGTTGGATTTAGTTTGATAAAATTTGGAACATTCTGGAAACTAGAAAAAAATACCCAATTGTATAATTCACCACAAATAAATAAATAAAATCATTATTTTTCTTTTCTATCCAGCAAATTATATTCCTCCCTAATCTGTTGCATGAGTTTGTTCAGGAAGTTTCCTAAAACATCTTTTTTTGGGAGCTCAGTATCACTTGCATTCAGAGTGAGAAAGTTGGATGTAGTTTAGTAGGGAAACTATTGTTAACTATATTCAGTTACGGCATGGATAGCAAAAAATGCCGAGGTACACTGGTTGCAAAACTGGCCTCTTAGAGGATAATTTTATAATAGGCTGCCTAGGCCAGGAAGACAAATAGGTCTTTCAATTTCTAAGTCTCTTCTCAAAGGAGTTCAGATGCAGACCATATCATAGACCTTCTCTGGACTATTTCCACTCTGCCCATAGATAAAACCTTCAGAACTGAACACAGTGAGGTTTCATTAATGAACATCATCTATACCTCCCTATGAAATCTGGTGCCCCCCACTCTCTCTCTCTCTCTCTCTCTCTCTCCCCCTCTTTTTCTCTACCTTGTCATACTGTCTTACGACCTGGAAATTCTTAGATATAATCACCCCAAGATCTGTTTCCTGCTTCAATATCTCATCTTGTACATAGCACTTTCTTAGATATTAGTCCACATTTGTCATCACCTAATCACCCATCCAGCTCGCCCACTGTTTCTCCCACCCTGCATTTTCCCCTTGGAATGTGTTTATGATATGCTTCTATACTATACCATCATGATCTGAGGAAGGAGGTTTTAACCACAGAAAACTAATTTAAAAACTTCAATACGTAATCAAATAAGAAGGTATCATCATCTTTTCTTTTCTTTGTGCTTTCTTTTTATGCATTAACTTTTAAAGTAGACTAACACCTGCCTAGTACCCAGAAGATCAAGGGTTCGATTCCCACTGGCACTCCTTGTGACCTTGGGCAAGTCACTTTACACTTCTTTGCCTCGGAAGGAAAGGCCTGGCAATCTACTTCCGGTGATACATTGCCAAGAAAACCCAGAGGCAGCTGAGTCGCCAGGAGTCAGCACTGACTTGACGGCACAACCAGTACTGTAATTGTAATTATTAATTTTTTTATTGAAACATAGCTCCAAAGAAGTCAAGCACACTTCAGACCTTCTTAAAACACTTCTCACCTCGTTTATTCCCTCAAGCATGTGATCTGTTTTGCAGATCATAGGGGCATATTTACTAAAATGTACCACTTTAGCAAGGATTGAAGCCCATTTTTTAGCGCCGAGGCAGGGCCTGATCCACACTAGCCAATGGAGGTGTGCCCAGCATGTCCCCCTGCAGTTAGGATGGTTTTGGCTCTGCCTCTCTGCTTAGCAGTTTCCTGAAATTAACGCGGGTACACTTACGACCACACCACCTCATCTGATCACTGTATCATTCAAAGTAGTTGATAACCAAATTCAAACCATACAATCCAATGAACTAACAAAAAACAAATACAGACACACGTAGTCATATATCTTCAGCTTACAACTACAGTCATCAAAGAGATGGCACCATCCGTATCCTTTATATTAGTCCCCAGGAACATGAAACTCTTAACAGACATGAGATTCGAGTCCTGTTGAATCTCATATGGGAGTTTATTACGTAATACTGAAGCCACTACTGAGAAAGCTCTGGCCCTCCAACATCTTCTCCTCACTACTAGTGTAAGTGCAGTTGCTAACTGATGTCCTTTAATCGAGCCCAGTGGTCTAAGTCAAGGCTGTTGTAAGTTATTAGAAACCATAGGCAAACCTTCAGTCTTGGCCCCTCCTCTCAATTAGCTTTAACCCTGTCCTTCCCAAGATTTTGATAATTAAACTCAATCATAATCATCACAACATCATCCCTCTCGGAAAATCATATAAAATGCATATTTGGACATCATGCTTTTTAAATATTCATCTTTCTTTTATAAATATATACATAATGAGGGAAATTTCCAAAAGCCACTTAAAAGAATAAATGGACTATTTGCAAATCACCCACGCTTCCTGTGAGTAAATGTATGCACTGATGAGTCTGAGTTTGTGGGGCTGTTAGGATCCATTGTTTTGCTTTGACTATAGTTGCTCTTGAATTCCTCCCCCTCCTCCCCCAGAAGCCCATCCCTAAGTAACAGTTTAGTTTGCCTAGTAATTGGGCCTGCTCTGGTCTAAGCAGTCTATACCATTTCAGCCAAGGCCTTATTTAAGATTTTGGGGCCCATAGTCAAGAACAAAGACTGCGTATGCAAGTGGGGCTTTTGGTGCCTTCAACATTTGGCACCCTAGGCAGTTGCCTATGTTTCATGTGCCCACATCCAGGCCTGATTTCAGCCTGTTACATGACTGGTGTGCTGCCATTTGGCAGGTAATACAAAGTTTTTCAATTTAGCTCAAATACAGGAAGTCAATTAGCTCAACTAATATGGAATGGTCACTCTCACTTCTTTGTCTGTGCATTACCACGTATGTAGCACTGTTCTGGATTACTTACATTTCCTCAAAGACCTCACAGGAAGACTCACATAAAGGGCATCACAGTAATCTGGAACACTGAAGATTAAGGCCTGAGTGTTGGAGTGAAATGCAGCCTATTCCAGAAGGGGGTTGCAATTGTTTTAACCGGTGACTTTTATAATATGTCTGTTTGACCACTGCTGAAATTTGTGAACCTTCCAAATTCAACACACTCCCTACATCTCTGAATTAAATTTGCATTGGAACAATCCTATGCCTTCCACTGTTGGGATAGTCCTCAGATGAGCCAGTTTAATCCTCCAGTACTGTTTATTTTTGCTTTCTGGGCATTAATATTGTTTGACTAGACTTTACCCATTGTAGATAATCGATTGTTGAGTTTTTCACTCATTTCACCCAGCTTTTGTCCCAAAGGTGCGATCAACTGTATGTCATCTGCATACATGAAAACTACAAACCCAAGAGGAAGAATGCATTCCCAGATGCTGAAGAAAGGTGTTAAAAAGATGTTAACTGTCACTCATGCAGGTTACCACCCCAAAGTCTTTGTGTAGGATTTTAATTGCTGTTCCATGTAAGCTAACCCCTATGCCTTTACAACCCTAAAAAGGCATAGGGGGTAACCAGCATGGAACGACAGTTAAAATCCTGACTTCTTTTGACAGACTGGTGGACCACTTACTGTGTTGGCACTTACTGTGTTACTGTGGGGATTATTTTAGAACAGGGGTTCTCAAACTAGTCCTCGAGACACGCCTAGCCAATCAGGCTTTCAGGATAACTACAATGAATATATGCATGAGAGAAATTTGCATGCACTGCCTCCATTGTATGCTGATCTCTTTCTCATGCATATTCATGATGGTTATCATGAAAACCTGACTGGCTAGGTGTATCCTGAGGACTGGGATGAAAATTCCTGTTTTAGAAGCATCTTCATGTATAAATAGCAGCATCTGTTCATGTAGGTTGGCGTATAGGTGCAAATGCCATTTTAGAGCAGGGGTTATTTAAATGTGGCAGTTCTTACCAAATTTATATTTCCATGGGGCGTGGAGAGTACTGGGAGAGGGAGTGGTTAGGGTAGGCCTGCAATGCAGATGAAGATTACCTGTTTTATAAGAGAAATCCATGTCCGTTAGAAAAAAACATAGATTTTGGCAGCTGCCTCGAGGCATGAATAAGTGCCTGTTTGAAGAGTTAGGTTTGAAGTCCAAGCTCTGGTCCTTTATCACCCCCGACCTTAATTTTTCCCCATTACCCCAAGACACCTGATCTCGTCCCCAACCACTGCCCAAGAGATCTGATTTCCCCCCACTCCCCTAGGTACATTATCTCCTCTATCCAAATACACTTAGCATGAAAACCTCCCACCTACACCCCCCCTACCCCAGCAACAAGACATTCCCCAAGGCATCCCCTGCCAGATCCCCCTCAATCCTCAATCCCACTAGACACTAGACACTCTGGTAAGGTTAGGGAAGGGGAACAAGAGCGATGCTCACTCACCCCTGCTTCTTCAGCTCCAGGGTTTCAAACTGGCACCCGTGATCCCTAGTGGTAATTTCACAGTTCTGCCACAGTGCAACAAGTTACCTGTAGGTGTCATGGGTGCCATTTTGAAATCGAGAGCCAAAGGAATAGAAGTGTGTGTGGATATTTCTCCTGCTCCCATTAGACACCAGAGACCCCAATAAGTCTGGGGAAGGGAATCAGGGATGGGCGTGGGAGGGTCTGCTGGAGAACACCAAGGAGGAATACTTTGTTGCTGAGGGATCTCGTGGGGAGGTCTTCATGTAGACTGCCTTGATTGAAGGAGAAGGCGGTATAGAAATCCTTTTAAATAAATAAATAAATAAAATGCTGGGAGGGTTTGAATAGGAGATAAAATGCCTGCAAGAGATTGGATGTTTTAGATGGGCTGGAGAAGGGATTGAGTGTCTTGAGAGATGATCCAGGGAAGCTTGACGTCAGGGGATTGACTGATCATGGTCAGGAGGGTGATTAGAGAGGAACCGATGGTGCTGTAACGGGTTTGCCTTTAGAACAGAAGCACAGAAGCATCAATTTTAAAAAGCTTCTCCCAAGCACATGTGCGGGGGGTGGGGTGGGGGGGCAGGGGTTACTCGCATGGCTGTTTTTGCCCATGTGCAGCTTTTATAAACTGCTGCTTCCTCTGAACATGCAAAGACATACACTTGTCTTACAAAAGTCTATATGTTTGGCAGAGCAGCTTGTAAAATACTATGAGGATTTTCCTTGTCTCGACTGGCCTGGACATGTAAATTCCATTTTCCATTTTCCACATACTGTCTAAAATCTGTCCTCAAATTACTGAGCAGTGATAATGGGGAAACCCGGAATTCCATTTGCTGCACCCTTGACAACTGAGTATGTATTTAAATTCTTCATCTTGAATCTCTCACGAAGGAGTTAATTCTGATTCTTTTTATCTGGGCATTTCTCTGTCACTGACAACTCCATCTTGCTGCTCCTCCATATGCCTGGAACAAGCTACCTCAGTTGTTGCGTCAAGCTTCTTCTCTAGCCCTATTCAAATCCAGGCTAAACACTCACCTCTTTGAGGCTGCTTTTGGATTCTGATGTTCCTACAGGTGCAGATCATGACAATCTGCTTCCTGAGGCGAGAGGTGAGCTGGCACCTCCCCCTCCCCCCCCCCCCCGCAGCAGCCAAAATGGAGGGGCTTACCCAGAGCCCTAATCAGAAACCCCCCACTCAACCAGTCAGGTAGTTGTCCCATGAATGAAGAAAGCATTATATTCCCAGTCTATATAAGGTTTTTTGTGGGGGTTTTTTTTAACTTTGTTACGCTGTTTTTATGCAGCAACAAATGTAGCAGCTTAATTATATACTGTAGTCTAGGAATCTAATGTAAAACATACTGACCTTGAACTCTCGATTGGCATGCTATTAAATTTACTTGTATAGTCTGCAAAAACAAAGGAGATGCCAGGTGATCACAAACCAATGAGCAAAATGAAAAAGCAACAACCACAGCTAAGTTTATTTTGGTGTTATAAACTGCACTGTGATTTTTGCTTTTTATTTTTGAACATATATTCTACATCCAAAGAAATTCTTCTCCCAGTAATGAGTGCAGAGGACATTTCCCTCTAGAACTTAATCAGTGTTCTCCCCAGGAATTTTGGCACACATTATAAGCCGGCAGTAGACAACATAATTAGTCGTCTTTCCTTTTTCCATTCCTGCTCATTATTTTGCCATATCAATTCATCAGATTATGTTAGCCAGTTGGCCAATAAAATTAGCTGGGTGGCACACCCATTCAGAAGGTCCTGGAGAGATCACAAAATAATTTCTGATTCTGATGTCATCTCAGTATCAGCACTATAAATCTTTGCCAGCCACGAACATACAGTATTGTGAGGTAATACAAAACCTTACAAAAATTATTCAAGACCTGTAGAGAAAATCTACAATACCGTAATAGCATCAACTTCCAAATCTCACACAAGAAGCCTATTAGTGAAATGACTAGTGATCCTATCTCAACAGACACAACAAAATAAATGCAAAAGCAAAAATCGACCCTCAAGTTATGGAGGATTTCCTTCATAACAAACAAAACAAGACAACGCTACAGCACTATGATCCACCTCAGCAAAAGAATGGAACAGACCAACATCACTTATGGCACAAGTTCAACACAATAAATAAAAGGGAGTTACTTGACATCATTAAAAGCATTAATACCAAAACCTCACCCCTTGACCCCTGTCCTGTATCAGAGCTAAAAAATCTATGCAATCAATTTGCACAGACCATTCTACAGATAGTATACATATCTCTCAAACAAGGATACCTTCCCCCCGCACTCAAACAAGCCTCTATATGACCTATCATAAAAATGGCCTCACTAGACAAAACTCACCCAAGTGCTTGCCGTCCAATTGTGAGCATCCCTTTTCTAGCCAAAATAATAGAAAAAGCCATATAGCACCAACTGCAAGATCATGTTGATACATATGCTCTGCTAGACCCACATCAACATGGCTTCCATCAACACCATGGAATTGACACACTACTAACAGATCTATTCAATAGACTTATTATTGGCCTTGATAAGCCCTGCCAAGGATATGCTCACATTCCACGACATAAGCGCAGCCTTTGACTCAATCGTGCATCACGTTATGCTAAACCGACTCAGAAACTTTGGTTTAGCAGATGACACCCTAAAATGGTTTACTTCCTTTCTGTCAGACAAAACCATACAAGTAAAGGTCGGCACTAACAACTCAAAACCCTTTAAGTTAACTCAATGTATCCCTCAAGGTTCAGCCCTCTCAGGATTGTTATTCAATCTATACATTCAACCAATCTGTGATCTGCTAAGAAAGCTGAACGTGTATTGCCATCTATGCGCAGATGACATCATGTTCTACACACTGTTCAATACCACCAACCGAGATTTCACAAACATAGCTGATATCTTCAATACAGTGACAAACTTCCTCACTGAAATAAATCTCACAGTGAATAAAAGCAAAACAGAAGCTCTACTGATATTCAGAGATCCGGACTACAAGCCACCAGAGAAGATAAGAACATGAGATGATGAAATAACAATAAAAAAAGGGATTAAATATCTAGGCATAACTATTGACACCAACCTTAACTTGTCATCACAAATCAAAAACGCAGCCAAAATGGCATACTGGAAGCTAAAGCTCATCGAACCCCTGCGACACTTACTTCCAGAAACTGATTTCAGATCCATACTGCAAGTCATCATTACACCACACCTTAACTATAGTAACATCATTTACCAAGGCCTCCCAAAGAGTACTCTATTCCCACTTCAAATAGTTCAAAATACCACTGCCAGAATCCTTACTTCCAGTGCAACCCGGCAACATATAACACCGATCCTAAGAAGCCTACAATGGCTCCCAATATCACAGCACATCAAATACAAATCCATCACCACCACCTTCAAATTTCTGTACAATTTCTCTGCGCCCTGCCTCACAGAGCTAGTCAGCTCAACACACACAACAAGACCAAGAAGATCTAACAATCAGAACCTACTGAATATTCACTCACTCAAGACCAAAAGCTACACAACAAACCAGTAAGAGCATTCTCCCTATACGCTCCATCATTATGGAATTCACTACCAGAAAACATAACAGCAGCAAAATCCATTACAGATCTAAAAAAGTCACTCAAAACACATCTCTTCAGAGAATACTATGGACCCAATGTTATTACCTAAACTCAATTTACACATCCTACCCCTCCTAACTACTTAGAACACCCCTACACTTCACCCTCCTCGTATATGATATCTGCTTCTCTATGGTCATAGTTTATATCTTTCCTTCACTCAACCCCATATTTATCTCCAAGTTGACTTCCCTTGTTTAATGTAAAAATGATTCTTATGTAATTGTCATGTTGGTTCATTGTAAACCGCTTTGGAAAAGACGGTATAGAAAAATTATTAAATAAATAAATAAAATAAATAAAACTATCTGCCCTCACCCATGTCCAGCCTCTGCTCTGAGCCCCATGTCCAATATCTGCCCTCCAGCCCTCTACCCCACCTTGTATCCACTATGTGCCTCTATCCTATTATGTCCCCATCCTGTGTCTGCTGTCTAACCCTTCATTATATGTCCGGTATCTGCCTTACACCTTCTATTGTTTTCCTGCTTCTCCCTTCCAGCCATTCCCTCAATCCCCTTTTGTGTCTTGCATCTCCCTTCCAGCCTCCACCATCCCCTGCTGTGTCCTACATCACCCTTTCAGTGTCTCTCCCTATCCCCATCTGTGTCCTGCATCTCCCTTCCAGCTTCCCCATCCTCTGCTGTGTCCAACATCTCCCTTTCAGCATCTCTTCACATCCCCCTTTGCAGGGGTAGCTCTATAATGAGGCCGAGTGAGGCGGTCGCCTCAGGCGGCAACCTTTGGGGGGGGGTGGCAAACAATGCCTCCAAAAAGACTTCAAAATTAAAATAAATAAATAAATAAGGGCTGGACAACCTGCTGCTGCTGCTTCTTCTCGCCAGTGACAGAATCAACCACTCCACACCCTGTGCCCCTACCCCCACTGCCCCAGAAGAGCCCTGCAGTTGTCTTGTCGGTGCCCAGGCTCATCTTTGCAGAGCCGCAAGAAGGAACAGTGTTTCCCTTCTTTCCTCAAAAGTACAGGGCCGTTACTGGAATCCGCCCTGTATGTCTGGGCGTCAGCCCTGCCCATGCTCCGCACACTTTCTACCACTGTACCACCCCCGTGCTGCCCCTGTCCACTCTGCATGCACAGCAACTTGTGCGTGCAGGGGGAAAGGGAATCAGCATACAGCAATGATGGATAGCGGGGATAACCAATTAGTAAGACAAGACTTTCCTTGGCTAAATCCATGTTGGATTTCTCCCATTAAACCATGACTATCCACATGTTCAGTAATTTTATTCTTTATATTGGTTTCTACCATTTTGCCTGGTACTGACATCAGGATCACCAGTCTGTAGTTTCCCAGATCACCCCTGGAATTATTTTTTAAAAATTGGCGTTACATTGGCCATCCTCCAATCTTCAGGTATTACGGATGATTTTAATGATAGTTCACAGATTACTAATAATAGGTCTGCAATCTTATACTGAAGTTCTTTCAACACCCTTGGATATATACCATCTGGTCCAGGTGATTTGCTACTCTTCAGTTTATCAAATAGTTGTAATACATGTTCCCGGTTTATCAATATTTATTTCAGTTCTTCTGATACATCACCTTTATATACCAATTCAGGCACAGGTAACTTCCCTACATCTTCTTCAGTAAAGCCTGAAGGAAAGAATTCATTCAGTTTCTCTGCTATATCTTTGTCCTCACTTAGCACCCCTTTTACACCTCTATCATCCAATGGTCCAACTGACTCTCTTAAATGTTTTTTTGCTACAAATGTACTTGAAAATGTTTTTATTATGCATTTTTGCTTCCAGGACAAGCTTCTTTTCAAATTCTCTCTTTGCCTGTCTCATCAGTGACTTGTATCTAACTTGCCAATGCTTATGTTGTTTCCCATGTTCATTTGGCTCCTTTTTCCATTTCCTGAAAGATGCTTTTTTTTGGCAACAATAGCCTAACTGACCTCACCTTTAAACCATGCTGGCAGCACTTTTCTTAAAGTGTGGAATACATCTGGTCTTGGCTTCCAGGATAGTACTTTTAAACAGCATTCATGCTTGATGTAAATCTTTAACATTTGCAACTGCTCCTCTTAGGGACATGTTTACTAAAACCCCGCTAATGTGCGGGCCGCGGAAGTATGCAGATGCCATATAAGGAATGGGAGTTCCGTCCTGAAAAAGAAAAGCCGTGATTGACATATGCACTAAGGTGCACGGCGCCCATGTGCGCCCCACACATTAGCGCATGAGGAAGCTGCACGGGAGGCATAAGTGGCGCGCTGATGTAAACACAGAAGAGCAGAGCCACAGCACAATGGTCAAGGCACTTACCAATGGTGCAGAGATCAGAGGTTCAATTCCCCACAGTGCCCAATGAAGACAGCTGGCTGAGGTGTTAATTTATGAGGCATTTAAATAATGGGCAGCATAAGGTGGTACACTGATGGGCATAAGGCAGCAAGCTAATGTTTTCGGAGGCATTTTAATACTGAGAGGCATAAGTGGCGCGCTGATGCACTAGCAAAAGAGAAAAGCCACAGCACAAAGGGTAAGACACTGACCAATGGTACAGGGATCAGGGGTTCAATCCCCCACAGTGCTTAATGAAGACAGCTGGCTGAGGCATTACTTTAGGAGCTAGTCCAATATTGTGTGGCATAAGGTGGCACACTGATGGGCTTTAGGCAGCAAGCTATTGATTTAGGAGGCTTTTTAATATTGGGCAGCATAAGGTGGCACACTAATGCATAAGCATAGGAACAAAACCACAGCACAATGGGTAAGACACTGACCAATGAGGCAGGGATCTAAGGGTTCAATCCCCCACAGTGCCCAATGAACAAGGTTGGCTGAGGCATTACATATTATGGGGAAGATTGCTTTTGGAGTCATTTTATGTTTATTTTAATTATCACTACTAGCAAACACACTCTCAAAGCGTGTTAACATAAGGCGCCCTATAAGGCACATTTTAAGGTGCACTGTCAGCCAAGGCACCCTAGAATGTTGCTTATAGGGTGCTTTAGAGCAGGGGTCTCAAACTCAAATTGCTTTGAGGGCTGAATGAGGACTTGTAAAGTAACCCGGGGGCCGCATAAGACACGGGCCTCATTTGCATAAGGGGCCTCATTTGCATAAATATTTGCATAATGTTGCATAATGAGTGCATGGATAAAGAAAGACTAGAAAATTTCTATATTACTATAATCCAGTGCCAACCGCCAGGCACATTAGGAACTACTACTAACACTGCCCATTTGGAACCCATAGCAAACCCCCCGTATCATAACAGCACTACCAGGACTCACAAAGCACCAGACCCTACCTATCAAAAGGCAACACTGCAAATATTAAATCAATACATTTCAGAGAACAATACATGACCTACTGGGAAAAGAGAACAAGTAGCAATGTCAAATAGGAATTACACAGAATACCTCAGCACTGTAGAAATAAAACTATAAATAATTTCTTGTACCAAAGCACAGACATTAATGATGCACATTTCCCAGAGCTGACATATTCCAGTTAATAAATTCAAAATAAAGAGATATTTTTCTACCTTTTGTGCATTTTTTTTCAGTTGCAATTGCTCCAGCCACTTCTGGTTTCTTCGTGTCTTCTGCTATCTCCATCGTCTGCTGTCCATTTGTCCTTTCTTCTCTCTTCTAGTTTTTTTCCATTCTCTCTCTCTACATCTGCTTTAACATACTAATCTTTCTCCTTTTGCTCTTTCCTCATTCCTATTTCATCCACTCAAATTTTACCCCTCCATCCTCAATCCCCACTTACTCTCCCAATACCTGGCCAATTGTAGATTTGTCTTCTCTTCCAGACAAAATATTTTTCCCCTCTCCATTTCACTTTCCCAGCTCCATCCCATTCTAATCCTCCCCCAACATCAGCTCCCTTCTAGTTCCAGCCCCACCCAGCATCTGCTCCTTTCTAGTCCCTGCATCAGTCCATTTCCAGTCCTATCCTAGCCTCACCATCAGCCCATTTCCAATCCTAGCCCCCCATCAGCCCATTTCCAATCCTAGCTCCCTCCCCTCCCAGCCCATTTCCATTCCAAGCCCCCCTCCCCATCAGCCATTTGCAGTTCAAGCCCCCCTTCCACGCAGCCCATTTCCAGTCCTAGCAACCCCCCCAGCCCATTACCAGTCCTAGACCCCCCATAGCCCATAACCAGTCCTAACCTCCCCAAAGCGCACTTCCAGTCTTACCCCCCCATCACCCCATTTTCAGTCTTACCCCCCCCATAGCCCATTACCAGTCCTAGTCCCCCCATAGCCCACTTTCTGTAGTATCCCCCTCACCCCATTTTCAGTATTACCTCCCCTCATAGGCCATTACCAGTCCTAACCCCCCAATCCGCCCACATCCTGTCATAACCCCCATCACCCCATTTTCAGTCCTAGCCCCCACCATAGCCCATTACCAGTCATAACCCCCCCCCTGCCAATAGCCCACTTCCAGTCCTAACCCCCATCTGCCCATTTCCAGTCCTAGCCCCCACCATAGCCCATTACCAGTCATAACCCCCCCCCCTGCCTATAGCCCACTTCCAGTCCTAACCACCATCTGCCCATTTCCAGTCCTAGCCCCCACCATAGCCCATTACTAGTTATAACCCCCCCAGCCCATTACCAGTCATAACCCCCTCTGCCAATAGCCCACTTCCAGTCCTAACCCCCATCTGCCCAGTTCCAGTCCTAGCCCCCACCATCGCCCATTACCAGTTATAACCCCCCCCCAGCCCATTACCAGTCATAACCCCCCCTCCCCCCTCTGCCAATAGCCCACTTCCAGTTCAGTCAGCCCCTCCATAGCTCATTACCGGCCAACAAAAAACCCCCAAAACCCTGGCTTCTGCTGCTGCCGTTGCCGCCGTGGCAGCAGCAGAATCAATTGTCAAATTAAAAAAAAAAAACTGACTTCTGCTGCTCAAGCAGCTGTCCTGCGGCCCCTTTCCCTCTGCCCGGAGATCCGACTCTGCTCTATCAGCGGCGTGCTTTTCAAGCCGCGACGAGAGTATTCCCCTCTCGCGCGGTTTTTCAAGCCGCGCGAGAGGGGAATACTCTCTTCGCGGCTTGAAAAGCACGCCGCTGAGAGCAGAGTCGGATCTCCGGGCAGAGGGAAAGGGGCCGCAGGACAGCTGCTTGAGCAGCAGAAGTCAGTTTTTTTTTAAATTTGACAATTGATTCTGCTGCTGCCACGGCGGCAACGGCAGCAGCAGAAGCCAGGGTTTTGGGGGATTTTTGGTTTTCCGCCGTCGCGGGCCGCACAAAGTTGTCTCGCGGGCCGCGTGTTTGAGACCCCTGCTTTAGAGGGTGCCGTATGAGGTACCGCAAGGTCAGAGTACTGTTTTTTATGGCAGCACTGTGCAGTTTAAGGAATGGAAAGCATAAGTAGGTGCGCTGACAGGCAAGGAGGAGCAGCTGTGGAGAACAATGGTTAAGGCACTGACTGCTGATACAGGGGTCATGAGTTTGCTCCCCAGGGTGCCTAATACGTAAGGCTGGCTGTGGCATCAGCTTTGCATTGTACATATTTTTTCCTGCAGCACTTTATTTATATTTTATTAATTGCTGCCAGCAAACATGCCCTCACGTGCCATAATTGAAGGTGCCGTATAAGGCACCCTATAAGGCACTCCATAGGGCACATTAAAAATTGCACTGTCCGCCACAGCACCCTAAAATGTCCCCAATAGGGCACACTATAAGTTGCGTCACAGGATAATGTATAGTGCACCTTATATGGACGGGAACCATAAGGTTCCCTATAGGGCGCCCTATAAAGCACCCTCAGAGGCACCTTATGGGTACAGTACGCTGAGGGTGTTTTTGCTGGCATCAAAATATGTACATTAAAAAAAGATAAAGCATTAGACAACCCTATCAAACAACCCCACTGTGGGTTTGAACCCATGACCTCTGGCTTCATAGGAAGGGAAGTAACCATTGGGCTACAGTTCTATAGCTGCTAGCAAGCCTCTGGCTGGCTGCAGAGAGCCTGCATGTCACCACACAGACAGTCTGCTGTGGTCACCAGGATAGGGTTAGCCCACCCATACCCATGATGCAATGCACATGCAAATCAGCTGTCCACATATAAACACAAGATGGGCAATTCACCCCCACAGCACCTCGGCCTGTTAGGGGGAAGTGACCATGTGCACCCACACAGCACCTCGGCCTGGTAAGGGGAACTGACCGTGTGTTTTACTGGCACAGAGTAGCTACACACCGTCACATTGTGCAGGTACTGTGCTCACCCTGAGGATGCAATGAGGCGCCCAACACCAGGTCCACAACACCTTCCATGGCTGAAAGAGGCCATGCCAGCGATCCAAAGCAGTGTTAATGTGTGAGATAGGTAGTTTCTGCACAAACACCTTGGGTATCCCTGTCTGCTACAGCCAGGTGTAGCCCCCATGCCACACCACCAGGGGTGGCAAACAGTGCTTCCTATCAATAGATCCACATTCTACCTCCCTGCAAAGGTGGCAGTAGAGGGGACCATCAACCCCAGTCCTACTGAGGAACAGACATCCCACCAGGCAGTCAATGCAGCTCTATACATATCCATAACACAATAGCAGACAGACATTAGGCCTGGATATGGTAAGCTGCACCCCACCACCATCTGATATTCTCCTGCAGCAAGCCACTTCATCAAGACACATACCAGCTGCAAACAGTCTGCTAGTTAGCCCATAATGCATGTTTCCAGTAGGGATGCCAGCAAGCAGATAAATCAGTGACTGGGCCCCAAAAGTAAACCCCTATCTATCACATGAGAGACATACCATATAGCACTATGGGGGTGCCTAGCCATGCTGTGGTCACTGCACAGTCAGGGTGAGAGTGATCTCTCAGCAGGACATACTGAGGTCACCCTGTCTGTGTAGGTGGTGGCCAGGCACTAAAATGTCCCAGTCAGTGCCATATGCCCTGTGCAGATGCACCCTGGCCAGACCACCCTGTCTGGCCTATACCCATGGTACCGTGCTCCTCATTATGCACATTGGCAGCCCAATACTGGCAACATTGCTGGCAGTGTGGGCTGTGGAAGATGTTTGCAGCCATCACACACTGGATAGACAGACAGCCACCCCCACACCTATGCCAGCATTGTGCTACTATAGAGGAGTTCAGCAGCCATACCCACCAAACCAGTCCTGGGCACAGTACAGGCATGGATATGGTACGCAATACTGTTGCGGGTCACTCCCCAGGGTGGTAAACACTGTCAGAGACCAGACCTGCAGCACACACCGCAGACATCACAATGATTGTTATGGTGGAGCTCAATGAGCAAAATGTGCTTAACGTAGGAATTGATATCTGCCAGTTATCATAGGAAACGTTTGATAGCTCTGTACCATATACCCAGGTGTAGGGTGGCACTGCTAAGGTATGCAACTGCTAGTATTGGGAGATACAGGCAGGGCCCAATGTCCTGCCTCTCCAGGTCAACATGTATAGAGTGCATACGTACAAAGAATCAAAGTTTGTAAAAAGCTTCTTTTTTATTTGTTTTTTTTCTTTTTCTTCAATGCTTTCAAAACATATATAAACAAGCCCGGGTTTTCTTCTCTAGTATCTTAAACCAAGCAAAAATTTTTATTTGAAGGAAGACTCCCCGAGTAGACTGATTCATTACATAAATATGTTTAAAACAAGGGTCTCTCCAGGTGGCATTGGCCAATGGGGCCTGTGGGTTTGTGTGTGGGTGTGTCTGGCCCTGTTGGCTGCTGCTTTACGGCAGAGTTTCCCAACTCCAGTCCTGGTGTTCCAAACACTGTTCGGGTTTTCATGCTGTCCCTCATGAATATGCATGAGCTACATCAGCACACCATGGGGGTGTTGCATAGATATGCAACACAGGCATCTTTATAAGAGGCAGCATGGAACTTGAATGGTGTGGGGCCCTCCAGGACTGCATTTTGGAGACTCTGCTCTAGGTAATGCACCTGTTTATGGTGTCTGTGTTTGGTGTGGTAAAATATAGGCGTATTAAACAGGCATATGTTCTCAGCAATAAAGGTTTGTCTTTACTATCACGGTTTAGTTGTAGGAATAATATGTGGACAGGATTGGCAGTAGCCCCAGCTGGCCTTTGAACCTGTGACTTTCTGTTTTTGCACACACTGTCTGTGTGCACTGCACCACCACTTTGCCACAGATATGTTGCATTCCCTGGGGAGTCCATGACTGTACATTCAACAGAGCCTGTCTGTTGCGGTGGACGGTGCCAGCCTGCACAGGCCTAGGCCACTGTCTGCTGTGGTTTGCAGCCACTGCCCCCTCCACCACCTGTACCCTTCCGCCAACATGCAGACATGTCCTTATCTGGGAAAAAGCATATGACCTGATTGACTGGTGGCACTCCAGGACTGAATTTGGGGGACTCGGCTGTAGGTAATGCCCATTGTTATGGTTTGTGTGCGGTGTAGGGTAAAATATAGGTGTTGGAACCATGCTTATGTTCTCTGCAATAAAGGAGTGTCTGTACTATCACTGTTTGGTGGGGGTAAAACTATGGGGACTGGGTTGGCATGAGCTCCAGCTGGGATTTGAATCTGTGACCCTTTGGTCCTACAGACATTGGCTGTGTCCACTGCACCACACTGTGGCCACAGAGATAGTGCAGTCCCTGGAGATAGGAAACCTGGCCGGACGAGTCAGAAACCCTGCGCTGCACAATTTTACTGTGGGCTCATTTACCTTGTATGGGGACAAAAGTGCAAATAAACCTCAAAACTGACCTCGAAAAAAGGGGAAAAAACCCTAAACCAAGCTGGGCAACAGTGATATCAATGGGCAACATAAAACACACTCCCAAGAAAGCTCCAATAAAATGAAGTGATTTTTGAAAGAGTCTACGGAGTGTAGACCCTTCCAAAAATCATTTCTTTTTTTTGGAGCTTTCCTGGGAGTGTCTTTTATTGTTGCCCATTGATATCACTGTTGCCCAGCTGAATTATAATTTTTACAAATTTTCTTGTGGTCATTTTAAGGTTTTATTTGGAATTTTGTTCTGTGCACATGTATCACACTGCTCACGTTTTGTAGGTTTCCCCGGTTTTGCTGTACATTGCTGACGGAAATGGTTTCTCTTCCCTTTAAATCGGCTCTAATGCGAGGTTTTCACTCGCGGTATTTTTTTGACCGAAATTCAGCCCCGCTCCTGTGCGGGGAGCCTCTCCCCTTCCACTCTCCACCCATTGACCCCGTCCCCCCGCCCCTCGGGAGCCTTCCTCCGCCCTCGAAATGCCTTTCCACGCCTCTATCGCACATCAACACGCCGCGCACTTGTGCGTGCGGTGCGCACTTGTGCATGCGGCATGCACGTGTGCGGGGCACCAAAAATGCACAATTGCGCGGTTTAGTAAACATACCCCTTAGTTTTTTCTTAACTATTTTCCTCATTTTATCATGAAAATCACCTTTTGAAAGTTAAAATATAGTATTGTGGATTTCCTTGCTTTCCTTCTTCCATTTATTAAATCAGTTGTGATCATGATATGATCACTATTGCCAAGTGGCCACAAAACCCTTACCTCTTGCACCAGATCATTTGTTCCACTAAGGACTAGATCCAAAAGAGCTTCGCCACTTGT
This sequence comes from Ichthyophis bannanicus, assembly GCA_033557465.1. Lineage (NCBI taxonomy): Eukaryota > Metazoa > Chordata > Amphibia > Gymnophiona > Ichthyophiidae > Ichthyophis > Ichthyophis bannanicus. The sequence goes on along the minus strand of CM066036.1, from coordinate 827,457,688 downwards.
CGGTTCATGAACCAGCTGTTCCAAGAAGCAGTCCTTTATTTTATCAAGAAACTTTATCTCTCTAGCATGTTCTGCTGTGACATTGACCAAGTTGGTTCTGGAGTAATTGAGATCATCCATTATTATTGAGTTGTAACTTTTGTTACCCTCCCTGATTTCTTTCAGCATTTCATCACCCATCTGTTCATTCTGGTCAGGCAGTCGATAGTACACCCCCATTTCCATCGCCATCCCCTTTCTGCATGGAATTTCTATCCATAGAGATTCTACAGTACATTTTGTTTCCTGCAAAACTTTAATCCTATGTGACCCAGTGCCCTCTCTAACACAGAGCGCAACCCCTCTACCAACTTGATCTACCCTATCATTGCGATATCGTTTGCACCAGGTATCACAGTATCCCATTAGTTGTCCTCCTTCCACCTCAACATTGTCTTCAAATTTCTTTTAAATATAGGATAAGGACCTAGTAGACAAGTTGTAAAGTAATATGATTTCAATAATTTCTGTAACTCATTTAATGATAAAGGACAAAACAAGACATGCTCCTTTGACTGACTTACTCCATCAATGATTCTTTTGCAATAATACTATGATACTGTTCATTGACTAAACAAAACCATTTTTGAGCAAATTCTGAATTTTACTAAGAAAATACTCTGCATGGTCTTAGTTTCTGCAGCTTTATGTTGAACCTTCTTTCTCCTTCCCCACAGTCACAATGATTTTTTATTGTTCTAAACATCTCAGTAGCTAGGGAGAAAGACTTCTTAGCGTCACTAATCATATTTAAATGTTCCATTGCTTGCTTTCTTCATAGTCTTAATAGCTCAAATCTTACACCACTCCCTCCCAGGAATTGCAAATTTTGTTTTAATGTCTTAAGGCTTCTGAAAACCATCTGCAAGCTGTTTTGATTCACTAGAAGCAGTTTGTTTTGGGGTCATCATCTCCAATATCTTATAATGCATGCTGGTGAGTCACTGCTGACTCAGCAGCCCCTGGGTTTTCTTGGGAAAGTATGATCTGAAGTAGATTTCCAGACCTTTCTTCTAAGCAATAGAGGGTAAACTGACTTGCTCAAGGCCAGAAGGAGTGCCAGACTTCACGAAGAGGGGTGTAGGGAGAGAGGAGAGAGGAAAGGTAGTGATGAGCAGCAGAATGAATGTATTTATACGTCAGAAGGAGAAGTTTGAATTGGATATGGAAACAGAAGGGGAACCAATGAAGTAACTTGAGAAGAGGGGTTATATGAGCATATTGAGGCTGCAGAAGATTAGCTGCACAGCTGAGTTTTGAACAGATTGAAGGGAAGAGAGATGATTCAGCAGGAGACCAGCAAGGAGGATGTTGCAATAGTCTAGACGGGAGATTACCAAAGAATAGATAAGTGTCTTAGAAGTGTATTCAGAAAGGAAGGGGTGAATTTTGCTGATATTATAGAGAAAGAAATGACAGGTTTTAGCTATCAGTTGGATGTGTGTGGAGAAGGGAGGGAGGTGTCAAAGATGACCCCAAGGTTGCAGGCTGAGGAAACAGGGAGTAGAAGAGTGTTATCCATAGAGACAGGGAAAGAAGGAAGGGGGGAAGTTGGTTTAGGCGGAAAAATGATAAGCGCATATTGATCTTTAGAAGGCCAATAGAAAAGAAAACACCCTGGTGAGTCTTTAACTAGTTAAGATGTAGCCCTGCTGGATCTAAAGTGGACAACAGCAGAGAAGCCCTAACTAACTGATCTTCTTCATGAACATTAAGATTCCCAGGTAAAGTAAAATCATCAAAATCCAGTTTCACTGTAAGAATTAGTTCCAACAACTCATCCCATATTTTTCTCCCAACTTCAGGTGGACAATATACAAGTAATGTTCACAATCTTCTAAATGTAACCAGCATACAGTCACATTCAGAAGGGGGGGGGGGGGGAGGGTGGTGTCTAATTTACATTAACTCAAGAAAATAGACTGTTTGCAAACTATTTTGACAAACCCTCCTTCCTATCCTAGATACCTGCCACAATCATATCCCTATGGATACAGGGCGTAATCATTGACCATTGGTTCTACTTAACTACGAACTTTCCCTTTTTACCTCTCCATAACACCTTTCCCAATAATACTGAACAGGGCTTGTCCCAGGACTAGTCCCTGAGGCACTCCACTAATCTCCTTTCACACTTCAGAGTGAATTCCATTTACCAACACACTTTGTCTTCTCTCATCCAGTTTCTAATTTAGTCCATTAGCCCCGGGCCCAACACCTGACTGTTTGTTTACAAGTGAAATGGTTTGCTGAAATCCATCTGGTAAACAGCATATCAGTAGAAAAGGATCATTTCATCCTCTCATGCATTCTAATGATGCTTCTTCTTAATATCACAAAAATAGTTGGTACTACAGGGCCCTTACGGAGACATCAACTAGGTTGGTTGCAACAGTAAATGCTGCTATGCATACAAGTAATAGATTAGTTAATTTAAATGAACTGCTAAAGGTTTATGCAATAGTGTACACATAGTACTGAAAGAATGAAGCTTGCTGATCAAATTCCACATAATCTTGGTGCAATATTTGTATATCTTTTCAAGGGCATTTTGAACCGGTGCTCTGTTTTAGAACAGCTGGACTGGATACAGTCCTTGGTAAATGAAGCATGTCTGCCAGCCTAGGAATGAAATACCCTTGGTGCTTTGTAATAATAGGCCATAAACCAACATAAAGACATAACAATGTTAGATTATAACATTAACATGGCAATCTCTTCTTCATAATACCATCAGCATGTTATTCCATAATGTAATCCGACATAATGTAATATGTTCACAACAAGACATCAAATCAGATAATATCTTCTTAGCCAGATATTTTAGCAGCTGGAATGAAAGAATGACTTGAACATCTGTACAAATACAGATTCCATTATCCAGAAAACATTACATGAGCGGATCTGCCTTTCCCGCCACGTCCGAGTGCTAAGTTCCCCCCTGTCAGCTTGTGACTACTTTTTCTCTGGTTTCCAGCTAATTGCTAAAGCACTATGAAAAGGCAAAGCCTTCTGTGAAGACGTGTCCAAAACTTGCATTACCAGGAGGCTTAAGAAAATGCTTAGGGTTAGGCCAGATGTATAAAAGTATTTGGTAGCGGGGGAGAAGGGAGTCCTCAAATTTGTGTCTGTACAAAGAAAGTTTAGTAATCTTCAAAAATAATCTGCAATTCAAAGATTTTACTTTGTACACATCCATAAAAGCATATCTTGAATGACCAATTAACTCTGCTCTCATGTTACAAGGTTCTGACACTAATGAACACTGTGGTCAAACATTTCCTGGGAAGAAGCAATCTGCTTTTTGCACAGCCTTCTAGGGATGTGTGTTTTTGAAACAACATGGGAAATGAAAATGACATTTCCCATGTCATTTTATGTCATCTTTACGCTGAAACAACAGAATCCCCTTCTCCCCCAAAAAATGTTTTTATTGTTTATACGTTGATCACACTGTATTTATGTTTTTAATTATTTATTTGTTCTTTCCCATATATTGAATTTTAACTATAATCAATTTGTATGTTTCTATGTTTTTAGTACCTACTCCGACAACCCCTGATGAAGGTCTCCGAAACACGGCCTGTGTCGGGTTGTAATAGGTCTTAGATTAACTTAAAATAAAGTGTTTTTCCACTTATATCACGTTTTGGACTGTGTGCTTGCTACCACGTGATTTCTTGCCTTTTTTGTTGGACTACCATGTTTTTTATCTGTACAGGAGAATTGGCAGGATCAGTGTTCAGCACAGCCAATTTTTGGCCTTGGTGAAGATATTGGCCTTCTTCCAGAGGCACAATTTGAGCGAGGCGAACACTACTGTTGCCTGGTCAATACTGCTGTGGACATCAGGGATGGATGCCACCTTCTTCTCTTGCATCAGTAATCCCGGATATTTGAATTCTGCGACCTGCTCAATTTCGATTCCATCAAAGTGAACATTGGCCTGTGATCCATCCGCGATCATAACTTTGGTCTCGTATGCACTGATTTTTAGGCCATAAGATTGGGCGATGCAGGAAATGTGGTAAAGGATGTCAGTAGCCTCTGTAACAGTGACAGCAAATACGGCACTGTCGTCTGTGAACATCAAGTCAGTCAGGAAATTGTTCACATCATATTAGACCCCAAATCTGTCATCTAATGTTTCCCTCATAATGGAGTTGACCACATTATTGAAAAGCAGGGGTGAGGCAACATCTCTCTGGCGGACTCCAGTTTGAATAGTTCATTTCGGATCCACACGCTGCTGGTTGAGCCATTGTTTGATGCTTGGAGAAGTTGGATGATCTTCAGTGACAATGCTCATTTTCCAATGACCTCCACAGGGCGGACCAGTGAACACAATCAAATGTGGATTTGAAGTCAATGAAGATGATGATGGTTTGCTTTCCACACCTGATCCTTTCCTCTTCCATTTGATGAATGAAGATCCTGGATTCGCTACAGGGAGAACTATTCAGGCAATTGGTAACAGACCCCAAACTTGAAGGGGCCATACTGGACTTGGTGCTTACCAATGGTGAAAGTGTTTCTGATGTTATAGTGGGAGATCATTTTTCATCCAGTGATCACCAGATGATGTGGTTCAGTATTAGGACAAGTGCTGTTAGAATACATTCAAAAGTGAGGTCTTAGACTTTAGAAAAACTAACTTTGCCAAGATGGGCCAATACCTCAGGAAGTCGTTAGCGGGATGGAAAAAGCTGGGGGATGTAGAAAAACAGTGGGCAAAACTGAAAGGGTAAATAAAGGTAAAAGGAAAAGGAGACTGCTATGGCTTTTGAAAGAAGTAGCTGAAAAGGTGAAGAAAAAAAGGGAGGCCTTCATGAAATACAAGAGATCACAGAGAAAGGAAGACAGGCATCTATATTTGGAAAAACTTAGAGAAGCTAGCAAAGTAGTCAGGAAAACAGATTCAAACAGATTCAAACAGATTCAAAAAGAGGAGGAAATAGCAATGCAATAAAATGGTGGGTGGGGGGACATTTTTCAGATATGTTAGTGAGAAGAGGAAGGGCAAAAGTGATATTGTCAGACTCAAGGGTGAAGGGGAGGAATATGTAGAAGCTGATGAGGATAAAGCGGAATTGCTTAACAAATATTTCTGTTCTGTGTTCACAGATGAAGAACCAGAAACAGGACCTCAGAAAACACCCACAAACAGAAACAGAAGCGAGGGGCATCTTGAACAATTTTCAGAAGACTGAGTTCATGAGAAACTAGCTAAACTTAAAGTAGACAAAGCGATGGGACCGGAAGGGATACACCCTAGAATACTGAGGGAACTTGGAGATGTTCTAGCAGCTCCACTGACCTTTTCAATGCCTCGTTGGAGTCGGGAGTGGTGCCAAAGTACTGGAGAGAAGCTCATGTGGTCCCTTTACACAAAAGCGGAAGTAAGGATGTGGTTGAAAACTACAGGCCAGTTAGTTTAACTTCGGTGGTGAGTATAATTATTTGAAACACTGCTGAAAGAGAAAATAGTGAGGTTTCTGGAATCCAGCAGATTACAGGATCCGAGGCAGCATGGATTCACCAGAGGCAGGTCTTGTCAGACAAATCTGATTGATTTCTTTGACTGGGTTACTAGGGAATTGGACCGATGGAGAGCCCTATATGTGGTGTATTTAGATTTCAGTAAAGCCTTTGACACTGTTCCTCACAGGCGACTTATAAACAAACTGATCACCCTAAGGATGGACCCTAAAGTTACTGCTTGGGTTAGAAATTTGTTGAGTGGGAGGCGACAAAATGTACAGGTAAATGGAGCTCACTCTGAGGAGAAGGAAATTACCAATGGTGTACCCCAGGGATCTGTCCTTGGTCTGATTATTTTCAACATCTTTGTTAGTGATATAGCAGAAGGGCTGTTGGGTAAGGTTTCCATCTTTGCGGATGATACCAACATTTGCAATAGAGGAAGGTGTAGATTTATTTTAATTCTCGTATATACCATGCTATTCTGCATCAGTGTGTTTTACATTGAACAAACTGAAATTACATTGAACAGGGCATTACAACTTGGAGACAACTATTTTACAGGGAACATGGGCTATGGAGAGTTAAGTGGCTTGCCCAAGACCACAAGGAGCACCTGTGGGACTAGAAGCCCCACTCCTTCCAGCCCAAGGTTGCTGTTCTCTAGTGGGATTTGAACCCCTGACCTTCCGGCCTGAAATACCTTGCCCCAACCACTAGCGCACTCCTCCACTCCACTAGATAACATGAGGAGGGATCTAGCTAAGCCTGAAGAATAGTCTAGAATTTGGCAGCTGGGATTTAATGTTAAAAAATGCAAGGTCATGCATTTGGGCTGCAGCAATCCAAGGGATAAATTTAGTATAGGGGGTGAAGTACTTTTGTCCACTAAAGAAGAGTGGGACCTAGACGTGGTTGTGTCTGATGATCTTAAAGTAGCTAAACAGGTAGAAAAGGCAACAGTAAAAGCTAGAAGGATGCTTGGGTGCATACAGAGAGGAATGGCTAGCAGAAAAAAGAGGTGATAGTGCCTCCGTATAAGTCTTTTGTGTGACCTCTTTTGGAGTATTGTGTGCAATTCTGGAGACTGCACCTTCAAAAGGATATAAACAGGATGGAGTCAGTACAGAGGGTGGCTACTAAAATGGTTAGTGGTCTCCATTATAAAGCATATTAGGACAGACTTAAGGATCTTAATATGCACACCTTAGAGGAAAGGCAGGATAAAGCTGATATGATTGAGACGTTTAAATACCTCCGTGGCATAAATGCACAAGGGGAGAGCCTCTTTCAATTGAAAGCAAGTTCTGCTATGAGGGGACATGGGACGAGGGGGAAAGGGGATAGATTCACAAGTGATATGCGGAAATATTTCTTTATGGAAAGAGTGGTGGATCCATGGAATAGTCTCCCAGTGGAGGTGGTAGAAATGAGGACAGTATCTGAATTCAAAAAAGCATGGGACAAACACAGAGGATTTCTAAAGGTAAAAAGGGGACTGTTGTAGTTGTTGACATGGAAGGAAAGACTAGATAGGCCGTGTGGTCTTTGTTTGTCATCATTTTTCTATGTTTCTATGTTTAATATTTGATCAGTGCAGCCCTGATGTGACCTAAATTCTGCTTGCTCTTCTCGGCTGGTCTGTTCATGATGTTTCTGCAGCCTTGACTATATAATCTTCATGAACACCTTTCCAACGATTGAAAGGAGTCTGATGCCGCAGCAGTTCTTGCATTCCCAGCTATCGACTTTCTTCTATGCTGATGGAACTCATTCCATGCTTCAGATGAGTGTTAGGAGGACGTAAAGCCGTTGCAGCAGGATGTCTCCCCCAGCTTTGATCATTTCGGCAGTGACTTGGTCCACTCCGAGCACCTTTCCATTCTTCAATGATCTTATCACTCTCTTTACTTTGTCAACTTTGGCTCACCATCGAGGAATGGGTTCTCTGGCAGGTCAATGTATAGTGGCTCTGGTGGTGGTCCCTGGGGCGTATCATGGTTGTATAGCTGTTGGAAGAATTCTTTCCACCATTACAGGCGTTCATCAGGGGAGCTCACGAAGGTGCTATCTGCTTACTTGATGTTGTCATTGATTGACTTGGTTTTACCACTCATTCTCCTGAGGGTCTGATAGAGTCCAGTGCTCGTGCCTGGATGCTGCTTCTTCCAGGTTGGCTGTAACACCATTCCATTAGGCTTCTCGTTCTGCCATCATCTTCTTTCTGACCTCTTTGTTCAGTCACTGGTACTGCTCAAAGTCAACGTATTTGATTTGTTTATCCACCAGATTCAGGCACTCGTCTGAAATCCATGGCTGTGTCCAATGTCAGATGGGTGGACACAGAGGAGTGGGGTATTCCAGAATGGACTCCAATATCTGCTTTTCTTCCGCATCAATATCATCCGATGGTTTGAGTGCTATATATTTGTTGCATAGGGCAATTTGGAATTCTTGTCTGAGTGTCGGATCCCTCAGACATGCCCAGTTCAGTTTGGCTGGTGGAGGTGCCTTGGGCTTTGCCCATTGTAATCACAGTTGTACCTTGGCATGGACGAGGTAATGGTTAGATCCACAATCGGGCACCATCATTGCATGTATATCTTTGAGTGACGATCAGAATCAGGAGCTGATCAGGATGTAGTCCAGGATGGCCGAATTTTTGCCAGATGGGTTGTGACATGTAAGCTGGTATTTAGAGATCTGCTGTGTTTGTCCCATGCTTTACTGAATTCAGCTACTATCCAGGTCTCTACTACCTCCACTTGGAGCCTATTCCATGCATCTACCACTCTTCCCGTAAATAAATATTTCTGCATATTACTCCTGGGGGTTATTCTGAGCTATGAATAGCAGGGATGGATGGCCCGATGGGACTTTCATCCCCACTATTTGTGCCCTTGACTTCCCCCGACTAACTTCTCCTCCGGTTGTACAGGGAAGTTAGACGGGGTAGGGAAGGGGTGGTCCGGGCGGGCAGTGGGCGATCACCAGCCCTGGACGTACATGGCCAATTCTAATGTCGGCCCTGTACGTCCAAGGCTGGCGAAATGTCCGGGAAAGTTATTCCACCTCTGAGGTGGAATTACTTCCCTGGATTTTTTTTTTCGATAGCCCAGGGCGCGGATGGGGAAGGGGGGCCAGAGTTTAATTCCTGCAGCCTAACCCTGGCCTTAGGAGGCCAGATCAGGGGTTGGGCTGAGGGGAATAAACCCTTTTTGCTGGCAGCTGGCATTGCGGCTTTTAAATGGAGCTGCTGTGCCATGACAACATGGTGCTATGGCACATGATGCTCCGTGACGCTCCATTTAAAAGCCCTGACTGAGTTAGCTGAGTGAAGTCCTGCACATACAGGCTGGACAGAATCGCTGTCCTGGCCTGCATGTGCAGGACTGTTCGCAATTCTGATACTGTGAGGCTAGACGTGCCCCGCAGAATCAGAATCGCGATCCCCTCTGTGAGTCTGACACAGAGGGACTCTACATCTGGGACAGAATCAGGCCCACTGAGTCTATCCCCTTTCACCTTCATCCTATGTCCCTTTATTACTGAGCTTTCTTTCAGTCGAAAGAGGTTCTCCGCCTGTGCATTTATGCCATGGAGGTATTTAAATGTCTCTATCATATCTCCTCTCTTCAGCCTTTCCTGCAAAGTATACATATTGAGATCTTTAAATCTGTCCCCATATGGCTTATGACAGAGTCCACCGACAATTTTGGGAGCCACCCTTGGAACAGGCTCCATCCTCTTTATATCCTTTTGAAGGTGCATCTCGAGAATTGCACAAAATACTCCAAATGAGTTCTCACCGAGACACTATCACCTCCTCCTACCTGCTATCCATTGCTCTCTCTATGTATCCAAGCATCCTTCTGGCTTTTGCCATTGCCTTTTCTACCAGTTTAGCCACCTTAAAATAGTTCAGGAGAAAATTAAATGCTCAATGGTGTACTCGATAGACAAGTGTGGTTTTCTAAGGAGCTGCAGGAAAAATAGTAGAGTTGCAGTGTTTGGAGCATCAGTGGTGGTGAATGCAGTTGGTAAGAAATCCAGGGGGATAGCGGCAGGCAGTTAATATGTATAGACAATATTTCTTCGTTGCAAAGAAGGAATTTTTTTTGGCTCAGACAGGACGACTGATAACCAGACCAGAGCAGTTTTTCAAGTGTTTTCCTCTTTAGTGGGAGGCTCAGGATCTATTGGGTGAGGTGGGGGAGGTTGGAGGTGGATTTGGAGGTGTTGCCCTGTTGCTTCTTGGATAAGGTGCAGCAGTTGAAAGAGGGAATAGGTGAACGCTCCCTGGAGGTGGGGGTCTCTGTGGCACGGCCTGGGAACCATAGTCTGGATTCTTTTTCTCCTGTCACCAGTGAGCTTTTGGGCACTCTCTTGTCTAGGGTGTGAGAGACTTCCTTGAGGTTGGACCCTGCATTGACTGAGTGATTTAAAGTGGTGCCCCAATCTATGTAGGATTAGTTGTAGGATTTAGTCTTTGATATAGGGCTTGGTCCCAACACGGATGACAGAAGTGGCAGTGACACCAGTCCCAAAGAAGGTTGGGGGAGATCTGGGGGACTGTAGTAATTATAATCTGCCTATTTTGAATTTACTGTTGGTGCTAAATTGGTTGAAAAAGAAGTGGTGTCCCAGGTAGGTGGTTATATAAAGGATTTTTCCCTCCCAGATAATGGTCAGGGCGGTCCAGACCCGTCCTAGGAGTAGTGTGGAAACTTTACTTGTGGTATAGTTAGATCAGGTATATATGTGGTTTGATAAGGGAGTTTCACTGCTACTGCTATCCCTGAATTTTTCAGCGCTATTTGATTTAGTTGAGCAACATTTGCTCCTGGATGGCTGTAGAGAGCTTGGAATAAGAGGTAGGGTTCTGGACTGGATAGGTTATTTTTTGAGTGATAGGCATTTTTGAGTATGAGGGCCAGCTGGGTGCTCTTGAGTATATAGTTGGGAATGGGGCGTGGTGTACAGCTCACCCCTGTCCCTTCTGTTATTCAATATTTATCTATTCTTTATTTAATGGTCCAGGGCAGGTCTCCTTCAAGATAAACAGATAACATCAACTTGTAGAATCTCATTCTATTGGAATTTAGGGAGCTAAGTGTTACCTTTATTGACGTTTTTTACACTTTTCCCTCATTCCTACTTTCAAAATCAACTTAGGAGTCTGAGATTCTCATTATTTTATATTATACCAAAGCCCTGAAGTAGAAAAGACCTAGGAGGCCTTTTACAAAACCCTTGTAAGGTCATGTACTTAACGTGCTTCAAACACATGTTAAGTGCAAAGTCTATAAGTTAGCTGTTGGGGGCATGATCAACATGTTCCCAGCAGCTAGCATGCAACTGAATACAATAACATGGAACACAATTAATGCAGGTGAACCCAGGGAACCTCATCTCTTGTGCTTCCCTGCTGGCTGCTTGCCCCTCACTACGACCTACAGAGGCAGCCATGGATTGAAGTAGCCACAGGACTATCTGCTTCTGCCCCCTCTGATGGCCGACTTCCTGTTTGCATGGGGGTGGAACCATGATGCAAACAGGAAGTTGGCCATTGGAGGGAGTGGAAGCAAACAGCCCCACAACGCCAAAGTTTGCAGATAAGCACCACAGGGCTGTTTCAATCCATTGCCACCACTGTAGGTCCCAGTGAGGGGCGATAATGGTAGTAATGAGAACGCTCAGAGGGCCAACGCTCTAGGCAGCCTCCTAGTTCACCTAATGGTAGTGCCGGCCCTGGGTGCACCAAGCGATTCCCACAGAGGTATAGTTAGGTGCACCTATGCTAATTGCCACATTAACTCTGCTCATGCACTAATGTGCTCTCCACACTCACACTCCACATCTAATCTGCCCACTCTCCACATTAGTATATGAGTGCCAGTTGACCATGGCCAGTTACTGCATATTATAACACACATTAGCTGGTCAGCAGCGCTTAGTAAAAGGATCCCCTAATCACTTATCAACCGATAATAGCAACGCAATATCCTGGTACCATGAGCAGGTGCTTTACGTAACCAAGCAGGACATTAATCAGACGAATAGCAAGATGCATTATAGAAGGCAAAGAGCATCTCCAGGAACACTAAAGAAGCCCCATAGCACTGCGACATGCTAAATGTTTACAACTGTTGTTAATGTTAGAGTTATGTATATAGTTTACATTCACTGAGTTCCATGTAAAGTTATTATATTGAGTTGTATGTACACCGCTTTGGCTGTAAGATAAAGTGGTATAAAAACACTGTTAAATAAAATAAAATAAACAATAAGAAGGATGAAACATAGGGGTATGTTTACTAAACCGTCTTAATGTTACCGGCACTAGTTGTAGCACTAACGTGAAGAATCCCATATAAGGAAGTGGGCGTTCCGGCGTTAAGCCGTGTATCACGCGATAGAGGGCGCCTTGCTGTTTTCGTGCGATAGTATGCGGCACTGCATGTTTGCGCGCCGTAAGCCTAAGTACATAGAAGCGCTGTGCTAATAGCTACAGAGGTGTAGTACACTGGTTAATACAATGCTTGCTGAGACAGCGGTCATGAGTTCGATACCTCTGGGTGGATACAATATGGCAGTCTGAGACAATTCCTTTCCACAGAGCTGGCAGAGACAGATCGACGGACAGAAGGATGCTTGGCAACTGTGATGAGGCTATAATGTGCTGCCACACACATCTGCACAGATATGACTGTTAGAGGAAGGTAAAATATTGTGTAGGACAGGCAGAAAAACCAAGAACACATAGGAATCAAACCCATGACCACTGGCTGTGAAGTCAGTGTACTAACCACTGTGCTATGCCTCTATGGTATCCATCATAGCAATGGCTGGCCACACAACAACTGCAGCTCACCACACCAACAATCTGCTGTGTATACTGGGGCAGAGTAAAAGCACAGGCAAGGCACTGTATAGGGCACCATAGGTCACACAAATGAGGTGAGGGTGGTCTGTGTGCTAAACATTGATCTCTGATATATGTCTGCCTGACACAGCCACAAAAGGGAGTTGTGTTGCACATTCTGATTAAAAGAGGCCCTCTGTGGGATTGAACCCATGACCACTAGCACATAAGTTAATGCAAAAACCAGTATGCCTACCCCACCACCAAGAGTCAAACAGCAAAGGCTGCATACAACAACACTGCATGGCCCCATACCAAAAGCCTGCTGTGTGACAGGAAAAGGCAACCCCAACAGTAACCATGATGTAATGCACATGTAGAAGAGCTGTGTACAGCACATATCACAGTCTGCAATTGGGATGAGAGCCACATATACACAAATGCACACACACAATAAAGTATTAGGCAGTCCAAACAGCATGCAAAAGAGCAAGGAAAAGGAACCCAAAGGGCAGCAGGGGATGCTGTATGTAGCAGGGCAAAATGGGGAATAGTACTGAAAAGGAGCATGGGAGAATTGAACCTGCAAACAGAAGCTGGGACAGATCATCTCAACAACAGCAATAACAGTCACCAAACATACCAGCCACATGGACAGTACAAAGGAACAGCCATATGTAATAGCAAATATGCGGCACATAGGCTGCAGAAAGGGCACACTGTGCTGTACAAAGAAGCGATGGAAGGGTGTAAAGGAGAGCTGACGAAGCTGCAGCCAGCTCAAGGTCAGGTTAGCACAGCACAAGGAAAAAGGAAAAACATGGGGGAATCAAACCTGCAACCTATGGTGCTCCAATGCACATCTGTAACCACTATCCCAAACCACCACTACAGGGACCATGCAAATATGTTCCATAAAGGGAATGTGTGTAAGGGAACCCATAACACCCTGACGTGGCAGACAGCTGCCACTGTACAAGGATGTGAGCACAGGTGGGCCATGTACATCACCAGTAAATCAAGAAATACGTGGGTCAGTGTGTTGAATCAGCAGCAGAGACAAATGTGCTTTAAAGACATATATTTTATTTTGGAAAGTTACTGGACATATTGTATATACTGTGTGTCATGATATGAAGCTAGTTGTGTTACAGTGAACAAACTGAAACCACATTGAGTAGGCCAGCTACCCACATGTCGTGTACAAGTCACTGGCCCCCCCACAGATGATGAGCAGTACAGATAATATGCAGTAGGTGCATGGTGTGTACTATGCAGTATCCCCACAACCCCCACATGCTGCTGCATGCCCCAAATGCCTTTTTCACATATGTGTGCATGTAGACAGAAGGCAGGGCATGATGACAGCCCAACGCACACCAGTCATGAAGGTATAATGAAAAACATATCTGCCCTCAAAAAAACAGGTGGCACAAACCTGACAAAGCATACGTATCAGAATCTCTGCAACTGCACACACATATACATATATACACATCACAGATGTTGCATAATGCATAATATAGCAAATAAAGTGCCACATACTTTCAAACAACACTGTGCAAATGCCAAATCCAGATATGGTAGCAGGTACAAGAGGAACATGATCCCAGATAATACAGAAAACGCAAACTAGCACACATACAGAGATAACACTATGCAGAAGGTCTGCTGCAATGGGTGTTGTGAAGACAGTATGCGTATACATATGACACGGCACATGGAATGCATCCATGAAATATTGACCAAAGATGTTGGCGCACATCAAGTGGTGTAGTGGTAAATACTGTGCCATGTTCAAGTGCAGGGCCGAATGAGCGCACATACTTTACAACAGAGCGCACAAAAATTACGGTTCTGATTCTGATAGAAAACAACACAGACGTCTTAAAATTTAAAAGTTCTTGTGTATTTACGGTTTTCACAAGTTCTACAATATTTTCTAGTGCAATCAATGTGGTGTACATACTGTATTCTGACGTGTAGTCAAATTTTAAAGTATATAACTCCGAGTGTCGTTATATGGCGCACAAAAATTTAACCTTCCTTCAAAAGCTGCACAGCTGACATTTTATGTGCTCACAGCCTACAGAAAATTAGAGGGAACATTGGTGCAGGGTAGCCCCACAAATACAAGAGGACCTATACAATGTCACCCCTGTGCCATATGCATGGCTGTATGCTTTTGGTGAACTAAACAGATGAGGATATCCTGCGGTACAGGTCACACACATAGGCAACATATAGTAACACAATGTCAGATGGATGTACAACATGCAGCAAGTATGTCAGTCCCTGCTGCATACGTAGGGGCCTGTATACAGTGTCCATAGTGCAAAGAGCCTCTGCAAACCAACATGTCCCGTGAAGACTGCCGTGAATCCCTGGGCCTGCATGCACAAGTGGTACATCCCAATCTACCACAGCACACAAAAGGTCATGTATGTCCCCTGCGATGGAACCCACACCCAGCCAGAGCACAGCAGCAATGTTGTGTAGGACAGGCCGCCTATGCCCAATGTAGCAGTCCAACATCAATGTCCATCATAGGCATGTGGGCCACATGCAGAGATCAGCCATCCTATGCTACCATATCCCAGGGATAGCTGCATGGTCTTGTGGTTTACAGACACTTGGGTGATGGTGCCTGCAGATGCAGTGCAGATGATGTGCAGTGTGTGTGCTCTGCCCTGTATCAGAAGAAGGAGAAACACTGTCATGGTATGTTGCACAGAACACCAGGGAACATTGCAGGTAGGCAGACAGCAATATGTATAGAATGCAATGCCAGACATTCAAACATGACGGACTGGAAAGGGGGGCTGTTACTTCTGGAGAGAAATCTGAAATTGTGAGTATATACTTCTGGGAATTTTTCTGAAAGGAATTGTTTTTCTTTTAAAGCTAATTAATCTGTGAACCCACTATTTTTTTGGTTAAATCAGTCAGGGCCTAGTAGCAACAGTTTAAGATTCAATTTAAAAACACAGAAGAGAACTTTCTGGTTACCTTTCATACCCAGTAGACAGCTGTAGTTTAAATTTCATAGTCACTCAGGGCCTAGCATCAGCAAAGTACTTTTAGTTTCAAATTAAAACACAGAAGAGAGCTTTCTGGTTAAATTTAGAATCCAGCAGAGAGCTTGTAGTTTAAATTTCATAATAGGTTAGAGCCTAGTAGCAGCAAAGAGCTATAATTTAAATCAAATCAGAATATAGTTTTCCTCAGCAGCACAGGACAAGGTACTGTGTAGCAGCCCTTTTTTAATAAGTGTTATATCCCTCCCTCCCTCCCCACACCCACCCTCCCCTGGGAAAATCACAGCTTTATAGGTACTTGCACAACTTAAAAGACAGGAGGTGCTCTCAGGTGAAGCTCATTACCCAAATCAGTCATACACCAAGGACCTGAGATTAATTAAGCTTCAGGTGAACAAGGTATATTAAACTTCTTAGGTACAGTTTTAGTGGTATAAATATCCATTGCACCCTTTAGTACATATAGAACTTAAAGATCTAAACACAAACTTAAAACTAAGATGCAGACAGCAGTCCAGCAGCGGGATGTGGGCTTTCCAGTCTTTTGCATTGAGTGTCACATGTATGATTTTCTCCCAGCTGGTGAGAGGTCTTACGTGTGCACTAGGTGCAAGGAGCTCTCTGCTCTCAGGGAACAAGTCCGTTCTCTAGAGGCTAGAGTAGCAGACTTGGAAAACATAAGACAGACAGAGAGGTACATAGACGAGACCTACAGGGATATAGTCCTGAAGTCCCACCTCCAGTCTGGCAGCATCCCTGTTGCCATGGAGGAGAGAGGTCACGTGACAGGAGAGCATCACCCTGGTGTGGCAGGAAGTGATCCTGTAACTAGGACCTGTCCTCCAGGTGATGTAAACCCCTCTCGCACCGAGGAGGTTTCTCCAGGGCCAAGTGCCCATGCGGGAAGGGTTAGGACAGCAGTTATAGTTGGTGATTCGATCATTAGGCATGTAGATAGCTGGGTGGCTGGTGGACGTGAGGATCGCCTGGTAACATGCCTGCCTGGTGCGAAGGTAGCGGACCTCACACGCCACCTAGATAAGGTCTTAGATAGTGCTGGGGAGGAGTCTGCTGTCTTGGTACATGTTGGTACCAATGACATAGGAAAATGTGGTAGGGAGGTTCTGGAAGCTAAATTTAGGCTTTTAGGTAGGAAGTTGAAATCCAGAACTTCCAGGGTAGCGTTCTCCGAAATGCTTCCCGTTCCACGCGCAGGACCCAATAGGCAGGCAGAGCTCCGGAGTTTCAATGCGTGGATGAGACAATGGTGCAGAGATGAGGGGTTCGGATTTGTTAGGAACTGGGGAACATTCTGGGGAAAGGAGGGGCTCTTCCGAAGGGATGGGCTTCACCTTAACCGGGATGGAACCAGGCTGCTGGCATTAACCTTTAAAAAGGAGATAGAGCAGCTTTTAAACTAGATAATAGGGGAAAGCCGACAGTCGTCCAAGAGCGCATGGTTCGGAAGAATGTATCCTTGAAGGATACTACAAAAAGCAGAGAGGTTCCAAAAAAGAGTAAAGTAGCCCAAATGCCCTCGAGTATGGAGCAGACAGAACTTAAAGATCCCAAATTACCCATGTCTACCAATAGCCAAATTAATATGAATAAAATACAGTCTCTAAAATGCTTGTATGCAAATGCTAGAAGTCTACAAAACAAGATGGGAGAGTTAGAATATATAGCACTAAACGAGAGGTTAGATATGATTGGAATATCAGAGACATGGTGGAAGGAGGACAACCAGTGGGACACTGTGATACCTGGGTACAAACTATATCGAAATGATAGAGCTGATCAAATTGGTGGAGGGGTTGCGCTCTATGTTAGAGAGGGCATTGAGTCAGAAAGGATTAAAGTTTTGCAAGAAACAAAATTTGCTGTAGAATCTCTATGGATTGAAATTCCATGTAAAAAGGGGAAGGCGATGGCAGTGGGGGTGTACTATCGTCCGCCTGGCCAGAATGAACAAATGGATGATGAAATGCTCAAAGAAATCAAGGAAGCTAGCAAAAGTTACAGTGCAGTAATAATAATGGGTGATTTCAATTACCCCGGCATCGACTGGGTCAGTGTCACAACAGGACATGCTAGGGAGATAAAGTTCCTAGATGAAATAAATGACTGCTTCTTGGAGCAGCTGGTTCATGAACCAACCAGAGGGGAAGCAATATTAGACCTAGTCCTTAGTGGAACACCAGATGTAGTGCAAGAGATAAGGGTGTTGGGGCCACTTGGCAATAGTGATCATAGCATGATCGCCTTTGATTTAATTAGTGGAGGAGGGATAGTAAGGAAATCCACAGTACTACCCTTTAACTTTCGAAAGGGAGACTATGATAGAATGAGGAAAACAGTTAAGAAAAAACTAAAAGGAGCAGTTGCAAAGGTTAAAGACGTACATCAAGCTTGGGTGTTGTTGAAAAATACTATCTTGGAAGCCCAGACCAGCTGTATTCCACGCTTTAAGAAAAGTGGAAGGAAGTCCAAAAAATTGCCAGCATGGTTTAAAGCTGAGGTCAGAGAGGCTGTTGTTGCCAAAAAAGCATCTTTCAAGAAATGGAAAAAAAGAGCCAAATGATGAAACCTGGAAACAGCACAAGCACTGGCAAGTCAAATGCAAGGCATTGATAAGGCAGGCAAAGAGAGAATTTGAGAAGAAGCTTGCTGCGGAAGCAAAAACGCGAAATAATGACCTTTTCAAGTACATTCGTAGCAAAAAACCCGTGAGAGAGTCAGTTGGTCCATTAGATGATAAAGGGGTTAAAGGAGCACTAAGAGGCGACAAGGCGATAGCGGAGAGACTGAATGAATTCTTTGCTTCGGTCTTTACTGAGGAAGATGTAGGGATGTTACCCACGACTGAAGTGGTATTTAAAGGTGTGGAAGAATTGAAGGAAATATCGATACATCGGGAAGATGTCCTACAACTATTAGATAAACTGAAGAGTAGCAAATCACCTGGGCCGGATGGTATACATCCAAGGGTGTTGAAAGAACTGAAATTTGAGATTGCAGACCTGCTATCAGTAATCTGTGAACTATCATTAAAATCATCTCTAATACCTGAGGATTGGAGGATCGCCAATGTAACACCAATTTTTAAAAAGGGTTCGAGGGGTGATCCGGGAAACTACAGACCGGTGAGCCTGACATCAGTACCGGGAAAAAATGGTAGAAACCATCATAAAGAATAAAATTACTCAGCATATAGATAGTCATGACCTAATGGGAGACAGCCAACATGGCTTTAGACAAGGAAGATCTTGTCTTACTAATCTGTTATGTTTTTTTGAAGGAGTGAATAAACAGGTGGACAAAGGTGAGTCGGTTGATATTGTGTATCTGGACTTTCAGAAAGCCTTTGACAAGGTCCCTCATGAGAGACTTTTGGCAAAACTAAAGAGTCATGGGATAGGAGGCAGTGTACTACTGTGGATCAGGAACTGGTTAAAAGATAGAAAGCAGAGGGTAGGACTAAATGGCCAATTTTCCCAATGGAGAAAGGTGAATAGTGGTGTACCCCAGGGATCTGTGCTGGGTCCGCTGCTTTTTGACATATTCATAAATGACCTGGAAAGTGGAATAACGAGTGAGGTTATCAAATTTGCTGATGACACAAAACTATTTAAAGTTGTTAAAACCCAGGAGGATTGTGGAAAATTGCAAGAGGATCTTGATAAATTGGAAGACTGGGCATCAAAATGGCAGATGAAATTTAATGTGGAGAAGTGCAAGGTTATGCACCTAGGGAAGAACAACCCAAACTATGGTTACACGATGCAAGGTTCCACATTAGGAACCACCACCCAAGAAAAAGATTTAGGCGTCCTTGTGGATACCATGTTAAAACCCTCGGCCCAGTGTGCAGCGGCGGCCAAGAGAGCAAATAGAATGCTAGGTATGATAAGGAAAGGAATGGAAAATAAAACAAAAGATATTATAATGCCTCTATATCGTTCCATGGTGAGACCGCACCTTGAATATTGTGTGCAATTCTGGTCGCCATATCTTAAAAAGGATATAGCAATTTTAGAAAAGGTTCAGAGAAGAGCCACCAAAATGGTAAAGGGGATGGAAGGCTACTCCTATGAAGAAAGGCTAAAAAGGTTGGGGCTCTTTAACCTGGAAAAGAGACGGCTGAGGGGAGATATGATAGAAGTCTATAAATTAATGAACGGAGTGGAACGGGTAAACGTAGATCGATTGTTTACCTTATCAGAATATAGAAAGACTAGGGGACATGCAATGAAGCTACAGGGTAAACTATTTAAGACTAATAAAAGAAAATATTTTTTCACTCAACGTGTAATCAAACTCTGGAATTTGTTACCGGAGGATGTAGTAAAGGCTGTTAGTGTAGCTGGGTTTAAAAAAGGTTTGGACAAGTTCCTGGAGGAAAGGTCCATAAACCATTATTAAGAAGGGACCCAGGATATCAATGCTTGAACCAATACAAGCATTGTGGAACCTGTGTCCCTTGGGGAAACTGCTAGGTACGTATGACCTAGATTGGCCACTGTTGGAAACAGAATACTGGGCTTGATGGACCTTGGTCTGACCCAGTAGGGCATATCTTATGTTCTTATGTTCTTAACATGAAATTAGCACAACACATAACACAATGCATGTTGTGGAAATGTGGCCATTGAACCATACACGAAGGTGTCCTATGGATATAGTCATGTCCATGCACATGTCACACAGGCGCCTCATAGGCAGACAGCAATATGTATAGAATGCAATGCCAGACATGCAAACATGAAATAAGCACAACACATAACACAATGCATGTTGTGGAAATGTGGCCATTGAACCATACACGAAGGTATCCTATGGATATTGTCATGTCCATGCACATGTCACACAGGCGCCTCACTGCTCCACCCCATGTCCATCAACGTTGGTGCTTAGTGACCCCACAGGATAACTCCCTGAAAAACACAACAAAATGCAAGCATAGAATGGATGATGTCATTTCCAAAAGATCCAAGATGCAACCTACTGTCTGTCTGCAGAAAGTGTCTGCTAGGGACTGTCTGAGGCAGGAAAAAGCAACACCACGTCACATGAATACAGAAGATGCCGGAGAAATGTATAGAATCACCATATCCCCATCTCCAGCTACCATTGGAGCATGTCCAAATTAGGGCGTCATCTGTGATACTGAAATGCTGATGGATAGTGTTCTGAGAGCACACAAGAGATAGGTCAGGTCACAACATAAAACAGATGCGCACAATGTATACATGGTTAACAGCAGTAGGTTACATATAGCAGAGTCCCCAACCCTCCACAGGTGTTCAAACTTCACCCACCACATGATAATACAAACTGTATGCACACTGTACCCTTACATACCCACGCTAGAAAAACACACACACACAGTATTTATTTATTTATTATTTATTTTATTACAAGTTCTTATATACTGCACTATTCGGCATCAGCGCGGTTTACATTATAACATAAAGACCATAACAACAAGCTGTTTGGTTTACATCGAACAGGAGTACAAACTTGGAGAACCGGGGTAAACTATACATGAGATAATTACATAGAACAGAATAGAGTCTTAATAATATCAAGAACGGCATGGTGTGTTCATGAGTGGGTCACTTCCTCTGGTTCAATTGCTGGTAGGGTAGTATTGAAGGAAGAGGTGGTATTTGAGTGCCTTCCTGAACTGGAGTAGGTCAGTAATGGCCCTTATGTCGGAGGGTAGAGCGTTCCAGCATTTGGGTACATAGAAACTGAAGGCTCTGTTTGAGGTTGTCATGTTGCACTTTGTCAACGCCTTCGAGGTTGTCAGTAGGTTTACGGCTGTTGTTCTTCTGGATCTGTTGGGGGGTACAGTGTGAATCAGATCTGTGAGTGAGGAGGATGAGATACCCTTGATTGCCTTGAATGATAGGACTAGGGTTTTAAAGATGATCCTCCCATGGATGGGGAGCCAGTGAAGCTGTTTAAGAATGGGAGTTACGTGATCGCTTCTGGAGGCTCCGTAGAGGACTCTTGCTGCGGCATTCATGGCCATCTGTAATGGGCTAAGAGTGGATTGAGGGAGACCTTGTAATATGGCATTTGCAAAGTCGAAGTGTGGCAGGATTAGCGCTTGGTATATGGTTCGGAAGTCATCCGGGTCCAACAGGGAGCGCATATGCCTAAGCGAGCGTATTTTGAAGTATACAGCTTTGACTATGTTATTTATGTGATGTTTCATATCCAGACGTTGGTCCAATGTAACTCCAAGGTATCTTATTGTTTCTTTAGCTTGTAGGTCAGCTTCCTTGACACTGACGTGGGCTGGAGGGGTGAAGTTGGGGTCTTTGGAGATGAAGAGCACCTCTGTTTTTTTATGTTGAATGCGAAGGTTTTGTGATTGGAGCCACTCTGAGACCGAATTGAGGCAGTCTACCAACGGTGCCAGGTCTAATTGAGTTGTAGAGAAAGGCATATATAAGAGAATGTCATCTGCGTATATCAAGCAGTTGACTTTGAAAGATCTTATGATGTCGCAGATGGGCTGCATGTATATGTTAAATAGTAGGGAAGACAATGAGGAACCTTGAGGCACACCTTGCTTTTGATGGAAGCGTTTTGACTCTTCTGTACCGGACTTCACATATTGCCATCTTCCATCCAGATAAGAGTTACACCATTCTAATGCACTGTTGCAGATACCTTTCTCTTTCAGTCGTCCGAGGAGAATTTCGTGGCTTACCGAGTCGAACGCCGCAGCGATGTCTAAGAAGACGAGTACAAATCCTTGTCGGATGTTGTTAATGCCTGTGATAATGTCGTTGAATAGGTTAGTGAGAAGGGTCTCGACCCCATGATATTCTCTGAATGTTAAGGTGAGCATGCCACCAGTAGCATACGGCCTGTCTGTGGACAACTTGAGATCAGTAGAGATAGCTCTTGGCCAAAGCAATGCTACACAGCATTTGGCTGATGTTACAATGCCAAGGAGGGGTGTATGTGCAGCCCACCACCAGAACACCTAGGACATGTGGACATACGCAGCTCTCTGGGATGTGTTCCAGAAACAGTGCTGGAGCAGATGAGCTGGGCAGGAACACATGTGCCTGTGTGTGACAACAATAACATATGGGGTATGGGGTTGCAGACCAAAGAGGTGAACCACAACATATGTGCATTGGACAGATGACCCCAGACATGATCTGTGGCTGACTGTCCCCGCACACCATGTACCTGTATGTCCGTCTACCCATTCTCCTGCACGTTGAGTGGGGTACAGACAGCTGCCAGTGAACCACAGCACCAGGGATGTCACACAACATATCCTGTCAAGGGGTAAACACACCAGAAACATACATATGTCATGTTTGAGCTGTGTAACACACACAGCACCATCACGTCATCACCCCTCCTGTCCCCCAAATCCGTTTCAGTCTGGCTTTTGTCCATTACACTGTACAGAATTGCCCCTGCCAAATTCCACAATGACGTGTTAATGCTAAAATTAAAGGGCCTGTACCCCATACGCCCCATTTCATCACCTCTCTGCTTCCCCAGACACTGCTGACCACATCCGTCACCCTGATATACTGTCCTCGCATGTCCACACTGCCTCCGTACTAACCCCCTGCACCTCATATCTCACCCATCAAACCTTCAGTGTGTGTTGTGATGGTTCCACCCCCCCTGCGTGCCTGCACCCATATGCTGGAACACAGGGATATGTCCTGTGTCTGCATGTTCCAGAGCTCCATACCAAATGCTGTGTTGGGGCTATCTGATCCCCTGCCGCTCAGTGCCAACTGTATGCTGATGAGTGCCAAATATATCCCAACATCCCTGAACAGCCCCGGCCAATCCAGATCCTGAGCTATGTTTGCGTGTCTGACAATGCTGGCCTGATGTATCCACGCTGCCTGAAACAGAACCTGGCCATGACCCAACATCTAAGCTCCCTCCATAAACCCTGCCCCCATATTAGGTGTCTGTGTATAGGTTGCAACACATTGCCGCACGTTGATATGCAATGTACGGGTTGTCTGTGACCCTTCCCTCTCCTCCCCCTCACATACGCATCATGCAGCTAAGACATGCAGTGTCATTCCAGATAACATGAGCAATATCCCCCATCCTCTCTTAACACACAGCTAAAATGTGAATGCACCCCTCAATCACCCCCCCCCCCTGATCTGCTAACTGTAACCTACACCTTGCTGTTATCCCCTTGAATCAGCCGTATCTGCCTCAAATCAACCAACACACCGCTGCATGACTCATCATCTGGAGTGGAAGGGAGGAGTGGCCTAGTGGTTGGGGCAAGGTACTTCAGGCCAGAAGGTCAGGGGTTCAAATCCCACTAAAGGACAGCAACCTTGGGCCGGAAGGACTGGGGTTTCTAGTCCCACAGGTGCTCCTTGTGGTCTTGGGCAAGCCACTTAACCCTCTATTGCCCATGTTCCCTGTAAAATAGTTATCTCCCTGTTCAATGTAATTTCAGTTTGTTCAATGTAAACCGCACTGATGCAGAATAGCGTGGTATATAAGAGAATATAAATAAATAAATCTGCCGGCCGCGCCATGACCATAATACTGCTTCTGTTAAATCACCTCACTGGCTCACAATCCGTGTATGCATCCAGGTGTAGGTTACCCCGCTGAGCAAATGATGCAGTACCTGTGTGTGTACTCTGTACCTCCCCTCCAGAATATTAACTCCTGCCAATACCGCTTTGATTGAAGGATAAGGCAGTATAGAAAACTGGTTAAATAAATAAATACTACCACTGAGCATGTACATATTGTTGCCAGTCATACACAGCGCTGTACACAAACATGTAACGCACAGTCTGTGCCAATCAGTGTATGTTACGTGACCAATGTGCCAATATCCCCTGTTGTGGCATCCACACATCTAGGCAAATGGTGCCACCTATGTCTGGCTTTCCTACTGCTGACCACACACCACACTCCGTTTACCATGCTGCACCCACAGCTGGAACCAACAACCTGTGTGTGATAGCCAGCCACCATCCCCAATCCCCGACCAAGTTCCTGTGTACGGTAACGTACCCACCTAGGGCAGATAATCCAGTCTCATCTGACCCCCATGCATCCGCAGTTATCCCCTAAACACCCTACCTGGGTTCCCCCTGGACTATCCTGAATGCTCTGATGGCAGGGAATGTCCCCCATATGTCTGTGTAGTGTTGTGTATGACTGGTATGGCTATACAAATAGTAGTAGTGGTACATAAATAGTAGTAGTGGTACATATGTCTAGATACCAATGTAATATCCAACATATGCAGTACTTACAGGAGAATACCAATACCACCACAATCAGCTGGCGCCTGGCTGCCGTGCCCTCATGTGTGTCACCATGGCCACGTACAGAACCGCACGTAGGATAATCTTCAGATACTGATTAATTTGGTCTGGGAGATCGTGCCTGAGAGCAATGTTGTGCAGTATGCAACAGGTCAGAATAATCTTTGCCACAGTCATGGGTTTGTATTGTAAGGCCCCGCCAGTTCTATCCAGACACCTGAAGCAACTTTTCAAAACGCCAAAGGTGCGCTCGATGACTGAGTGGCTGGAGGCATGGGCCTCATTGTACCTCCTCTCTGCACGTGTCCATGGCATATGCACAGGGGTCAGCAATCAGGGATGACACCCATATCCTGCATCACCTGTAGAGAAATAGTAGAAGGGTAAAGCAGAGGCTGAGCCACACACACATGCACACAAGCATGTACATGCAAACCAACAGCACAGACAGATCTCCCATGAACATGTTACAGCACATGCTGACACACAACATGTATGTGGCAGCATCTGGAGGTGTGAGGCAGGGACCATGGAGTGGGGGTAAGGTGTGCAAACCACCTCAGCTGTAACCCACAATAACACATGCCTAAACATCCATAGCCGAAAGGTAGTAGTGCCAGCTGCAAAATCATCAGCCACACACATGACAATGCACCCTTGACAAGGTTATGATGCACACATTTGCAAGCGTGTGATAGCCATGAGACTGCCCACACACATGGGTTGAAACGGGAAAAGGTCCCTGAGCTGCCCCAAGAGGATGTCCAACACAACAATACACTGTTGAATATACGTGGAACATACATGTGTCCTGTACTATGCCCACACAAAGCACACAATGTGAAATGACCAGATATGTCAGAGGTGAAGGTGCCACCAACACAAAACACCGCACCAAAGATGACCGTGAAGGGAAGTGCCCCCCCCAGACACACACACAAATGACACACAAACACAACTTGGGACACCTTGCAAACACACACATGTGCCTGCGTGTGCCCAGAGGAACACCATGTGCACATCTGAGCAGAGAAATACCCACCCAGCAGTATACAGTCCTCATATTGCCCAGCCTCAAACTGTCCGAAGAGTACTGAGTGATGCAGGATAAAGGAATCATGGGTGGACCCTGCAAACCTAGGGACTACATTCAGAATACGCATATTTGCATCACATACAACCTGAACATTCAGGAAATGGTAGTGTTTGCGGTTGCGGAACACTGCCTCCCTGTCTCCAGGTGGGACCAGGGCAACATGTGTGCAATCAATAGCTCCCATCACGTGTGGTATCCCTGCAACCTCTTCAAAGGCCTGGTTCAGGGCCCCCCACTATTGCCTAGTGTTGGGAATTTCAATGTAATTCCCCACCCGCTGACCATGGCACACAGTACCTGGTGGAGACAGTGTGAGAAGGTGGGGCGGCTCATGCCACCCACTGTGGCCACAGATGACTGGAAACAGCCAGAGGCAAAGAAATGTAGGGCAGTCAGGAGCTTGGCTAAACCCGGTATGGCATGTGACCGACCGGTCAGGGGCTCGAGGTCAGGTCTGAGATCCTCAAAGAGCTCCCTAATAGCCACTGTGTCCAGACGGTACAGGGAGATGACCTGGTCCTCATGCATGTCCTGGAGCTGGGCTCTGGGCCTGTAGAGGTGAGCCTCGCAAGGGCGAAGCTTGGCACACCTCCTGTGCTGTGCCGGCTCAGCCCTAGCTTGCATGGCCTCCACAGCTGCAGGTTAGAGTTGCAACGGGTCTGCACCCATGCCCTGTGCCACAGAGCGGTAGACACCATCACCCAAGTCAGGCAACCGCAGGTCCTGAGCACCCTCCAATGCACCTGCAGCCACCACAAAGGCAGCCATCAGCAAAACAGAGATACCACAGACAGAGGGTTTTTCTCGTCTCTCCCTTGCTTCACCAACACTGCCCTCTACCTATCCCTCACCTCACCCCCTGTACCCTATGCCTGCTCACCACCTCACCTGCCTCCCACCACCCCAACACCACCTCTCGCCTGCTGCTCACCTCACCTCACCCCACCGCACCTCACCTCACCCCACCGCACCTCACCCCATCTCACCTCACCCCACCTCACCGCACCTCACTTTACCTCACCCCACTGCACCTCACCTCACCCCACACTACACCACCTCACCTCACCTCACCTCATCCCACCTCACCCCACCGTGCCTCACCTCACCTGCTGTACACCTGACAAATAACTCACCTCATCTGCTCTACACCTCACCTACACAAAACCCTCAGCGTGTACCACGTATGCATCACAGGTAAGTACCTTTCATCCGGTGCGCGTCTGTGCATGCGTTGTGCATCGCAGCACCGTGAATGCGGTGTCTGCGCACATTGCGCATGCGCGCAAGATCTGACCTTGACCCATGTGCATGTGTTGCATGGGGCTCCACGCATGCATACAGCGTATGCGGTATGCAGGCATGGCACCATGTGCATGTGATGTTTGTGGGCGCTGTCCACAGTACACAGATCAATCATTGACCCAATGAACTGCGACACAGTACCATGTGTCATATCTGGGATTCCCACGACCCTTCATCAGTATCATTTCCTGGCCTGAGGATGAATCATGGGACACACAGATGTAAACATGGTACTGTGTTGCTAGTCATCACGTGCATGATTGCTCTGAAGACTGGTCTGTTGGGATATGCCAGACATGTACATGAGTCAAGGTGGGAGGTGCAACACATGTCTCACACATCACTTTGTGTCTCACCAACAGGCACTCGTCAGGCTCTGATGGCCATTCGGGAGGAGGTCAGCCAGCTGCGTGCCACAGCTGAGGTGATAGAAGCGGCGCTAGTGCATATTGCAGATGCCCAGGAGGCCATGGCTGGGCGTCCCTAGCAGCCAGCACCAGTGCCAGAGGCAGCACCAGCAGAACTGGCACAAAGGGGTGGTTTGGGCCGTGGTCACCGTGGACGTGGGCAGCCACACAGGTTGTGATTGTGGGGAACAGGTCACTCTATCTGTGACAATAAAGACAGCTAAACCTGTTTATACCTATGTTCACATCTCCAGTGTTTGCCATTGTGCTCCCCTGAGTACCCTGTCCCCCATGTTGTAACCCGGGTCACATGTGCCTCCCCATTTCCCTTAGGGGTGGGGTGTCTTCACTACCACCAATCAATGCACATACATTATACCATGCCCTGTGTGCCATGCACAATGCCATGTGTGCACCCTTCTACCTGCGTGGGGATATACCCTACTTCTCCCATCAACCAGGAATATGTTTATGTTGGTACATTTATGTTTTACGGATCTGTCACTCTCTCACACCCAATATCCTCTCCATTAGTCTACCCACCTGTGTGACCATTCTCTCTGACCTACACCAGGACCTACATGGCTGTTTTAGCTGCAGATGCTTGCGAGAGACACAGGCAGAAAAAGGTAGCTAGCTACAGTCAGTTGTTTACTCTTCCCCAGCGCTTGTAGTGAGCTGCTGCTCTTCCTCCAGACCAACGTCCACCTGTCTTGGATTCACCAGCTATCCCCCTGTGCAGCTCCTGGATACAGCAGTCTGTCCTATCCTTTCTGCCACATACCTACTGCTAGCCTTTCCCTTCATCCTCCTCCGAGTATGATGCATCAGATATGCAGCCTACATATCACAGGCAGCATGCATGTGACCATAGCTGCTGGGACACACAGCACATCGGTACATCACAGGGGTACCAGGGGACACAGACACCTACGCACATGGCCAGCCCCCACACCTTAGTGTGGAGACGGTCCATGTATGTTACCTATGTCTACCACACATGCACATAGGGATCTACACACATGTCCCATACTCACGTCAACAGTCTGTCTGTAAGGGAGACACATGACCATTGTGATGTATTAACACAACTGTATTTACAGAAATATTTAAAACAAGTACTGTATACAGAAGCCCATATGTTGGGTCCCGGGAGACAGGACAGCACAGGGCACATGTGTGGGCATCACTGGGACCCTAACATGCTCCTGGGATGCCCATCAGGGGATGGCTTTCGAGATGCACTACCCATACCAGCCGCACGCTGCATGTGCATCTCGGCAGCCATACACTGAATGGCGCCTGCCAGCCACCAGATGGTGCAGTCCTGGGCCCGCTGGCATTGCAGTCACTGCCACTGACAGGTCCAGGACACACCTGCCACCACATACACACCAGGTTCCTGGTGTCTGTGTGATGGCATGTGCATGGGCCCTGTCTGTGGCAATGGGTGGCGTAGCTACACCCAGACAGGCACCATCGCCGCACACATGCAGTAGCTGGCAGGGACCCACAGTGCCCTGTGCTGTCCTGTGTCCCCTCCCAACCTCTCCCCCTCCACACCCCCTTCCTCCCCCTTGATTCCTCTCACCCACCCTCATCCTCGCCCCCTCCCCGCTCTCCTCCTCCTCCTCCTCACCCCCCAATGCATCACATGTACCCTCACCGTCCCCTCCCTCCCACCCCGCCCCACCCTCCACCCCTCCATGTCCCCGTCATCCTCTTCCGCCTCTGCCTCTGCCTCCTCCTCCTCTGCCTCCTCCTCCTCCTCAACCGACTGGACTGCAGCTGTGGGGCATGTTGTGGGGAGGCCCTGAGGTTGATGGTCCTTCACCAGCAGCAGCATCCTCTGTGGGGGAAAACAGTCATTAGCACAACATCATGCAATGTCAACACCACATAAACATAGTGTGGCCTCCCACAGGCTGTTGGGCCACTGTGACATGCTGTACTGCACTGCAGAGGCCGCAACACTCACCACCACGTTGCTGCAGCTTCCTCCTTTGAAGGCGGTCCAGGAATCCGGGCAGTGCAGCCGCAACTCCCGTCCCTTTTTCTGTAGGTCCTCCACCTGGGGGGGGAATGCAATGGGTGGGAACATTAGGGGCCAGATTCTCTGGTGGGTGCCCAACGCATATCACACATCACTGCGAGCAGCAGGGTGCTGCTGCTGCTCTGGCCAGTGCGTCCTCTACTACCTGTTGCCAGCGCCACCTGCATGTGTGGCTGTGGGTCTGGGCATGTGTGGGGTGCCACCTACATGTCCTGTGAGCAACCCCCCGGACCCCCCTTACCCTGTTCTTATGCTCTCCTAGCATGACATGGCAGCACAATGCCATGTGTGTGGTAGGCATGCTGGTCTCCAGGGGAGGTGTTTCTTAACCCCCTGTGTGGTCCGGCACACACCTGTGTGTTTGCCTGACCTACACACATCAGCAGACACACCCGCCATGCCACCATGATATCTTTATTGGAACATGTGTAATGTGATCTGGCATCGCGCGGGGATTGGGTAGCCCTGAACACATCACCAGGAGCCACTATCATAATGTCTAATATACCTCTGTGGTCAGGACTAAGGCCTCCTGTGAATAGGGCAGTTGTGGCCGAATGCAACAGGAGCATGCACCTAGCTGGGCTATAGACCACTGTAATCAGGTCCTTGGCCACCTGGAGCTAGGGCAGGGCTGTGAACTCCCACCAGATGCAGGTACCCTGACACCAGGATCTATAATGGACCTCTGTAATCAGGTCCAGGGCCTCCTGGGGTTAGAGCAGAGCTGTGAAAATGAAACATATGCAGGTACCCTAACACCAGGATCTATAATGGACCTCTGTAATCAGGTCCAGGGCCTCCTGGAGTTAGGGTAGAGCTGTGAAAATGAAACAGATGCAGGTACCCTAACACCAGGATCTATAATGGACCTCTGTAATCAGGTCCAGGGCCTCCTGGAGTTAGGGCAGAGCTGTGAAACCCCAACAGATGCAGTTAACCTAACACCAGGATCTATAATAGACCTCTGTAATCAGGTGCAGGGCCTCCTGGGGTTAGGACAGAGCTGTGAATATGAAACAGATCCAGTTAACCTAACACCAGGATCTATAATAGACCTCTGTAATCAGGTCCAAGGCCTCCTGGAGTTAGGGCAGAGCTGTGAAACCCCAACAGACGCAGGTAAACTAACACCAGGATGTATCTTAGACCTCTGTAACCATGTGGGATGCCTCCTGGGGATAGGGCAGACATTTGAGTCCGCAACACACACAGGTAACATAACACCAGGATGTATAATAGACCTGTGTAATCAGGTCTGGGGGCCTTCTGAGGATAGGGCAGGCTTGCAATCAACACCATACGCATCTACATTGGCAACAGCTTGGCCCACAGACTGGTATTTCCACCATGTTCTGCATGTATGATATGTGATGCTTGCTGTATATTGTGTTGTACAACTACCATTGTGTGACCTGTCCCCATACACTTACTTCATGTGGGTAGTCGGCAGATCGGTTGAAGCGCATGGTGAGGCACCCCCATGCCCTCCTCACTCGTGCAAGGTCCTGCCATTTTGATGCGCCCAGGAACAGACTCCTCTGCCTGGTACATATTAGCACCCTGAGGATCCTGAGCTCCCTCCGGGTGAATGCCGGCTTCCGGGATCGCCTGTCCATTTTTCCTCTCTCGAGATAGCGCGTGTACGTGTGCGACATGGTGCATGCGCGATGGCTCGATGACGCACATGGCTCATGCGCCGTGTCGTGCATGTACATGTGCTATCTCGTGCTACTATACGCTACCTGGTGCTAATACGGCGCACAGCACACGTGGCATTGGTAGGATAATCAATACTGTTAGGGACACTCTCCAGGGTGGTAAACACTGTCAGATATGGATGAGGGGGCACACACCACATAAATCAGTAAGGTTGCTATGATGGATCTCTGTTAGAAAGATATGTTTAAGTTAAGATTTGTTATCTGACATTGGTCATAACTACCTTTTGATGTATATGAGGGAGGAGTGGCTCAGTTGTTGGGACAGGTTACCTCAGGACAGAAGGCTGGGGGTTTATTTTATTTATTTATTTTTATTTCTTATATACCGCGCTATTATAATCAGTGCGGTTTACATTTGAACAGAACATACAAGAATGTAACAAGTTGCATCGAGTTTTTACATTGAACAGGGAAAGTAAACATGGAGGAAAAACCGAGGGAAAACTATGTACAAATTATATACAAATTATATACAAATTATGGATACTCTTACGAAGAAAATCTAAAAAACTTTACCTAGAGGCCTGGGCTCATGGGTCAAAGAAGCAGAAAGGGGAAAAAAATTGGTTAACCGTTATCTACAGGAGGATGATCTAAGGGACGGGCTAGGTAGGGAGGTAAGGTGATGGCAGTGTGAGTATTGGGGTTGGTGTCAGGGTAATGTTGTAAGAATAGGTGGTATTTGAGGGCTTTTTGGAATAGAGCCAGGTTTGAGGTGGCCCAGATTTCAGCAGGGAGGGCATTCCATGCCATAGGTGCAAAAATGGAGAAGGCTCTACTTGCTGTTGCCTTCCTACATTTTATCAACAATTTCGGGACTTCGAGTGTATTCATCGATGTGGATCTCCTGGTTCTGTTGTCTGGTGTGCTGTGGAGAAGATCACTGATGGGCGTGGGGGGATGGTTCTTAAGGGCCTCGAATGTCATGACCAGAGCCTTGAAATGGATTCTGGCCCGCAGCGGAAGCCAGTGTAGGTTCTTTAGAACTGGCGTTATGTGGTCTGATCTTGAGAGCCCTGTCAGTACCCTTGCAGCAGAGTTCATGGCAAGTCGTAGCGGGTTAAGAGTCAACTGTGGGAGTCTGAGTAGGATAATGTTAGCAAAGTCGAGGTGTGGGATGACTAAGGCTTGGAAGATTGAGCGGTAGTCAGGGAAGTCAAGAAGTGGGCGGAGATGGCGTAGTGATCGGATCTTATGATATATTGCTTTAGTTGTGTTTATGACATGTGCTGACATGTCAAGACGCTGGTCGAGGGTGATGCCAAGGTAGCGAATTGTAGATTTGGACTTCAGTTCAATGTTATTGACTAGAAGTGAGGAAGGTGGCGTGAACTTCTGGTTTCGCGAGATGAATAATACATCTGTTTTGCTGTGGTTAATACGTAGATTTTGAGAGAGGAGCCAATCTGCTACCGCTTCAAAGCATCTTGTAATTGGAGAAAAGTCAGGTTGATCAATTTTAAACTGTGTGTACATGAGGATGTCGTCTGCATATGCAAGGCATTGGACGTTGAAGGAACGGATTAAAGCGCAAATGGGCTGCATGTAGATGTTAAACATTAATGCAGAGAGGGAAGATCCCTGAGGTACACTTTGCTTCAGTGAGAATGGTTCAGAGGTCTTGGAATCTGCTCTGACTTGTTGCCATCTGTTACACAAATAGGATTCACACCAGGCTAGTGTTGAGCCTTGTAGTCCTTTATCTTTGAAGCGAAATAAAAGTGTTTCGTGATTCACTGAATCGAAGGCGGCTGCTATGTCTAAGAAGATGAGGACGGATCCATGGTTGATATTGTCATTTCCTGTGATTAGGTTGTTGAAGAGGGTTGTGAGGATGGTGTCCACGCCGTGAGCTTCCCTGAAGCCATGTTGGGATGGGTACAGTGGTACAACAGTATCAACATGGTCTTGGATTTGCCGCTGGACTACCTTCTCCATAATTTTGGCAAGCAGTGGGATGCTCGAGATTGGTCGGAAGGACTCAACTTTAGATGGATCGAGCCTACTATTCTTTAACAGGGGGCGGATTGATGTGTATTTTAAGCTTTGAGGGAAGGATCCTGTTGTGAGTGATTGATTCAAGATTCTGCATATAGTTGGACTGAGGTCATGGCACAACTCTTTAATACAGCTAGCAGGGCAAGGATCGTTGGGAGCAGTGGTGAGGTTAATAGATGCGATGATATCTAAAATTTCTTTGTTGGATACCTTGGAGAATGACAGCAGAGGGGTTGGTTGGGGGGGGGGGGTCCATGAGGGGTGGAGGTAGATAATATGGTTGCATTCATGTTGTACTTGTTCTGTATCATCTTTGATTGAAGGTAGTTAGAAGAGTCATGCGGCTGGGGCATGGTTGTTTGGGCTAGTGCTGGATCGCCAGTTAGTGACTTTACAATGTTAAATAAGTCGTGAGGTTTGTTCAATGATCGCTTTAGTAATTCTGAGTAATACAGTTTTCTTTTTTCCATGGTTTTTTGTTGGTGGGCTTGTAGGTGCGTGGAGTATGCACCGAGTGCCTCAGGAGTCCGGATGTGGCGCCACTGGTTCAATTCCCACATGGGGACAAGCAACCTCAGGCCAGAGGAACTGGGGTCTCTAGTCCCATGGCCACTTCTTGTGGCCTTGGGCAAGCCACTTAACCCTCCATTGTCTCAGGTACACTTAGATTGTGAGCCCTTCAGGGACAAGAGAATAAAAAGTACCTGTTAGTATACATGTAAACCGCACTGATTCTAAAGAGTGTGATATATAAATAAATAAAATAAATAATAAAAATATGGGATGTGTTTCCATGTTTACGACGGCATTGCTAAGTAGTGGGGGCTGGCACTCTGTACAGGACAAAACAACCTGTCTTTTCATTAGACTTTGGATGGTGGAGCGTGTGGGTGTTTGTGCCCCTGTTGGCCAATGCTTTGGGGCAGAGGTTCACAAATCCAGTCCTGGTGGTTCAGACAGGATTCAGGTTGTCAGGCTGTCCCTACTGAATATGCATGAGGTGCATTTGCATTTGCATGCAATGGGGCAGTCCCTTCAAATGCATCTCATGCATATTTATTATGGACAGCTTGACAACCTGAATGGTGTTTGCCCTCCGGAACTGGGGTTGCCACCATCTGCTGTGGGGAGTGCACATTATTATTGTGTATGTGCTCTGTAGGGTAAAATATAGGGACATGGTCTGCAGGAGCCACAGCTGGGACTTGAACCTGTGTCTTTCTGCCCCTGTACGCACTGACTGTATGTACTGCACCAAACTGTTGCCACAGAGGTAGTTCCTTCCCAGGGGATACCATTACTGTTCGTCTGACAGACCTTGTCTGTTGGACTGCACGCTACCCACCTGGACAGGGCTTGGCCTTGGTCTGCTGTGGGCAGATAACACTGCCCCCTCCACCGCCAGCACCCCTACGCCACCATGCTGACATGCTGTTCTGCTGGTTGTGCTGGTGGTGCGCAGTCCCAGCTCATCCAGTGTGCCATTAGGCGGCTGCCTATGGTGTGGTATCTTGGGTAGGGGTGCCTACATGGACATGCATGCTTTCCCACTACATTTCCTGCCAATGTTATGTGGCCTTTGGGGTACCTGCTGGTTGATGTCCATTGGGGCAATGTATGACACACACTTGTGGGCATGTTTGCCCTTGGTCAGTTGCTGTCTTGCTGTTTTTCAGTTTCTGCATTCCTATGTGCCACCTAGGCATCTGCCTAGTCCACCCTGTGCCCCAGCTGCCCCACTGCATGTCCCGCCTGGAGCCCCCTGTACCCCATTTTCAGCCTCACTGTAGTGCCCTTTCGTACTTGGGCACTATGCTGTGCTGCACATGTATCACTACTATCACGTTTCTTGGTTTCCATGCCTTTGCTGTACATTGCTGACTGAACTGGTTTCTCTCTCCTGTTAATGTGCCTCTAGCGCGAGGTTTTCACTGGCGCTAATTTTCAGACCTTCATTTCACAGCGTTAGTGTGCATGGAGCCTCTCCCCGCCCACTCTCCGCCCATTGACCCCTTCTCTCCACCCTCTGTGGAGCCTTACTCCACCCCCTTTGTGCCTTAGCGCCGCAGGAGACGGGTTTGCCCGAAAACGCACGCTATTGCGCGATAATGTTACTTTGTCGCCTGATAACGTTACGTATCGCGCGCCAACTGCGCCGCTACAACGTTATCGCTGTTTAGCAAACATACCCCATAGTTTTTGATTCGGAGATGCAGATCTAGTCAAACTAGGTGTAAACTCTGTTCCAGTTTTCAAGTGCTTTCACACTTGCCCATTCGTCCACATTTCCAAGCTCACCAATGGCACCACTAACTTCCCACCAGCAGATTTCTAGGCACAAAGTGCTGGGATGACTTGTTTCAGCTGCAGGATCATAATCACTTTTCTCTTGTACTGGAATTTTCTCACTTAATTTCCTGGCCCCACAGCCATCTATCTTGACTCATTGACTGAAGAGATTTACTGTGGTAATAAGAGAAAAGGGCACATGTGCACTCATCAACCAGCAACATTTATTAAGGACAACTTCTCAACTTTCAGCATCATTGGTATCATATGAAGCAAGACAAGAGCAAATTTAGCGTAGAGAACATGAGAGTAAAGCCAGGAATGGGGCCGTCTATTAGAGATAGATGATAAGGAGTGCAACCTTATTAGCCTGTGCAAAACATAAGTGTCAGTGTGCCGGCATAATACCTGCCTTCAAATTAATTGGGTTATTTCTGTATTAAATTAAGGGAAGGCTCTGCAGTGTCTTTTTTATGTATTGTGAACAATCTCTGCAAGCTTTCGGACTGGTACATTTGGTTTCTTAGCAACTAATTTTACTCTGTTTCTTTGATTTCTTTTTTTTTTTGGGGGGGGGGATTTGAGTGCAGAAACTGCTGTTTATGGGCTTATTTGAAATTAAAGAACTCAGGAATATGAAGGGAACTAAAGAATCATTAGAGAGAAAAAGACAATTAATGTGATACAGAGATTAATAATTTTTGCTTTTATGGAAATGGAATTTGGTCCATGACTCCTTATTTATCAACTTTATGCATTAAATTCATTAAATTGAAGTCTATATGAAGGAAGGAAACCTGAAAACTACAGTCATTAATTAAGGGACAGGCTTGGCAGAATGGGACCAGCTGGGATTTCTTTAGAAATGTACAGAAAAGCATAAGGGGTCATTTTAGAAACCCTAAATTGGGATTTCCATGTCTATGAATGCCCATTCGGATATTGAAATCACATGGACGTCCCCTGAGACATTTTAGAAAGCCCTGAATATACATATGTCCAGTGTGATCACAACCAAGTTGCTGGGGGCATGCTGGGGTGTGCCTGAGGAGGGCAAAAAAGGTACATATGTGCATGCAGTTTCAGACCAGCCCTGCGCATCTCAACTCGCTGTCAGGGACTCCCAAGCTGTATCTGCTCCAGGGCACAAATAGGACTCTGAAAAGTGTTCATTTCGCCAAACCAATAACTGTAAGGTGAAGAAGGAAATGCCCCCTCACTCCCCCCATATTTTTCTCTCTTTCTAAAAAAGTGGTAGTAAGTAAAAAAGCATTTCTCCTGGCTTCTGAATCGCTGTACATCCCTGTTTGCAATGACAGACCCGGGCATGTAAAGGGGGAGATATAGATGGGCACATTCTGAAAATGTACTGTGGGCACATCTATGTGTCTGGAATGGCAGACATCTACACGTATATCCAACATGTGCAGGGTTCTGAAATCTGGCAAAAACTTGCATGTGTCTGAACCATTACTCCACACATCCCCGAAGACAGGCTGATTTTACAAAGCACTTATATGTGCCCAGCGCTGCCCCTCCCACTGAAATGTGTATGGTATGGATCTTTGTACAAACTAAAAAAATCATTCTATGCTATAAGGCTATAATATGCCCAAAGAGAAAGGGTCCTTTATTGTGGGGGATCTTTTCTTAAAATGGGCCTGCACCTTAAACAAAGATCCTGACAACTATTCAGTAAGTTTATCATTGATAGAGAAGAAATTGAAATAGTTGACAACTTTAACCTTCTTGGATCTACATTCAACAAAGAAATGACAAGCAGTCAAGAAATCCAATGACACGTTGCTCTTGGCAGAAAGGCTATGAAGGACCAAGACAAAGATTTGACTTGTCCAAACCAAGGTATTTACAATAATGTCATATGGATGCGAAAGTTGGACAGTGAAAAATATAGGAAGAAAATTGATGCCTTTGAATTATGGTGCTGGCGACGAATACTGTGTATACCATGGACTGCCCGAAGAACAAACCAGTCAGTACAAGAGGACACCAAACCTAAGCTTTCTTTAGAAGCTCAGATGACAAGACTTTGACTTTCATACTTTGGACACATCATGCAAAGAGAGTGATCATTAGAGAAAGACATCATGGGGGGGGGGGGGCGCGGAGCCAACAGCAAGGAAGATGGCCGCTTAAATCTTATCCTCGTCCTTCCCAGCGATTTAATCCTGATCTTACCCTGCTTCTAATAGTGCCAGCCAAGCCTAAGTGGGTCTAAGTGTGGTAGGAGATGTCCAGCGGCAAGCCCACGCGATTGGAATACGGCCCGGGAGCGAATTCGGGCGTTAAAAGGCAGAAGCCGGACCCTCCCTCGCCGCAAAAAATGGCGGCTTCACGGGAAACCCCTCCGTCCATGCAGGAATTGCTGGCGGAACTGCGAGCAGTTCGAGACATGGTGGCAGCCAACGGGGACTCGCTCTGCAGCGTACAGGCGGATTTGGGTGAGTTAAAAGAACTGAAAGGGCAGATTGCTGGGCTCACTGAAAAGCTCTCGGGCCTGGAAGTTAAGTTGGAGGTGCATGAGGAGCGTCTCCAAGAAGTTTCAGCTAATCGAAAGCGCATTATGGCCTTGGAGAGGAACCTAGAGGAGCTAAACAACAGGTCCCGCAGAAATAATGTGCGCATTGTTGGTGTGCCTGAAGGGTCGGAGGGCGCTAATATGAAATTGTTCCTGGAACAGATGATCCCTAAAGTATTGAAGATCAATTTCAGTATGCCTTTTGAGATTGAGCGGGCTCACCGGATTCCTTCCCATCCAGGCCCCAATGTAAGAGCTCCGCGCCCAATTATCATATGTGTGCTGAGGCACACTCAAGCAGCCCAGATCCTGGCTGCGGCGAGGGCGGCAGCTCCGGTAAAACTGGATGAGCAGCAGATCGGGTTCTATCCGGACTTTCATAAAGCCACGGTGGATCGAAGAAAACAGCTTTTGGCGTTCCGGCCACGACTCCGGCTTCTGCAGGCACGATATGGCTTATTTTTCCCTGCTCGTCTAAGGGTCACTCTACACAACCAGACCCGGTCCTTCGAGGATCCAGCTCTGTTGAGGGCCTATATTGATGAGCAAGAGGCGGCAGTTATGAGATGAGCCTGTCTTGGGCAGACTGAACTTTGTTTGCTATCTTGTACAGAGGCGTTCTGTGGGGTCCTTATGGATATCTGTTGGGAGTATGTTTGGGGGGTTGTGTGCTGTGGATGATTGTTCTGTTGGGGGGCGGCGCGGGGGGGGGTAGTGTTGGTGGTATTTGGAAGGGCTATAGGATGTTGTAATATGGCTATGTATGGGGATGTTAGGGGGGTGTATTGAACCAAGGGGTGGCTGGGTTTTAGTTTGTTATTGGTGGGCATGGTGGGGTACTTTGGTTATCCGGGGACGGGATGGGAGGGGGGGGCTTCTTCTAGCATTGGCTTACCCAGTATTGGTCCCTAATTGGGTGAAATGGTTGCCTCCTTGTTGGGTCCCTAGGGTTTTTCATATGGTGGGAAATGTGTGTGCATTAAGGGTTCGAAGAATGTTCTGCCTTCCTCAATCAGACCTGTGCCCTGTCCTTAGTTTGGATCATGGGTACACTTAAAGTGCTCTCGCTGAACGTAAAGGGCATTAATAACCCAATAAAACGTAAAAAGATCTTGGTTTATTGTAAAAAGGAAAGGGCGGACGTGGTTCTTTTGCAAGAATCTCATTTGTCCTCGGTGGAGGCCCTCAAGTTAGGGTCCGAAGGATACGATGTGGTTAGTCACGCTGCTGCATGGCAGAAGAAGAATGGGCTGATCACTTTGATTCGGAGGGCGCTGATGCCGACCATTGTTTCTTCCCAGGCAAGTTTGGATGGACGGTGGGCGTTGGCATTGGTGCAAGTAAATGGTAGGGCACTGGCGATTCTCAACATTTATGCTCCAAATACTGATGATGTGGGGTTTTTTCATAAATTAGCGGAGGTGGTCCATGGGTGTGCGGCTGGGGACATTATTCTGGGAGGGGACTTCAACCTCATTTTGGATCCATTGATTGATTGTCACCCCTTTAGAAGGCTGAGGCCTCACCGGGCCACGGCAGTGGTTGCCTCGATGATGGAGGCTGAGGGGCTTGTGGATATTTGGCGACTGCTGCACCCCCAGGAGCGAGGTTTCTCGTTTTTTTCTCTCCCACACAAGTCGCATTCCCGAATTGATTATCTGCTCATTTCCAAGTCCTTAATTCCGATTGTGGTAGGGGCTGACATAAGTCCTATGCATATTTCAGACCATGCTGCTGTGTCGTTGACCCTGGCAGGGACAGTGAAACAAGATATGAATCCGCGGTTCTTTTTTTTTTATAGAGCTCTGTTGGCGGATGTGGACTTTTGTGCTTTTGTGAAGCAGGAAATTAAAGCCTTTTTCGATTTTAATCGAGTGGGTGATACCCCTGTCTGGGCGTGGTGGGAGGCCTTTAAGGCGTCTATGCGGGCGAACATCACGAGCTATTCCATTAAACTGAAGCGGATCAGTGGGAGACTGCTCGCAGCCCTCGGCACTCAGATTAAGGCGGGTGAAAGGCTATTGGCGGCGAGGGCTGACCCGAGTGTGCTTCTCCGCCTACAAAAGCTGAGGTTTCAGTATAATCAGCTGTTGCATGAGGACGCAATGAGGCTTTTAGGGGGACAGCAGTCGGCCTATTACTTAGAGGGCAACAAGGCTGGGAGATTATTAGCAAATACACTTAAGCCCTGGATTGCGAAAGCTCGGATTGCGGCGTTGAGGAATGTTAAGAAGGCAGTGGTGGTTGATAATGGGGAGATTGCAGCGGAGTTTCATGCCTTTTATGCTAAATTATACTCGTCTGACATCCTGGACAGTGAGGAGGGCTTTCAGGCTTTGTTGGGAGGATTAATCCATCCGTCTCTCTCTCCCCCTCAACTCGCAGAGCTGGAAAAGGCGATCACTTACTCGGAAGTACTAGAGTCTCTAGAGGGGGCGGCAAGGGGCAGGGCGGTTGGACCTGACGGTATCCCCTCTGAATTCTATCAGACGTTTCGGACAGAGCTTGCCCCTTATTTATTGGACTATTTCCAACTTTTGTCTGTACCCGGGGCGGCAGTGGGTTCTTTCAGCGAGGCCACAATTATTGTGCTAGAGAAGCCCGGGAGAGACCCCCTAGAGGTTAGTAACTACCGCCCCATCTCGTTATTAAACGCGGACTATAAGATTTACTCTTCTATCTTAGCCAGTAGGCTTGCAAGGGTGATGGCATCTCTTATACATCCCGATCAGTGTGGTTTTATGGCTGGCCGTTCTACGGCGGATAATGCCCGGCTCCTGTTAAATCTTCAGGGGGTAGCGGAATGTTGTGACTTTCCAGTGGTTGGCCTCTCATTGGATGCTGAGAAGGCCTTTGATCGCTTGGAATGGGCTTTTCTCTTTCGAGTTTTAAAGTGGTTTGGATTTGGTGATAGGTTTATTGGTATGGTGCAGGTCTTATATACTAACCCGGTGGCACGCATTTGGGCCAATCAGGTTTTGTCTCAGCCATTGCAGCTTCTTAGGGGTACTAGGCAGGGGTGCCCGCTTTCCCCCTTGCTTTTTAACTTGGCATTGGAGCCACTAGCGATGTTGATTCGGCAATCTCAGGGGGTGCATGGGATTGTAGTTGCGGATATGCAGATTAAAATTTCCGCTTATGCAGACGATCTCCTCCTATTTGTTCTTCCTGAGTCTATAGGCCGGGTGTTGGCGATAATAGATAGCTATTCTAAGCTGTCAGGTTATAAAATTAACTGGTCTAAGTCGGTGGCGTTCCCTATAAACAAGTTGACTGGTCCGCATCTGTTAGCGTCTTTTCCGTTTCAATGGGTTGCGTCTGGGATTAAATACTTGGGGGTTCGCTACTGCCCCAGTCTGGAAGAAACGGTGCGGGTCAATTCCACGGTTTTACAAGAGGTAGTGCAGGAATTCACGTTACATTGGTCCCCCTTGTTCCTTTCGTGGTGGGGGCAACTGGAATCCATTAAGATGGTGTTGGTTCCCAAGGTGAATTATGTGTTGGAGATGCTCCCGGTGGTCTTTCCGTCAAAGGTTTATAGTTCCATTGAGCGGTTATTGATAAATTTTCTCTGGCAGGGGAAACCTCCTAGAATTGCCACTCGTAAGTTAAAAGCTACCAAGGAGAGGGGTGGGGTCCAGTTTCCTGATTTCAAATTATACCATCAGGCGTTTCGGCTTAAACAAGGGGCGCGGTGGTTGGATGTGAGTAATGGGGATGTCCCCCCTGTGTGGTTGGAGGTTGAAAGGAGGAGAGTGGCTCCTGTCCCAATAGATTTAGTGGCAGGTATGAGATTCTCTGATTCTTGCCCTTGTCCTGGGTCCCGACAATCCCCCCTCGGCTCTAATGCCTGTGTGGCATAATCCCCGTCTTAAAATTAACAAGAGAGTAATTTCTTGGAAACAATGGCAAGAGGCAGGTATATGGAAAGTGGGGCAGCTTGTCTCGGCGCAGTCTTGGAAATCTTTTGGTGATTTGCAGCGAGAATTTAAGCTGCCAGGGTGCTGTCAGTTTCAATGGATCCAATTGAGGTATTGTTTTGCCAAGGCTGGGGTAATGGCTCAGTCTCTGGATATGAGTTGGGGTCTGCAGGGGGCGGTGGACAGTTGTGTGTGCCGAAAGGGGGTTGCGTCAAATTTTTATGCGGGTCTACGGGATCGGGTTCCTTCTCACTTGGAAGGGGTGAGAGTAAAATTGGAACGGGATCTAGGCTCTGAGATTCCCCAAGCTGTTTGGGAAAAGGTATGGTCCAGGGTCAACAGGGTATCCCGTGCTGCAGCGCTGACTCAATCCCTATTTTTTTTGATCCACAGGGCTTGTATTACCCCTGTTCGGCTCACTAAGTGGGATCCGAAAGTTGGTAATAGATGTTGGTCCTGTGGGCAAACGCCGGGCTCTTTGAAACATATGTTTTTTGACTGTCCTCACGTTCAGCACTACTGGGCATAGGTCTGGGGCAAAATTCTAACTATCTTGGAATTACAGGCAATGTTGTCTTGGAGGGTAGTGATTCTTCGTTCCCAAGCTGAGATACCGGGCTTAACTCATGAGAAGGCTTTTTTATTTAACTTTTTGATGGCAGTGGCTTTGAAAGTGATATTGACTCATTGGAAGGACTCATCGCAGCTGGATAGCCATCACTGGTGGGCTCTAGTCTGCACTTATGCTAAATATGAACGGGTGCATGAGACTGGCGTTACCCAGCGTTCTTCCCGGAGACCATGGTATGGCTGTGGGACTGGTGGCATGCCTCCGGTTTTGGGTAAATGTAAATGGTGGTTTCTTGATGCTTATGTGTCTAGGGCTCGAGTAGGGTAATGCGGGTGAGGGCTCTTAAGACTACAGTGGGTCATTCCTAGTTTGATTGAATGTTAATGCCTTTTGAGGGTAGGGATCCACAAGGAGGCGGGGGTGGGGGGGTGGGGGGGGGCATGAGGGAATGGGAGTGGGGTGGGGGAGGGGATAGGGGGGTGGGTTGGGCATATTAATCGTTTACTGTTTCGGTGTGTGTTTTGTTGTTGAAACTCAATAAAAACTATTTACAAAAAAAAAAAGAGAAAGACATCATGCTTGGCAAGATAGAAGGTCAACGCAAAAGAGGAAGGCCAGAAATGAGATGGATCGATACAATAACAGCAACTACGGGTGCCAGACTGTTAACAATGAGCCGCCTGACTGAAGACCGAACACAGTTTAGGACGTGTGCCTCCTTGGAATGTGGTGAGCGCCTGGCCATCTATCCTCCCAATTCTGCCATCATGGGTGAGCCTAGACCCCATGACAGCGGAATCAGGTCTATCTTGGCTCCGTTGGGATTTAGGCGAGCCTAGGGCCCAGACGCACAGGGTATTAAATCGGCCTCATACTGTATAATATGTTTCTCTAATATATTATCGACTGTTGTTTTATTCTGCTTTGTTCTTTCTATTTCTGTGTAATTGTATGCACTTGGATATATGTTATAAATTCGTGAAAATAAAATAAAAAGAATGAGCTTTCAGGCTTTGCAGTATGTAAATGCTTTCAAAAGAATAAATCTGGTGTTTATGGAAGTTTATGCTCATCTTTACCTTTTATCGGAATAAAGTTAATGCAAGAAAAAAAAACCATCACAAACAGATTGTACGTTGACCTTTTCTTTCTGTGCATCACAATGGACTAACGCGGCAACCACAATGAAATTGCGGGTGTCCTTGCTATGTTTTACAAACGTCTTTGCTCCGTGAGCTTTAAATGCTTTAGTAGAGGAAAGTACTTTAAAATGATATTTCATTAGGCAGAATGGTTAATGACTCCTAAGGTCTTTTAAAACAAGATGTTTCGAATTGAATTATATTCAAGGGACTCAGGCAATTTGGCAAAATGTACAGTGAGTGCTTCGCTTTAACGGATCTGGAAGATATTGCCGAAAGAACAGAGCGGTTTGAATAAACAGAGGAACATCCTTGATTTCCCAGTGGTTAAAAAGAAAAAAAAATAAAGCTAATTTTCCAATATTTGATTATCACTTTCCTGAGCAAGTGTTCTCAGACGGGCATCATACTGTGCTTTTCTCTAGCTGCAGAGGCTTGGCCTTGAGGATCTTGAGCTGCTAAGAACACTGTTTTAAAATTCAATTCTTCCTATTGTGAATGTGGGCTATTTACTCAGGGAATGTGTGCAACTGCAATGAATTACACAAAGACATTTTTGGAGACATATGACCTGCATGATCTCTGCAATCAAATAAACACCTGCCTGTTATGAGTGGTAATGGGGGCATAGGGCATGTTTAGAAAGAAAATCTGTTGGCTTAGTATTAAAGACATTGGAGGTCATTTGAGAACGATTCTATGCATTAGGGGTTTATATGTAGAAATCACCCTGTGTATCAAAGTGTAAACGAGCTAACATAAGCCTCTTGCAACTGAAGGTGAATTTTCTTTCTTTCTGCTTTTTCAGGGGTGGAACTGCCCAGGGACAGGGCTGGAACAACCTGCTGTGCAAGCCATGCGTTTGCACACGGCGACGACTACAAGAGGGTGGCAGCGGCAGCAGGAGGGGTGGTCCAAGCCCAGAGGCAGGAGATAACAGCAGCAAGACCCTGACATTTGTTTTCTAATTGGAGCTGAGCTCCTTCACCAGGCGACATTTATTGACTG
Source organism: Ichthyophis bannanicus (assembly GCA_033557465.1). Taxonomy (NCBI): domain Eukaryota; kingdom Metazoa; phylum Chordata; class Amphibia; order Gymnophiona; family Ichthyophiidae; genus Ichthyophis; species Ichthyophis bannanicus. The sequence continues at coordinate 827,412,908 of CM066036.1, read as the reverse complement.
CTTCTCTTCCAGTACGTGACTTTAGACTTGAGACTGTCCCCACATACCTGAAATGAAGCATTTAATAAAAACCACCGGCTGCTGCGACCTCAGCTCACCTCAGATTAGTAGGAAATGCCAGGGTTTGTGCCATCCTGACCCTGACAGAGGGGCTGAACTGTGAAGGGGGACAGAAGGGGAGATCCTGGACTGGGGGGACGGGAAAGCGAGGGGAGATGATTGTCTACTGGGTGAAAGAAAAGAGGAAGGGGAGATACTGAAGGGTTGGAAGAAAAGAGTGAGGGAAGAGCTGCACTGTTGGGGGGATGGTGAGAAGAGATGCTGAATTCTGGGGGAAGATGCTGGACTATGAGTGAGAAGAGAGAATAAGAGAGGAGATGCTATACTCATGGGGAGTGGAAAGAGAAAGAGAGGTGGGGTGATGGAGAAACTATGTGAAAGAGGTCATGAGGAAGTTGGCAAGGAGGTGAGTGAGAGAAGGTAGAAGTAACCCTGAGGGCAGTTGGAGATTGGGTGGGGATAAGAGGTACAAGAAAGGGTCAGAAGAGAATGACTGATATGGAAGGAGGTGGAATTAGTAAAGAGATGAGAAACAGTGAAAAATAGATAGGAGCTAGGAAGAGAGTGAATACAGAAGGAGGAAGTGGGAACAGATGGACGGAGAGTGGGCAAAAGACAGAAAGAAGATAGAAGGGAATAAGATGCTGGTGAAGAAGTGAGAGCAGGGAATGAGATGGATAAGGAGAGGATAAGAGTGGGAAGATGGGCTGGGAAGAGGTGAAAGTTAAAAAGAGTGACAATGAGGACTGAAGGGTGAGAAAGAGCATGCAATTTGAGTGGATAGGCAGGAAAAAATATGGAGGAAAAAGCGGAAAGGTAAAATCAGTATCAGAGACAGATGGAGAAATGGAAAATCGACAGCAGGCCCTGGAAAAAGTTAGGAGAAAACAGAGATATGCAGAAGAGAGAGACTGGGACCAATGTGATTGGAAAAATAAAATGTCCAGACAACAAAGATAGAAAAAGTCTTTTCTTTTGAGTGCATTATTTATTTATTGTACTGTGCTCTTTAGAATCAGTGTGGTTTGCATGTATACTCACAATCTAAGTGTACCTGAGTCAATGAAGGGTTAAATGGCTTGCCCAAGGCCACAAGGAGTGGTCATGGGACTAGAGACCCCAGTCCCTCTGGCCTGAGGTTGCTTGTCCCTATGTGGGAATTGAACCCCTGGCCTTCTGGCCTGAGATAACCTGTCCCAACCACTGAGCCACTGCTCCCTCATCTTTGGAAAATGTGCATCTCTAATGTCTTTATATTTTGCTCAGAACAATAAGAACTACTTCTATTTCTCCAGTGTGGTACTGCATGCAAAGTCTGAGGTCTCGGAGGTTGCAGTTAAACGTTTACCCGCATATCTCTATTTCTAATTTATAGTCCTTGCTCTGTATTTGGTGAGGGGCTGTGTGACTGAGAAGCAGGACGCTGCTGGTGTCACTTGCTATGAAGGAATCAGTAGCAGATCTACTTGTTGTTTTCCCAGTAAGAGGTGTATTACTGTTCTAGGGCCCTATATAATACCTTTAATGCTCTCTTTTCAGAGAAAGGGTTAGTTCTCAAGTCCTGGCAGTGGTGTTATGATAAGACAGGTTTGCTGTAGTCTTTTCACAGGGTTTTGTGGTGCTTTATAAGGTATTGGCCGTAGACACTGGAGGAAAGTTGCGTAGAAATCAGATGACTTTTCTTTAACCCTACTGCACATGTTCAGGCACCCAAGAAGTATTGTTGGGACAAAAGAAAATCTCACTAGACTCTACTTGGGATGGAGGTGGGGAGAATGAGAGTAATCATTTGCAAAGGGCAGAATAAAAGCACCAGTCCTGTTTGCCCTGGGGCAAATGTGGTATCAACATTTTTAATAAAATCATCCCCCATATCTTTCTAAAACTAAAGACACCCCTCTTGTTCTCCTTACTTTATTTATATTTATTTATTTACATTCTCTTCTATACCGCGCTAATCTGCATCAGTGCAGTTTACATTAAACAAACTGAAATTACATTGAACAGGGCATTATAACTTGGAGATAACTATTTTACAGGGAACATGGGCTATGGAGGGTTAAGTGGCTTGCCCAAGACCACAAGGAGCACCTGTGGGACTAGAAACCCCAGTCCCTCTAGCCCAAGGTTGCTGTCCTCTAGTGGGATTCCTCCTTCTGCATTCTATCTCTTTTCTACAAGATCTCTTCATCCTTTGGTTGCTCTTTCCAGCTTTGCAAACCAAACAGCATTGTTTTCATCTGGCCTATAATTTATCTGTATATCTGGGCAACAGCATCCTCAGCGCATTCTACACTGCCTGGGCCCTTCCACTCTGCCTCATTACTCCTGTCTGCACTGCCTAGGATATATCCCAGCTGCTAGCCATAAGCCATGGCTGTTGGCAGATTTCCAATAAGGACTTGGTGTGTGCCTTAATTAGCATGCACTGTGTTAGTGTATCTTTACAATGCAGGGGCCCTTTTACTAAAGTGTGCTATGTTTTTGCACCTAATGCACAATTAGAACAAAAGCCAACATGCCTGTGGTAATGGTCAATGGTGTGGCCCCAACAGTTAACGTGTGGAAGAGTACCCTAACTTAAAGCACTGTCACCGTGGGTACACTTAACTCCACCTGTTGAGGAGACATTAGGTGAAACTGTGCTAATGGCACCATTGACAGAGCAGGATATTCACCCTCCCCCCCCCCATGCTAACTGTGGTGTGCTCACCACACCCACTTTCTACACTTGCCCCACCCATTCAGTACCCTAAAGTGCAAGTGGCAGTAACCACAGGCCCTTGAACACAGGTACCGCATGTAAATTGGGTGTTAACGGCTTAGTGCACTTTAGTAAAAGGGCCCCTTAGTATGCACAAAATCTATGTCATGCATGTTAGCCTACAAATTAACTCTGATAAGGTCAATTTTAAAAATGCTAAAAAGTTCTTGTTTAAAAAAAAATGTTGCTAGTAAGAATGTGTGAAATGAATCGCAAATCAGATAACAAGGCCAAAAATCTGAAAATGAACTAAACGTTTTCCCCTGCGCACAGCCCTAGATCTAAGAAGATGGTAACCAAGAATAGAGCACCTCAGCTCAAAACAGATGTGAAATGACTGTTAAGAAACCAGGGGGAATTCAACCTGCACTGTGCAGCAGGTATAACCTCTAAATGTGTGGCCCAACTGCTGCACCTATGGACGAGCTGCTTGGCTGTACAGCAGGGGACCTAGATTGCAAAGAGAATATCATGCTAGCCCATGACAGCTGGACTGGTTGTGACTATGGATGGGCTCCCTTGTGGTACAACTGGGGGCTCAGGACTGGGCCATGGACTGGTTGCAGCAACAAATGACAACATTGCTGGTCTCATAACAGATTGGGAACTTAACCCAGTGCAATGGGTTTGAGGATTGTTGAAAGCCAAAGTAACCTATTCCACACAGCAGATGCAACCCCCTCCACCCCCCAACCCCCAAAAAGACATTGGGAAAATAACCTGCACTATGTCATTTCTGACTAAGGAAGCAAAGCTACTGAGAGAGTGGATGGACCATATCAATCTTTATCTGCCACCGTTTACTATGGAGGTTATTTTAGAAACCTTATTCCAGTTTCCTTGTGTAAAATCATGCTTTTAAACATGGAAATCATATCACATGGGAATATCTATTTTAGAAAGAGTCCAATTTACAAGTGGATGCTCTTAGTGTGGTCTGGGCAGGACATAAATCTATAAATGCTTTCCCCATTTTATATATAGTAACATAGTAACATAGTAAGTGACGGCAGATAAAGACCAGCATGGTCCATCTAGTCTGCCCAGCAAGATGGCATGAGTAGGTGCACCTGTCGCTCTGTGCAGGCCACCCCTCCCCATGTCTTTGCTTAGGGGTGAACCCACCACTCCATGTAGGACACCCCTATTTGTTGAGACGTTAGATGGTTCAGAAGTTAGATGGTACCGTTTATTTTGTTTTTATCCTGTTGCTGTAAAGGGATCCACTGTGTTTGTCCCATGCCGTTTTGAATTCTGTCACCGTGTTTGCCCCACCACTTCCATCGGGAGGGCGTTCCAAGCATCCACCACCCTTTCAGTAAAAAAATATTTCCTGACATTGCCTTTCAATTTACCACCTTGCATCTTTATGTTATGCCCTCTAGTTTTACAGCCTCCCCTTCTTTGGAAGAGGTTTGTTTGTTCATCATTTCTCTTTAAGTATTTAAAGGTCTGAATCATATCTTCCCTGTCCCTCCTCTCCTCCAAAGTGTACATATTTAGGTCTTCAAGTCTCTTCTCATAAGGCTTCTGACGCAGGCTCCAAATCATTTTGGTCGCTTTTCTCTGAACAGTTTCCAATCTTTTTACATCTTTTGCAAGATATGGTCTCCAAAACTGAACACAGTATTCCAAGTGAGGCCTCACCAGTGACTTGTACAGTGGCATAAGTACCTCTTCCTTTCTGCTGGTAATCCCTCTTTGTAGCCCAACATCCTCCTGGCTTTTGCCACCGCCTTGTCGCACTGTTTTGCCACCTTGAGATCATCAGAAATAATCATACCAAGGTCTTTCTCCTGAACCATGCTTACCAACCTCTCGCCCCCTATCGTGTACATTTCTCTTTGATTTCTGCTACCCAAGTGCATGACACTGCACTTTTTCGCATTAAATTGTAGTTGCCAAGCATTAGACCAGTCTTCCAACTTTTGTAGATATCTCCTCATGTTAACCACTCCCTTTTCCATTCAGTCCTTCAGCAATATCACTCACAAATATATTGAACAGTGCCGGGCCCAGGACTGAACCCTGGGGCACGCCGCTAATCACCTTCCTCTCATCCGAGTGAGCTCCATGTACCATCACCTTCTGTTGTCTGTCAGTCAACCAATTTCTAATCCAGTTTACCATCTTGGGACCCATCCCCAAGCTACTGAGTTTATTGACAAGCCTCCTATGAGGAACAGTATCAAAGGCTTTGCTGAAATCCAGGTAGATGACATCCATTGCATGCCCCTGATCTAGTTCCTTAGTCACCCAGTCAAAGAACTCAATCAGATTTGTTTGGCAAGACTGTCCTTCGGTAAAACCATGTTGCCTCGGATCTTGCAACCGTTAGTTTTGAGAAAGTTCACTATTTGCTGTTTCAGGAGCGCCTCCATTACTTTTCCCACCACCGAGGTAAGGCTCACGGGCCTGTAGTTTGACACTTCTTCCCTGTCACCACTTTTGTGTAGAGGTACAACATCAGCCATTCTCCAGTCCTGAGGAACCTCTCCTGTTTCCATGGATCTATTGAAGACATCCTTTAACGGTCCTGCAAGAACCTCTCTGAGCTCTTTCAGTATCCTGGGATTATCCCATCCGGTCCCTTTGGCTTTGTCCACTTTCAGTTTAGTTGTTCTTACACCTCATCTTCTGTGAATGGTGTGGTATCTACTTCATTCCCATTTTTATATTTGGTAGTCACAGCTGGTCAATCTCCAGGATCTTCTTTAGTAAAAACAGAGCAGAAGTATTTGTTTAGCAATTTCGCTTTTTCAGTGTCACTTTCCACGAGTCCTTTCCCAGCACTTCTGAGTCCTGCAATTCCAACTCTGATCTTCTTCCTTTCCTGAATATACCCGAAGAAAGTTTTGTTGCCACCGTTAACATCTTTAGCCATCTTTTCCTCTGCCTTTGATTTTGCTATCCTTATTTCTCTTTTAGACTCTATGAGCTTGATCCTTTATTCATTTCTGTGTTCTTCTGTTTGCAAGCTTTTGAATTTTGCAAAAGCTGTGTTTTTTTGCCTTTATTTGAGCAGCCACCTCTTTGGAAAACCAAATAGGTTTCCTTCTCCTCTTGTTTTTATTTACTTTGCTTACATATTTATCTGTTGCCTCTTTTATTGCCGCCTTTAGTTTAGCCCATTGCAATTCCACTTCCCTTATCTCCTTCCACCCCGTCATCTCCTCCTTTAAGTACTCGCCCATTTTATTGAAGTCAGTGTTTTTGAAGTTTAGGACTTTGAGCTTGCTATGATTGGCTTGTACCATGGCTTTTATCTCAAACCACACTATGTGATGGTCGCTGTTGCTCACAGGGGCACTCACGCAGACATTTGACACGCTACCACCGTTGGTGAGCACTATATCCAGCGTTGAGCTTTCCCTGGTTGGTTCCATCACCATTTGTCTAAGTAATGCATCTTGGAGGGCATCCACAATTTTTTTTGCTTCTTTCCAGATGTGCAGAAGGAGTAATCCAATCCACATCAGGTAGATTAAAGTCACCCACTTTGATCGCTTCCCCCTTTGTTGCTATCTTGGCAATATCTATAATCAATTAGTTATCTCTCTCTTCAATTTGAGTCGGAAGTCTGTAGACTTGCATGTGTAAACCCAAAATTGTCCACATCCAGATTTACTATCTTTGTTGCTATTTCGACAATATCTGTAATCAATAACCGAGGCAGGCGGACCCAGCGCTCCGGGCCTCAACCTTTCACACCCCCCCCCCCATTCCACAACAACCCCGCCCATACCCCACCCCCACAAAAGACATAACACCATAATTCCATGGAACACAACTGGTCGCAGCTTTTATTAGCCATAACAATTTAACACCAACAATAAACTTTCCAACCCCTCAATTAGCGGCACCCGGCTGCACCAGCCATACCTCAGCAAAGTGCCCGCCACTGCTAATGCAATAACTCGCCACCCGGCAAGTTACCATACCCCTCTCCCCGACTTCGCCAGGCTAAGCAAAAGACGGCCGAGGGTTTGACCGGGTCAGGGGCACCCGCCCCCGCCCAAGTGTAGCCTGCTGCTCTGGACCCCAGAAACCTCCGGGATCCCGCCCCCCCCCCCCCCCAGCTGCAACACCCCAAACACCCACCGCCTAAAATTAGGGAGGGAGGGAGGGATGCCGGCACCTGAACGCAGCCTCCGCCCGACTGGCCACGCGGAGGCTGCTCTGCCCCTACTCCCCCCCTCTCTCCCCAACCCCGAGGCAATAATTGGCTCCCGTGCGGCCGCGACCCACGGGAGCCAATCAATTTAAAAGATGCACGAGCGTGCCCCGCCAGGGCCGCATGCGCGCGCACCCTGCCCAGGCCGCGCACAGGGTCCCCGCGCCAGGCCGCGCGCCCGGTTAATGTCGGACGCCGGGACCCTGCCCGCGGCCTCGGGATAACCGAGGCAGGCGGACCCGGCGCTCCGGGCCTCAACCTTTCACACCCCCCCCATTCCACAACAACCCCGCACACACCCCACCCCCACAAAAGACATAACACCATAATTCCATGGAACACAACTGGTCACAGCTTTTATTAGCCATAACAATTTAACACCAACAATAAACTTTCCAACCCCTCAATTAGCAGCACCCGGCTGCACCAGCCATACCTCAGCAAAGTGCCTGCCACCGCTAATGCAATAACTCGCCACCCGGCAAGTTACCATACCCCTCTCCCCGACTTCGCCATGCTAAGCAAAAGTCGGCCGAGGGTTTGACCGGGTCAGGGGCACCCCGCCCCCGCCCAAGTGTAGCCTGCTGCTCCGGACCCCGGAAACCTCCGGGATCCTGCCACCGGCACATAACACTGTTCATGTGCCGCCCCCCCGGCCCCAAGCTGCGACCAGCGTGCATCATTGCCAGACATATATTCCAAGGCCTCCTGCCAGTCGTTAAGGAGGAGGTCCATGCCAACTGGCGACAAATGAACCCCATCAGCCCGATAGAGTCCCGAACACCCAACATCAACCCAGTCGTGCAGGATCTGATACCCACCCCTCTCACAGACCCAACGACCAATCTGGCGATTGACCTTGGTCAAACCCCTGGACCAATGACACTGGTCCCAGCAGGCTGGTCTTGGAATGATGTCGGACCACAGTACAATAACACCGGGAAACATCCGCAACACCAGTCCCAGATCATCTTGCACCGCCCGGATCAGCTGCAGGCAGGACCAGGACACCAGGTCATTGCCACCCAGATGCACCAACAGGGCAGCCGGCCACCGCAACGTCCTCCCGTGGCGCCGTAGCAAAGGCAGCAATTGTGGCCACCGCATGCCTCGCACGCCCAGCCATTGCACAGCCACCGACGACGGGTCCAATCCCAAATTGGCGCCGATAGGGCGGTCCGCCGCACGCTGACCCGCCCAATGGATGAAAGAGTGGCCAGCAACCCAACATCCACCAGGTCCGACACCCCCATCTGAAAAATAAATAGACAGTTAAAGCCCCAACCAACAACATCCCGGCACCTACAGCCGAACGTACCCCTTAAAAGCCGAAGAACGCCACCTCCCAATGCCTTGAATGACATGCCCCGGTAATCCCGCTGCTGCCGCACTAGTGGCAGCCCCAATCCGAAAGGAGTGTGGAGCAAAACGCAGCGGGTCCTCCCCCACCGCGAACAACACCAGCCGCAACACCGCAGAAACCTGAAAACGGGTTACAACCCGAGAATCCGTGTGCACGAAAAAACAGACTGCGCCCACCGGACGCACCACCAAATACTCCCGCAACGCCCGCACCGGGCAAGTCCGCAGCTCCGCGCCCTCGCCCAGACACACCCACAAACCTTTCCCAAGCGGATCTGTTTTGGACTTAGCCAAAAGGATCTGCACCCCCCCTCTACCACCCGAACGTGACGCGCCAGCAGCCCCCCAACACCCCCCCCCGGCCAGAGCCTGCAACCAGTTCCCCTATATGAAATGCCCCAAAAAAGGCTAGGCAAAAAAACGCCCTAAACAGGGAAGCCTCATACTCAGACGAAGCCACCTGCCTCAAGGCCCCGCATACCCACAGCAGGAGCCCATGCGTGATCGGCAACCGCGAGTCGTGCGGCGTCGGCTGCACCCGCTCCCAACCCTGCAGAAGACGTAGTGTTAAAACCCCCCCAGCCGGGGAACCCCAACCCACCGCGCTCGCAAAAAAGTTAAACCCCGCCAAATGCGCGCGCACCGCCGACCGGGAAAACCCGGCGCCTTTGGCAGCCACAATATAGTGAGCCATCAAGCCCTCCGGGACCCCCCCCCCCCGCCTGCCACCCACAAGATAACAAAAAGGCGACCACGCGGTCGCACCCCCGCCGGTACGCAGACCAGGTCCCCGCAGACACTGAGTTCCTCAGCAGGTCTAGCATCTCTCGAGGCCAATGCTCCACAAGTTCTCTGGGACCACAGATCCGTCCTTGTCTGCTTCGGGGGCCAGCGCCCGGAACCGCTCCCACTGAAAATGAGAAAGAGCATCAGCAATCTCGTTAGTGCCCCCTGGTATATGCCGTGCCCACACCGCCACATTCAACTGCAAACACGCTAAGACGACTTCCCGCATCAAGCCAGCCACCGTCACGCACCTTGGAGTGTATCGGTTAACCACACTTACGACTGCCGCATTATCACACCACCAAAGCACCCTCCGGTTCCGAAGGCGCTCTGGCCAGAGCGCCAAAACTACACGAATCGGAAAGAGCTCCAAAAAGGTGATATTCCTGGTCAGCCCCGCCGCGCGCCAAGACTCCGGCCACCGATCCGCGCACCAGGCCTCGCAGAAATACACACCCAAGCCCGCCCCCCCCCTGCCGCATCAGTGTACAACTGCAAGCCATCACTGGATACCTCTGGCTCCAGCAAAACAGAAGTCCCATTGAAGTCCCCCAAAAAACAATCCCACACCCGCAAATCAGCCCGCATCACCGCCGTCACCCGAATCCGGTGATGAGGTTTCCGCACCCCGACCGTCGCACAGGCCAACCTCCTGGAAAACACCCGCCCCATCGGAATCGTCCGGCATGCAAAATTTAAGGACCCCAACAGGGACTGCAACTCCCGCAAGGAAACCTTACGGGCCAACAACACATTGGCCACTGAAATCCGCAAGCGAGCGACTTTGTCTTGAGGCAAACGCGCCACCATGTCCACCGAATCCAACTCCACACCCAAAAAGGTCAATTGCATAGTCGGACCCTCGGTCTTCCCGTCCGCCAAGGGGACCCCAAACTCCTGCGCCAGCCGCACAAACACAGATAACATCCCCTGACATTCCCCGGAGTCCGCAGCTCCCACAAACAAAAAATCGTCCAGGTAATGCACCACGGAAGACAGGCCAGATGCGCGAACCAGCACCCACTCCAGGAAGGTACTAAACATCTCAAAGTAAGCACAAGAGATCGAACAGCCCATCGGCATGCACTTGTCGAAATAATACCCCCCTTGAAAGCAGAACCCCAATAAGGGGAAGGAAGACGGGTGGACGGGTAGCAAACGAAAGGCCGATTCAATGTCCACATTTGCCAGTAAGGCCGACCGACCGGCCCCACGCACCAGCAAAGCCGCCTTATCGAAGGACGCGTAGCGAACCGTACAAAATTGACGCGGGATAGAATCGTTCACGGAAGCCCCAATCGGACAGGACAAATTACACAGGTACACTACCAAAAAACTGCCTCCAGTTTTGCAACTGATTCCTATAGATTTTGGGGTGCTGAATCCAGGAAAAATAGCCAAAATGTTCCATCACGTCATGTTTTCTTGCAAAATTAGATTTCTTACCCATATAAGGAATGTTCACATAATTTCTTTTTAGCCGACTGCAGTTTATTTTCTTGGCCCAAAATAGAGGTTGTAATGATTAACTAACTAGAAACACTCCCTCGTGATATTTTAGAGTGTTTTGTATTCATTTTATACATTAACAGGACAATTGGGAGGCGGGGGGCTAAATCCAGTACTCGCACTGGCGCATGTTCTTTCCTGTTCGCCTCGCCTCGTTCGCTCGCTCAAACACGGTGGTTGCGACATGAACGTTCCTGTCAAATTTCAGTTTCTTGCAAGTTCATTATTACCTTTTGTTTGCTCAGTCGTAATCCAGCTTTATTCCGAAGTGGTTCACTACAGTTGTAGTTTGCAGTGCTGTGTATTTGTGATGGCTCACAGAGCCAGAGGTTGCGTCAACTCTCCAGACAGTTTTTGTTTTATTTGTGGGGAATATACCGTGAAAAAGCGGCAGAGGAACATTTCTGCATTTATTAAAAAAGTATATTTCGCCTATTTCGGTTTGAAGTTAGGCGATCAAGACAAACCGTGGGGGGGGGGGGGGGCGGAGCTAGCCACTGAACAGAATGGACGCCTGAATTTTTGCTCCCGTTGCTGCCCAAGAATCCTGAACATATCCCGGTATTAAATTGAAGTTTGTACCCCCTACCTACATCAATAACACCGAAATATAGCTGGATGGCATCCCTGAAGCCTGCCCGGCTGGAATTTCCGCAGGGATCCGGCTCAGCAGCGAAACGATCCAAACCCGAAGTGGGTTCCCCGCAGAAAATGGCCGCGGGAGAGAAGGAGGCCTACGTGAAGTGCTACAGGAATTGAAATGCGTTAAAGAAATGATCGCAGCCAATTCTAGTTCACTGAACATGATTCATGAAGACTTACTGGAGGTAAAAGAGAAACTCCTCACCATCACCACTCGACTTAGTGCAGTTGAATTACAAACCCATAAGCATGGCGTTGCATTAGAACAGCTGGGCCCTTTGGTCAAACGAGTCCGGCACATAGAAAGTCAGATTGAAGATCAAAACAACCATGCCCGTAGAAATAATATCCGCCTTGTTGGAGTCCCTGAAGGCGCTGAAGGCACCGATCCGATTGGATTTCTGGAAAAAACCATACCGGAGATGCTGCAGCTTGTCTTTGCAAGGCCTTTTGAACTAGAACGGGCCCATCGAATCCCAACACACAAAGCTGAAAACACACGATACCCGCGCCCACTCATAATGAAGGTACTGAGATACCCACAGGTCCTGCAGATCTTTCAAGCTGCACGGAAAGCCGGATCACTGCAAATCCAGGGACACAAAGTGGCACTCTATCCAGATTTGAGCAAGCAAACGGTAGATCGGAGAAAAGCGTTGCTGGCCTGTAGACCCATGCTACTAAGTGCACAGGCAAGATACGGGCTATACTACCCAGGAACCATGCGGGTCACGCTGCATAATGAAACGAGGAATTTTGTTGAAGCTGAAAAACTGAAAACTTTCCTACAAGAAAAATGCGGTATGGAAACCTGAGGTCAATATTCTGATCTCTCACGCAGTGTAGAGACCTCAGCATATACTCAGGGGGTGCGGCCGTGCGTTCTCACAAATTTTAGAACGCCTTAAGCCTTGTTAAATATCTCATTGACTGTATTTCTGTTGTTCTAAATAGTTTTAATTAACCAGATATTTCTGCTTGAAATGTAGGGGTGGCAACGGGAGGTCGGGGTTGGTTACTGTTTCAGTGGATTGTGTTCACCTTAGCGATACAATGTTTGCCAGTTATGCAGTTATTTGTGTCAGTCCAGTCCAGTGCAAAACCCTCCACATACACGCAAAATGCAAGTACGCGGCAGACCTATCCATAGGATAGCTTTCACCTATAAGACAGCTTATTCCAACATTGATGTCTAGTGATCTCCTAATGCTTTCGTTAAATGTAAAAGGTATTACTGGCCCTGTCAAGCGAAAGAAGATTTTAGCGTACTGCCAACAAAAAAAAGCAGATATTGCCCTCTTACAAGAGACACATTTAACAGATACTGAATCGCAGAAAGTAACCTCTAAATATTTCCAGGTGGCGGCCTCGGCCTCTGCCACTCAACGCAAAGGGGGGGGGGGGGTAATAATATTAGTGCGCAAATTCCTGCAATCCGCCATTACCGGCACACAGATTGATCCGCTAGGTCGATGGGCCAGAGTGACGATGAAAATAAATCAACAGCTTTACACATTCTTCAATATTTACGCACCCAACCTCGATGACCCTAACTTTTTCAAACTGATAGCTAAAGAAGTTACAGCCGCAGCTCACACCAATATCATCTTAGGGGGCGATTTCAATGTCATCTTGGATCCACTGTTAGATCGCACGCCTTATCGGGCTGTAGACAAAGTCAAATCGCAGGCGATTCTTAAAGGAATCATAACAGAGCTACACTTGGTAGACCCATGGCGCCTACTTCATCCCCAAGAAAGAGACTACACATTTTATTCCATCCCACATAATACCCAAACAAGGATCGATTTCTTCCTACTGTCCACAGAGCTGATGCCTCAAGTGTTGTCCGCAGAGATATATGCTACAACGGTATCGGATCACGCCGCTGTCTCCCTAGTGCTGGATACCAACGTTACACAACATGTTCCGCCAAGATGGACATTTGATAAATCCCTACTAGCAGATGACTCCTTTGTACAGCTACTGTCAGGGGAAATTGAGACCTATTTTAAATATAATACACCTACTGATACCTCCATCTGGAGCTGGTGGGAAGGTTTTAAAGCGACAATACGAGCTCATATTACCACCTACACCATTAGACGGCGCAAAGCCAGGAAAAAAGAAAAAGATGAACTGGAACTCCAAATAAAAGCTGGGGAAAGGTTACTAGCCAAAAGAGCTATCCAGCTACAACGTAGTACATACTACTATGAAAGCAACCGCTCTGGATCCCTCTTAGCTCGGCAGCTCAAACCAAAGACCAGCAAGACCGCTATAGCAGCGTTGCAAGACAATTCCGGGGGCCTTCTCCTGAGATCTGACAAAATACTAGACCGCTGCAAAGAATTCTATGAGGAACTATATCGCTCGGATACCCAATGTAGTGACAAAGCCTTTGAAGATTTTGTCTCCAATATAGTAGGACCCACATTAACCAGTCATCAAAGTCGAACGCTGGAACAAGAGATCTCTGTAACTGAAATACAAGATGCGATCAAACAGATGGCTCATGGCAAAGCCGCCGGTCCAGATGGTATCCCACTGGAATTCTATAATAAATACTGCATTCAATTGGCTCCCATGCTACAGATCTACTACAGTGGCCTACAAGATGAATCTCCAGAGATTGGAGCCCTGGCAGAGGCTGTGGTGGTAATTCACCCGAAACCGGGCAGGGATACACAAAAGATAGAGAATTACAGACCCATCTCTCTCCTAAACTCTGATTATAAAATCTATGCTAAAGTGCTTGCTAACCGATTAGGATGGATCTTAAAAGATTTGATACATGAGGATCAATGTGGATTTATACAAAACAGATCCACTACAGATAATGGAAGATTATTGGCACATGTACTGGCATCTGCCAAGACTAAGGCCAAGCCCCTGATAGGGCTAGCATTGGATGCCAAAAAAGCCTTCGATCGACTGGAATGGTCCTTTCTATTTCGATCCCTACGGTGGTTTGGGATAGGAGAAAAGTTCCTAAAACGCGTTGAATTGTTATATACCAAACCCACAGCTCGAATAGTGGTCAACTCATACCTCTCAGCCCCTTTTCAGTTGCAAAGAGGGACCAGACAGGGTTGCCCCCTGTCACCGATGCTTTTTAATTTAGCCCTGGAACCCTTATTAATAGCGATCCGACAGAAGGAAAACATAAAAGGAATTGAGTTAGCTGATGGTCCCTGTAAATTGTCAGCATATGCAGATGACCTGCTCATTTTTCTACAACCATCAGACCTTCCTGAAACACTGCAACTCATAGATGCATATTCAGCGATATCCGGATATAAAGTAAATCTGAATAAAACAACAATTATTCCTCTGAATGAACAGGTCAGCGAAGAAATGATGCGTGGATACCCCTTTCAATATGAGAAGTCATCCTTTAGATACCTGGGCGTGACCTATGGCACCACCTTGGAAGAGACTGTCGCAATCAACATTAAGATGTGTCAAGAAATTGTACATGATAACGTCTGCAGGTGGACCCCCCTTCATTTGAGTTGGTGGGGCAGGCTAGAAACGATAAAAATGATGTTGGTACCAAAACTCAGCTATATATTAAGTATGATTCCCTTACGCTTCCCGTCAGCCTTCTATAAGAAAATGAATAGTCAACTGATAGCCTTTTTATGGAACAACCGAGTACCTAGAATAGCTGCCTGGAAACTGAAGTTACCTAATGCACAAGGAGGTGTCCATTTCCCAGATCTCGGCTGGCTGCACACTGCCTCTCTTTTAAAGCAGGGTGCTCAATGGGTCGACTCTGACGACACGGATAAAGGACCTAGATGGTTGAGTGTGGAGCGGGCCATACATTCCCCCCTACCTACATGGCTAATGGTTGGCTCAGTAGTAGACCAGACTGTACCACATAATGCTATTATCCGAGAAACACAGCATGCCTGTCGATTATTGGCATCATGTATCGATGGAGGGGATGACTTCGCCGCAGATATGCCCTTATGGCTGAACCCGCGCCTTATCATCGGAGGGAAGCCTGTCTTATGGAAAAAAATGGGTGGAACATGATCTTATAACCATTGGACAACTGATCAATGGAAGTGCATTTAAAACCTTTGACAGATTAAGAACGGAATTCCGATTGCCTAATACATGCTATTTCCAATGGTGTCAGCTCCGACACTGCATGAGCAAAGCGGGTGTGTCACCTGTCTTGATACGTACTGGATGGCCACTGCGACAGAAATTTCAAGAATTACAAACAGATGCCAAAGCTGTTTCGAGATGTGTTGCGATTCTCCGATCCAAAGTGACAAGACATGTTTTAAGATACAGTCGGTGTGGGCTACTGAAACCGGTCAAGATATACCTCCGGAAAATTGGGACACTTTTTGGGGAACTCAAATACGTGCCACGAGAGCAGCGTCTCTCACACAATCTATGTACTTTATAGCACATCGAGCGCATATTACACCGGCTAAGAAAATGAAATGGACACTACAGGAGGGAAATCGATGTTGGTCCTGTAACATGGAAATTGGGACACTGGCACATATGTTGTTCCATTGTAAATCCCTGGAAATATATTGGAACAGAGTATGGGAACGCATATCACAAATCCTCAACTTACAAACTCCTATCACTTATCGGATAGTAATATATAAATCCATAGCTCTGGAACCTACTCTGATGAAATGGGATAGTAAACTGCTGGACTTAATGCTCAGGATAGCGCTTAAAATAGTTCTTTTTTTTTTTTAAACGTTTATTTGCATTTTACAACAAGCAAAAAGAAACAACACACCAAAGGAGACAAATACAAGCATACAATAAGGAAAAAGCAACCCCAATTACCCCCCACCCCTATGCTTCTTCTCTAAGCTGATAAGTATCATCATATGAGCGCTTACAAACAACAGTAATTGTACATCAAAACAAACAGAAATAGTATCTGCGATACAGAATGATCATGTGACAGAGATTTACACAGATTTAAACAGTCAGATGAGAGCATTTAGCAGTTTGAACATAGTCGTTGAGCATCTTCCATTTAGACAAGTGGTGGGGGGTCTGAACGGAAGAAGCTAACATACGAGGTATTTGCTCATATTTACTGTAGAGACAGACATGATTCCACCATTCATTGGGGCTCAGATGGGAGCGATTGTCCAGTATTTCGTAATTAGGGAAATAGCTATGCCCCAGAAAACCAAGCACGGGGATGTTCACCTTGCGTAGTGACATGTAATGAGAAAGATATGGCAGCATGATCTGAAATATGGAGAGGATGAATCCTAGCCGTGTCCACTTGGGATATCAGTGCTTTGGAGATAGGAAGAAAATCTATTCTAGATTGTGAGTGATGGGGGGCTGAGAAAAAGATGAACTCTAAGTCGGAGGGGTGAAGCAGCCTCCATATATCTACTAACACAAGATCTTTCATCAGAGCTGTAAGGGTATCAAGACTCTTGGGTGGACCACTCGTTCTAGGCGGCTCTATCTATCAAAGGATCAAGTACTTGGTTGAAATCGCCGCCAAGTATTAATGGAGTATTGGCAGAGGCCTGTGCCAACTGCGCAATACTTGCATAGTAAGCAGGGTTATCCACATTCGGAGCATAAATACAAATACACGTGAAGTCACTATCTCCAACCTTAAGGTGTACACGAGCCCATCTACCCTCCTTATCAGAGCTAGTATCCATTACAGTAGCTTGCAAAGACGTCTTAACCAAGATGGCTACCCCACGGGAGAGTAGGCAGCCACCATGTAAGGCTTAGCATTAAGTTTCAGTGTTTCAGCGGAGTGTAAATGCGTTTCCTGAAGAAACACTAAATCAGCATGCTCATGATTAAGATAGCTAAGGATTTTCTTTCTTTTGATTGGACTATTGATGCCTTTTACGTTCAGCGATAAGATCTTACATAAGGCCATTCAGAAGGGTTAAAAATTCTGAAAAAGAACATGATAACGCACATAATTTCACAATGTCCCTCATATTAACTGTATATGGCTGTACACATGACATGATAGAAAATAAACTCATGAAAAACAATGAAGCGCCCCATATAAAAAAAAATAAGCACCGAAGTGCATTAGAGAAGAAGCAGAACCCCAGAAATTACTGGCGACCATATGTCTGCGGGGAGAAACCCCAGAGAAGGCCTGAATTAAAACATATAACCTATATAGCTGTGCATGTTCCGAATCCAACCGAGGTGCACATCATGGAGGGATAGGAGACCAAGAAAGTTATATATAGAAAGAAAGAAAAGTCCAGGCAGTCTCTGTTCCAGGCTGTGATCACCGCGTCGGGCCATTCAAAATGGCGGGCAGATCCGGCGGATTACAGATCCAAGTTGTTGGATTAGCGCATCTGGTCTGCTTCTTTGGAATCTAAAAATGTTGCTAGTAGATCAGGATCTTCGAATGTTCTAGTTTGGTTATGGAGAGTCACTCTGAGCTTCGCTGGATACAATAGGCCAAAGCGAGCCTGTAGCTGTTGAAGTCTAGGGCGAAAAGCAAGGAGTCTCTTCCGACGGTCAACTGTGGGCTTTGCCAAGTCAGGGAAGAAGGAGACTTTATGACTTTCAAACTCCAGATGATGATTCGCCCGGGCAGCATTTAGAATTTGCTCAACTTGCTGATATCTCAGTAATCGAAAGATGATAGGCCGGGGGGTCGTCCGATTGAGCGCCATGTTGGTAGGAACACGATGCGCTCGGTCAATTTCCAGATCTCTGTGAAAAGTGATCTTCAGCAAGGAGGGAAGAGTTTTGACCAGGAATTCTCTTATATCTCCTGCTTCCGCCCCCTCCGGTACTCCAATGAGCCTTACATTGTTGCGACGGGCTCGATTATTGCTATCCTCTAACTCTTTTTGAAGATTCTGTATCTGACGCTCAGCCTTGTCCAGTTTCTCCAAGCGCACCGCGTGCGAGTCGAGGACCCCCGCCATGTTGTCCTGCCGTAGTGAAAGACCTTCAAGCCGGTCCTTAAGCATACCGAAGTCTTCTCGCATGGCTCGGAGCGCTTCTCCGTTGGACTGTACCAGTTCCTTCACACCGCGTATTTCCTCCAAGATCTCCTGTTGCATTTCGGGGTTTTCCCGAAGTGGAACTATCTTTTGTGGGGAAGACAACTCTGTTTTGGAGCGTTTTCCGTGTGAAGAAGAGGGAGACCCGAAGTCTAAGCGCGCTGGTTTGTGGGCCGCCATCCCCCCCGAGGTACCCCGGTAAGTTCGGAGCAAAATATTAAGTTTATGTAGGTATTAAGTCAGGATTCTGAGTAGGCCTCTCGGGAGCTTCAGCGCGAAGCGTCTAACCCGCTGGACATCAGGCTCCGCCCCCCCGCTTAAAATAGTTCTAATACACTGGAAGAATCTCGACAAAGCTTGTTTCGAGCACTGGTGGAGTCTCTTAATCCTACACAAGACCTACGAAGAGATCTATATAGCCAAGAACCCATGGTCTGGTAAACTAAGTAAGAAATGGTCAGCTTTACAAAATTATGTTTGATGAAAGTGATTGATGGAGGCTGCCTTGTGGAATGGTCTCTGCTGTAACCACATTGAACGGAGAGAGGGAGGGTGGCGTGCTGGCATGGACTGATACTAGTTCTTGTTAAAGTTATTGTACTGTCTTGTTCAAGTTATTATATTCTTTTGCTATTTTGATCAATAGCATCTGCTTGTATCCTTTTATATCATGATCGTTTGTACTGTTATTTTATATGTTTAAACTGAATAAAAACTACCATTAAAAAAAAAAAAGACAAACCGTGGGCTCCTCACAAAGTGTGCAAGACATGTGAGGAAGATCTACGCTTATGGATGAAAGGTAAAAAACAAGCATTTCGTTTCAGAATACCTATGATGTGGCGTGAACAAAGAGACCACAGCAGTGACTGCTATTTTTGCTCTTGCATTGTGAAGGGATACAACTTAAAAAATAAGAACGTAATAAGTTACCCCAACCTTCCCTCAGCAATTAGGCCTATGCCTCATAGCAACGAAGTACCTGTGCCTGAACCACCAAAATCTTTGGATCATATTTGTGTGGACGGTTCTGATCATGATGAGACTCATCAGATGGCTTTTCCCGATGAGTCCAGTACTTCCGAGTTTGAAACTGAACCAGATCCGAAACCTGAACTTTTCTCTCAAGCTGAATTGAATGATTTAGTCCAGGATTTAGGACTCCCAAAAGATGCTGCCCAACTGCTAGGTTCTCGGCTTAAACAGAAAAATCTATTGTCACCAGGAACAACTTTTTATTGGTACCGCAACCGCGAGACACAATTTTTGAAGTATTTCAGCAAAGAGGAAGATTTGGTATTTTGCAACGATATATACGGAGTGATGGAAAAGTTTAAACTCAAGTATGATCCTGCTGAATGGCGGCTGTTCATTGATTCGTCAAAAGACAGCATAAAAGGTGTTCTTCTTCATAATGGCAACACATTCGCTTCAGTTCCTATTGCTCACTCTGTTATTCTCCAAGAAAAATACGAGAATTTGGCCCTGATTCTTCAGAAGATTCGTTATGATGAGCATAAGTGGATGATTTGTGGAGACTTTAAAATTCTATCCATGCTATTAGGGCAGCAATCCGGTTTCACCAAATATCCCTGCTTTCTTTGCTTGTGGGATAACCGGGCCCGCGACCTACACTGGGGGAAAAAAGACTGGCCAATTCGGGAGTATTTGAGACCCGGTGAGAAAAATGTTCTTCATGAGAGCTTGGTACCTCGTGATAAAATTCTATTACCACCTCTCCACATTAAGTTGGGTCTCATTAAGCAATTCATCAAGTCCCTTCCAAAAGATGGTGAGTGCTTTCGGTACCTTTGCTCAAAGTTCCCCCGACTTTCTGAAGCAAAGCTAAAGGAAGGAGTGTTTGTTGGCCCTGATATAAGGAAACTCATTTCAGATGGAGCATTCGCTGAAACGATGTCTGAGAAGGAAAAAGAAGCCTGGGATTCCTTCAAGGATGTTGTTCTCAGATTCTTGGGGAACAGGCGGGATGAGAACTATAAGGATATTGTTGCCAGGATGCTCAATGCCTTCAAAGAATAAGGCTGTAACATGAGCCTGAAAGTCCATTTCTTGCACTCCCATGTGAACTACTTTCCCGAAAACTTGGGGGCGTACAGTGAAGAACAAGGTGAAAGGTTTCACCAGGACATCAAGGACGCAGAGAGAAGGTACCAAGGAAGATGGAACACCACTATGATGGCTGATTTATGCTGGTTGCTGCTGCGGGAAACCCCAGATGAAAAATACGCCAAGCAGCACACCAAGAGAAGCATTCGGGGGAAGAAGAAACGGGCCCACCAGGAGATTGATTGACCCAAGAATGACTTTAAAATCTAAACTGTGTTGACAAATATCGTGTTTTTACTAAACTTTGAAATAAAAATTTGCTAGTTATTACCACAGTGTCGGATCTCATTTATTAGAATTTTATTTTCACACCATCGGGTGTTTGTCTTCATGTATTGCAATGGTGCGGTTTGCGTTTTCTATTCTTACATACATACCTGTACAACATTTTTTGCACATTTCTTTGCTTTGCTTTGTGTCTAACCTCGCTCTTATATGCTCAATGTTTGTGCACATGTATGTGGCTGTTTTAAGTGCAGACAATTTTGCTACCATTACAGTGTGTTTTGTTGACATTACTCTATTCTTATGTGCTGCCTTGTTACAATTTTCTTTATTCTTATTTGAATAACTACTAAACAATTAGTATAAAGAATTCATCCAAGAAACTTTTATCTCGATCGCACTCAATCTGAAACGTTCACCTCAAACTGCTAACCCAATGTAGCAAAACATCTGTACGTGATGGAGCAAATTGGTTACCAGATTTGGATTTAGTGCACCAAAAAACGTAAAAATCAATCGAAACATTAGAGGCAGTTTAAAAAAAAATTTTTTAGTGTACCTGTGTTATGAATCAACCGGAATTTGCCCGGCTCCTTCTTGGGCACAATACCCAAAGGCGAAATCACCATGTTAGAAAATGGAGGCTCCAAGAAGGGACCTGCCACCCTCACCAACCACAATTCGCCCAACAATTTGCCCTGGACCACCTCCGCCCAATGACGGACTGAAGGGGAGTTCCTAGCAGACGGCGCCGACACCACACCCCGCACCGGGATAACGAAACCATTCTTAAACCCAAATCCCAGAATTGCCACCTCACGCCTCCGTGGATAACGACTTAGCCACCCCAAGAAGGCCTCCATGCAAACCGGGGAGGGGGCGCGCCCACGCCACTCACTGCCCTTTTGGGGCGGGACCGGACATGCCAGTGGTGCCCTTCTTAATGCACTTGACAGCGGTATGGGGACCCCCGCACAAGGAACAGGTGTGCTGGAATTTGCAATCGGGAAAAGGGCAGGTGGAGCGGTTGAAACGCCAGCACACATCACCGCTCCTGGCCGAGCCTGCCTTTGAGGGCCCCCCGGCCGCCCCCCCTCGAAAGGGCCGTGCCACCCCCCCCCCCACCGCCCCGACACCACTCTTTCCCCCGCCTACCGCACCGGCGCCGGACCTCGCCGACATCTGGGTCAGCCACAGGTTAATGTCCTGCGTGCCCCACGAAAGCGATCGGCTCTCCTCCATCCTGTCCCTGAACTTTTCGTCATAGTTCAGCCAAGACCAGCCGTCGTGCGTCTGAGACGCTTCCAGGATGGAATCGGCGTACGCTAGCAACATGCCATAATGCGCCGGATCGTGCTGGCCCCACACACTGGCCAACCGCAAAAAGGAACGCGTCCAGTTAACCACATTACGCGCCACCTTCCTAACCCGACCGGCCTTCTCATCATCCTTTCTCTTCTTCTGACTCTCGCCAGAGCGCTTCCTCCCCTCTAACAAACGGAAGATATCAATGTAGCGCCGCTTCCGAATTTTACGCCGCAGCTTACGTGGCACCCCCACCCACAATTCCGGCAAAGAAACCACCGAAGAGGCCCCCCCACCCGCACTGAGGCCCCCCCACCATCCGGAATCTGCCGAACCACCCCCTCTCCCCACCCCCCGGACGAACCGCTCGAGGAGGAAGAAGACGAGGACGAGTCCGAGCTGCGACGCTGCCGACACGACCGCCGGTGCTTCTTACGCGAAGCCCCCCCCCACCCTCCCCCTTTGCGACTCACACCCTTCCCCCATTAACTCACCCGGCGCAGCAGCCAGCTCACCAGCCACCACACGGTCCTCGCCATCGGCGCGCGCAACATCCCTTGGGCACCCTGGGGCTGACTCCGCTGCCGCTCCACGCTGCGTCTCCGCCCCAGCTGAAGGACTCATCCAACTCTCTCCGCCAGCCACGCCCACCGGCCACGAGGGCTGCGCCATAAACTGCCCCTGCGGAGACAAAAAAGGGAAAACAGGGGGGGAAACCGACACCGGCCAGGCCGGAGACCAAGGACCTCCCCACCCCGCCCTAGATGTACCCTGCCCCCCAGACATCCACTGCTCCCAAGGGGAATAACCCCCCAGCGTGCCAAAGCCACCGGGACCTGGGAACCACCCTGCGGCCCCACCACAGCTAGCCACCCACTGTGCCCCATCGGGCCATAACCCTTCCCCCTGGCCCGGTGCCCCGAAATCACCCCCCGCCCCCCCCCACACCCCCCACAGCCCCCACCCCTACCCCCCCACCACATCCCCCGCCCGTACGCGCCCTGCCGCCCCAGCCCCGCCCTGCAGCCCCTCCCCCACCCCATGGGATCCACTGTGAAGGTGTGAACCCCTACCGCCTTTGCGGCCCCGCACCGCACCCCCCCGGCCACCTTTGCCCTCCCACCCCCCTCCACAACTCCATCCCCACCCCCATACACAGGCCCAGGCAACCCCCTACCCCTCCCAACCCCCCCCCCGAGACCTAGACCCCCGCCCCCTTGCCCCAGCCCTAGCAGGGGCCAAACCCCCAGCCTTTGCCTTGCCCCGCGAAGACGGCATCCCCTCAGGGCAGCAAGCAGAGCCGCAGGACTGGCTGAGTCAAGAAAGGAATTTAAAGCAGCTAGTTCCCCCACGAGTTGCCACCGAACTCACCACGACCCCCCGAAGGGCAGCCAAGCTCCCGGAACGGCGCCGGCAAATGCCCCCCCCCTACTCACGCTACCAGCAGTCCGACTCCGAAGACACCACGCCGCTAAAGAAACAATTATAGGCTCTGGACCCTGCTCGCGTGGTCCCCAAGCCACTACTGAAACCTTCAGGCTTCTCCTCCAACGCCGGCACCTGAACGCAGCCTCCGCCCGACTGGCCACGCGGAGGCTGCTCTGCCCCTACTCCCCCCCTCGCTCCCCAACCCCGAGGCGATAATTGGCTCCCGTGCGGCCGCGACCCACGGGAGCCAATCAATTTAAAAGATGCGCGAGCGTGCCCCACCAGGGCCGCGCATGCGCGCACCCCGCCCAGGCCACGCACAAGGTCCCCGCGCCAGGCCGCGCGCCCGGTTAATGTCGGCCGCCGGGACCCTGCCCGCGGCCTCGGGATTTGTTATCTCTCTCTTCAATTTGAGTCGGAGGTGTGTAGAATTACATGTGTAATCCCAAAATTGTCCACATCCAGATTTACACCTGCTCAATGACATGAATAGGAATTTAAAAAGCGTTCCTTTTGGTCATCCATTTACAGGAGGGATAAAGGGGGACATCACTCTTAATCCCCCAGTGTTTATTCTCCCCTCTGAATTGAAAGGGACCAAGACAGAGTCCTCTTTAATTACGAGCATTTACATGTCTAGGTTTGCAAAATAGCCTAGATCACATGTAAGTGGCGACATTTACACAAGTTCGTTGGAAAATGTCGGTACTTACTTTTGGAAGTTGCCGGGTTTCCCCATCAATTTTTCCCATATGTATGTTTCTGAAATAGCTTCCCCTGCTGCACATGGATGTCTATTTTAGAAATAGCTTCACATTTATTTATTTATTTGTTTATTTAACAGTTCTTTTATACCACTTCATCTAGTGGCCAAGGCGGCTTACAAGGAACAAGAGCAGAACTTTTACATAAAACATGAGGTCAAAATATAACTAGTTTTATTACAATATTTCTTAAAGTTAAGGAACTATATATAGTGAGTTGTTGAAGGGAGAAAGGGTACTAGGGGTGGGTAAGGGGGGTAGAATAGGGGTGATGTCTTTGAATGGTTGAGAGAGGGATAATGAGTTGGTTAGGTCTTGGAGGTCTTTTTGAGGTTAGTTGCCTGTCCTGAAATGGTCTTTGAATAAATTTGAACATGATTTCAGAGTAGACCTTCAAGCACTAATAACCCCCCACATTGATTACTGCAACATAATCCTACAGGGCCTACCAAAGAAAACCACTAACCAACAACAACAAGCCCAAAATCTGGAGGCACACATCCTATATAAAGCACAACGCACAGAGCATATCACCCCAATTCTATATGACCTCCACTGGTTACCAGTCGCAACAAGAATAAAATACAAATACCTGATGATTATTTTCAAGCACCACAACAAAATAGCCACAGCGCCACTCTCCTCACTCCTCATTCTCCTACTAATGATAGACTATGAAGACAGTGCTCCCAGAACACCTATGCCCTACCCAATGTATGGGGCGAAGGGTCAGCCGGACTGTGGGCCAAACATTTCCCAAGCAGACACCCTGTTCTGTCCAAAAGGGGAACCACTCAGGGAGGACATAACACTTCCCAATAAAAGAAACATCACAGAGAGGACTTACACTTCCCAATAAAATCTCATCTTATGCAGGACAACATCTCACCTTATGCAGGACAACACACTCGTACATGGTAATAACTATCACACAGATTTTTCTTCCAAAAGGATCCTTTTATTATTCCCTATCTTACAGAAACAGAAAACTAAGAACAAAGGAAAAAGGCAGTCCAGTAGAATTACAGTTCTTGCCACCTCTCACAGCAGGCAAACAGGGTCATTCTGTACTATCTCAGAAATGACTATAAGCCAGAATATCTGGTCCTGCCTGCATGATTCTGTCTTACTTCCTGACTCAACAGCGTATGACAGACTTTCCTGGACACAAGAGATCAGTGTAACAGACATACACAAGACAAACTAGCATGCACACAAAACTCTCAGACATGACAACAGGGATACTGGGGCCATAGGGAACCCAGGGAATTCATACCCCACACAGTCTTCACTGCGCAGGAGACAAACTCCTCACCTATCTGGTCCTGTCACATTATATACCCTTGCTCAGGACCATACTTACTGTATTATTCGGGGCATTCTTCTCTAATTAGCTAATTCTTGTTCCAGCTGTCTGGGGCCCCACTTGTGTGATTTACCATGTTATTCAACTCATGTCTGTATCCCTCTCCATTGACCTTCTTTGTGAGGCCATGTCTAGAATTATCAATCTGGGCCTTGACAGATTTATATTGTTATCTGACCTCTTCTCCCCTCACTCAGTTCTTTACCTGGTTCTCTTGCTTGGTTCTCTCCCACCCCTCAGTTCTCAAGAAATATATCTCTTCAACTCCCTGTGTTCTGAAAACTATACTGGGGGCCATATGTTCTTCTTCATACTAAGCTTGCATGTTTATATCTCATGATTGCCTTTCTACCCTCTCTCAAGTTCCACCATTTACTGATAAGTGTGTTTTCACATCTTTTCCATATGATGTCACATACCTCTGAAAATTTCATGTACGCACCTCAGTACAATTCCAGCATTCAGACATTTTGATTATTTTTTTGTGTTATAGTGTTAACCTCTTCTCCTCTGGCTCTCACACCAATCATATCTGCAATATTAACCAATCTACCAGCTCCAGAGCCTTCTCTTACATTGCCCCAGTATTACAAAACTCGCTTCCTGACAACTTAAGAACAGTAAAAGACCTCACCCAATTCTGAAAAGACCTAAAGACACATCTTTAAGAACATAAGAATGTAAGAACATAAGAAATGCCATACTGGGTCAGACCAAGGTCCATCAAGCCCAGTATCCTCTTTCCAATAGTGGACATCTAGGACACAAGAACCTAACAGTTTCCCCAAAAGACACAAGTTCCACAATGCTTGTATTGGGTCAAGCAGTGGTAATTCTGGGTCTTCTTTAATAATGGTTTATGGACCTTTCCTCCAAGAATTTGTCCAAACCTTTTTTAAACCCGGCTACACCAACAGCTTTTACTACATCCTTCAGTAACGAATTCAAGAGTTAGATTACACATTGAGTGAAAAAAATATTTTCTCTTATTAGTTTTATGTGGGTTACACTTTAGCTTCATTGCATTTCCCCTAGTCTTTTTATATTTTGATGGCATAATCAATCAATCAATGTATACCTGTTCCACTCCATTCATTAATTTATAGACCTCTATCATATCTCCCCTCAGCCATCTCTTTTCCAGGTTGAAGGGCCCTAACCTTTTTAGCCTCTCTTCATAGGGGTATCCTTCCATCACCTTTACCATTTTGGTGGCTCTTCTCTGTACCTTTTCTAAAAATGTTCCATCCTTTTTAAGATTCGGTGACCAGAATTGCACAAAATATTCAAGGTGCAGTCGCACCATGGAACGATACAAAGGCATTATACTACCCTTTGTTTTATTCTCTATTCCTTTCCTTATGTTTATGTTTATTAAAAACTTACTATACCGCCCATAACCATGGCATCTGGGTGGTTTACAAACCAAAAATTTTAAGAATCATTTAAAAAAGCTGCAAGGAAAGGAAAAAGAACGCCATTAAAATTTCAAAAGGACAAATAAGAGAAAGAACTAAGAACAGGTAAGGAGCAGAAAATCAATGAGGGGTAGGGGAGAGAGGAACAGAAGGGGGAGGGAGGTTGAAGGCAGTGCAGAATAGACAAGTTTTTAATTTAACCTTAAAGGTTTTAAAAGAAGATTCTAAGTGGAGGGAGGGAGGGTGCGAGTTCCAGAGACGTGGACCAGGAAAGTAGAAGGCAGAGGAGCGGGTGGATTCCAGGTGGGCTTGGGATGGGGAAGGAAGGGACATGCGATTGGCGTGAATGGACCGAAGAGAACGGTGAGGGGTGTGAAGGTAAACTTGATCGGCAAGGTAAAGGGGGGTGCCGGAGTGAATGGACCTATGAACAAATATGAGAATCTTGTACTGGACCCGGAAGGAAATAGGGAGCCAGTGCAAATGGAAAAGGAGGGGACATGATGCCTAGAATTCTATTTGCTCTCTTGGCTGCCACTGCACACTCAGAGAAGGGTTTTAACATGCTATCCACAATGACGCCTAAATCTTTTTCCTGGGTGGTGGTTCCTAATCTGGAACCTTGCATTGTGTAACTATAGCTTGAGTTTTTCTTTCCTAGGTGCATAACTTTGCACTTGTCCACATTAAATTTCATCTGCCATTTGGATGCCCAGTTTTCCAATTTATCAAGATCCTCTTGCAATCCTTCACAATCCTCATGGGTTTTAACAACTTTGAAAATTTTTGTGTCATCTGCAAATTTGATAACCTCTCTCATTATTCTCATTTCCAGGTGATTTATGAATATATTAAAAAGCAGCGGGCCCAGCACAGATCCCTGGGGTATTCCACTATTTACCTTTCTTCATTGGGAAAATTGGCCATTTAGCCCTACCCTCTGCTTTCTATCTTTTAACCAGTTCCTGATTCACAATAGTACACTGTCTCTTATCCCATGACTTTTTAATTTTGCCAAAAGACTTTCATGAGGGACCTTGTCAAAGGCTTTCTGAAAGTTCAGATACACTATATCAACTGACTCATCTTTGTCTACCTGTTTATTCACACCTTCAAAAAACCATAACAGATTAGTAAGACAAGACCTTCCTTGGCCAAAGCCACGTTGGCTGTCTCCCATTAAGCCATGACTATCTACATGTTCAGTAATTTTGTTCTTTATGATGGTTTCTATCATTTTTCCTGGTACTGACATCAGGCTCACTGGTCTGTAGTTTCCTGGATCACCCGAGAACCCTTTTTAAAAATTGGTGTTACATTGGCCATCCTCCAATCTTCAGTTATTGCAGACGATTTTAATGATAGTTCACAGATTATTAATAGTAGGATTGCAATCTCATATTTCAGTTCTTTCAACGCCCTTAGATGTATACCATCTGTTTCAGGTGATTTGCTACTCTTCAGTTTATCAAAGAGTTATAAAACATCTTCTCGGTGTACCGATATTTCTTTCAATTCTTCCACAGCATCACCTTTAAATACCATTTCAGTCATGGGTAACATCCCTACATCTTCCTCAGTAAAGACTGAAGCTAAGAATAAATGCAGTCTCTCCACTATGGCCTTGTCCCTTCTTAGTGCCCTTTTTACTCCTTTATCATCTTATGGTCCAACTGACTCTCTCACAGGTTTTTTGCTATGAATGTACTTGGAAAAGTCTTTATTATGCATTTTTGCTTCCACAGCAAGCTCCTTCTCAAATTCTCTCTTTGCTTGCTTTATCAATGCGTTGCTTCTAACTTGCCAGTGCTTGTGCTGTTTCCAATGTTCGTCATTTGGTTCTTTTTTTCCATTTCCTGAAAGATGCTTTTTTGGCAACAACAGCCTCTCTGACCACATCTTTAAACCATGCTGGCAGTTTTTTGGACTTCCTTCCTCTTTTCTTAAAGCATGGAATACAGCTGGTCTGGGCTTCCAAGATAGTATTTTTAAACAACCTTGAAAACTGCTCCTTTTAATTTTTTCTTAGCTAGTTTCCTCATTTTATCATAGCCTCCCTTTTGAAAGTTGCCTTACCCTCCCTCCTCCATTTATTAAATCAAACACAATCATGCTATGATCACAATTGCCAAGTGGCCCAAACACCCTTATCTCTTGCACCAGATCTGGTGTTCCACTAAGGACTAAGTCCAAAATGGCTTCCCCTCTGGTTGGTTCATGAACCAGCTGCTCCAAGAAGCAGTCATTTATTTCATCTAGAATGTATATCTCCCTAGCATGTCCTGCTGTGACACCGACCCAATCGATACTGAGGTAATTGAAATTACCCATTATTATTACTGTGTTGTAACTTTTGTTAGCTTCCCTGATTTCTTTTGAACATTTAATCATCCATTTGTTCATTCTAACCAGACTGTCAGTAGTACATCATCACTGTCATTGCTTTCCCCTTGTTACATGGAATTTTGATTCATAGAGATTCTACAGTGTATTTTGTTTCCTGCAAAACTTTAATTCTGTGTGACTCATTGCCCTCTCTAACATAAAGTGCAATCCCTCCTCCAATTTGATCTACTCTATCATTGTGATATAATGTATAATGTATACCAACATATCACAGTATCCCACTGGTTGTCCTCCTTCTACCAGGTCTCTGAGTTATCAAGTATATCTAACCTCTCATTTAAAGCTTCATATTCTAACTTTCCCATCTCATTTTTTAAGCTTCTAGCATTTGTATACAAGCATTTTAGAGGTTGTATTTTATTCATACCAATCTGATTATCGGTAGACAGGGATAATTTGGAATCTTTAAGCTCTACCTGCTCTGTACTTAAGGGCGTTTGAGTTACTTTTGTCTTTATTGGAACCTTTCTGTTGATATGCCCTAACTTCGGTCTTTTGCTAGTATCCTTCAAAGATACATCCTTCTGAACCATGCACTCTTAGGTGACTGTTGGCTTTCCCCTAATATCTAGTTTAAAAGCTGCTCTCTTTCCTTTTTAAAGGTTAATGCAGCAACCTGGTTCCATCCTGGTTAAGTTGGACCCCATCCCTTCAGAAAAGCCCTTCCTTTCCCCAGATTGTTTCCGAGTTCCTAACAAATCCAAAACCCTCTTCCTTGCACCATTGTATTATCCACACATTGAAACTCCAGAGCTCTGCCTGCCTTTTGGGTCCTGCGTGTGGAACGAGAAGCATTTCTGAGAATGCTACCCTGGAAGTTCTGGATTTCAACTTTCCACCTAAAAGCCTAAATGTGGCTTCCAGAACCTCTCTCCCACACTTTCATATGTCATTGGTATCAATTGTTGAATTATTTAAACAGTCTACTCTCATTCAGTAATCCTTCTGGTGCTTTTCTTGTTACAGATGTTTTATTTTGAAGTTGATCATGTAGTGGTCTGACCAGGGAATCAGCATAGAGGTAGGTTGGGTTATGAGGTTTTGGTCCAGCAAATGGTTAGGCACATAAATTGAAAATGGTTAGGCACAAGATTGAAAATGGGTTTGTACTCATCTTCCTCGATTTACCTGCTGCATTTGATTCTGTTAACCATCTGCAACTCCTCTCTTGCCTTCAGGAAAAGGGAATTCATGGCCTGGCTTGGGAATGGTGTAAATCCTATCTAGCTAACCGTTGGCAACATGTACGTATAGGATCCTCAACATCTGAACCATTCCATCAACAACAGGGAGTATCCCAAGGATCCTCCCTATCTACTCTACTTTTTAACATCTATATGCAACCCATTTGTGATATCATCCGTTCCTTTAATTTTTCCAGTCTGATCTACGCAGACGATGTATTGATATTCACCCCAATCAAAATCACGCACCCGAACCTCCTCCCACTTATTGAATGCTTCAATGCAATCACTGATTGGCTCCTATCCCAGAATCTGCGTATAAACTTTAAGAAGACCGAGGTCCTATTCCTAACAAAGAACAAGAACTTCTCTCCTCCCACATCATTGAAGGTACGAGATGCTGAGCTCCCATGCAAAACCGAGATACGATACCTGGGCGTTACAATAGACCAACATCTCAACTTCAAAGAACACATAAAGAATACCACCAAGTCCATCTACAATAAAATACAGACACTAAGACACCTAAGACCTCTTCTAACCCCAGAAGACTTCAGAACTATATTCCAGTCACTTGTAACGCCACACTTCGATTATGCAAACATCATCCTACACGGTCTCCCTAAGAGCACCCTCAATCCACTGCAGATGGCGATGAATGCAGCAGCCCACATTCTCTGTGGCATTTCCAGAAAAGAGCACATCACGCCCATACTTATGGAACTACACTGGCTACCGTTACAATGCAGGATTACCTATAAGGTCTCACTCCTTGCATTTAAAGCAATTAACAGGCTAGCCCCCTCATCCCTCACTGCACTCATGACCATTACCCCTACAAACAGGCTAAGAAGGTCAGCAGCTGCCAATACACTGTCTATACTACCTGAGTCCACTAAATGTACTCAAACAACTAGAAATAGAGCCTTTACATTCTATGCCCCTAGGTGCTGGAACAATCTCCCACCTCATATACATGCAATTGTTGACCTCTCACAATTCAGAAAAGCCCTTAAACACCACTTATTCTGCCTTCACTTCATCCACCCTAACCTAACACAATCCCTCCCAGCACCTCACCTCACCCACTCAGCCTCTGATATTCCAACAACTTAACCCCTAACTACGCACATAACAGACCTGCCCTCAGACTTACTCATAGCAAGTATAGATTACAAGCCTCTTGCATTACGATTCCAATGTGCATTATAAACTGTAAATAGTTTTCAACCACCATTGTTGATTTGTATATAGTTACCCTTGTTTCAGTCCCAAGTTGCAATCCCTGTTTCAATGTAAGCAAAAGATCCTCTGTTCTGATGCAAAATCTTTGTTATTTGTAAACCGCACTGATACCAATTAGCGCGGTATATAAGAACTGTAAATAAATAAATAAATAAATGAGGTCCAAGATCCCTCCTCTCCTGTGTTTTGGGAAGTTTGATATTTGTGTGTAGAGTAGGTCATTCATGGCATGCAAGAAGGAGCTAGCCTCTTTAGATGGTAAGGAGGATATGTTTGGGTCTCCTAGTATGATGAGAGGTTTTCGTGGTGTTGAATGAGAATACACTTTTTCTAGAATGACTGATAGCTCTTCCTCCTTGGTGTTTGGTGCTCGATACGTGAGGCAAATTGATAGGTACTTGTTTGAGATGGTTATAATAGTGCTTCCTTCTGAGCTATAGGAGGAGATTGTGGTCAGGTGCTTTTTTGCAATAATGACTCCTCCTCCTCTTAGTGTTGTTCTCAGGAAGTTATGTAGTGTAGGGTTGGGATATGATTTGGTTTAGAATCACATTGTCTGTGTCACAGAGTGACAATTTTGTAATATATATCAAGTGTGATTCCATAACGTGTATGTCCAGCTCGCGGAGACGTCTAAATCAGACACGGACCGCCTTTGAATCTAATTCCATATCCGCAGGTCTGGACATGCCCATGGGTCTGCAATTGGGGAGATAGACGTGTTTAGCATGGCACATGCAGGTGCTATTCAGCCGGCCCATGTCTCGGATGCGGGTAAACATTTTATACCACCCCATCCCCATTATATTCTGAAATGTTATGCATTTCAGATCCTGCCTATCCCTGCAATGTGCCCACAGACACCACACCACTTTGGAAAAAAGTGCAACTCCTAAG
The DNA here is from genome assembly GCA_033557465.1 of Ichthyophis bannanicus. NCBI lineage: Eukaryota > Metazoa > Chordata > Amphibia > Gymnophiona > Ichthyophiidae > Ichthyophis > Ichthyophis bannanicus. Next base: position 827,380,233 of record CM066036.1, on the reverse strand, counting down.
CTGCTCATCACAGACTGTAGTTTGCTGATGCACACTGGACATACATACCAATGAGAAATGAAAGCTTCTCCAACCTAGACCATATACCAGTCCCCCTCATGCCCTACAAAGTGCTAGGTAAGCCTAGTGCACCTCAATATGGTATACGAGAATGTAAATATGAACATGTATGTCAGGACATACCTTGCATCAAATGGTACTTGGAATTATAAAATGGCCCCAGTGATTCCTGCCCTAGTCATCTCTACAAACATGCCTTAAACTGTTAGGGACGGACCCTGAACAAGTGCACAAAACCCCATACTAACTTTGCAGTTCCTGAAAAGATGCATAATATTGCCGAGTAACAAATGTATTCCCTTTTTGTGCCTATGACCTATAAGTGCATTCATTCTGCTGCACCACACTACCATTCCCCTCTTTTCTCTCCCTATACCCCTCCCCGGGAACTCTGCTCTTCTGTCAGATTGCTTCTATCTTTTCCCTACTACCAAATTCAGACATCACTCCCTTCACCTTGCTGCTCCTTATGCCTGGAACAAACTACCTGAGTCTGTACATCAGGCTTCGTCTCTGGCCCCTCTCAAATCCAGGCTGAGCGCTCACCTCATTGTTACCGCTGTTGGATCTGATCTGCCTAAGCTCCCTTGTGTTTCCTGACCATTCCTCCTAGATGTGTCCTGTCCACAACTGCTGTATTGCCTGTCTAGACTAGATTGTAAGCTCTGCTGAGCAGGGACCATCTTTTGCATGTGTCTGTGCAGCACTACATATGCATTGTAGTGCTATACAAATGATCATAGTAGCAGCAGTAGTAGGGCTTTCTGGCTATGGCATCTGAGGTTCACCTATCTAGGTTCTGGCATTTCTCACAGCAACTATACCTGTCCATCATGGCATATGTCAATTTGTAGACATGCGCTGTGGAGCAACCCTGTCTGCTTTCCCACAGTCTGCTTTGTGGCACTGCTCCCCTGGTCAGGACTGTGTGGGCATGGGAGGGGAGATCCCTGTGCCATCACACAGAGTAGCCAGACTCCAGATATATCACCACTCTCGCAGCTCTCATTGATGCTGGCCTGGGTAGGGATGTAGACTGCATTGGACAATCCAGAGAATGTTGGCACTACATCAGTCGTGTCTCCCAGTGCCTGGCACAGTGGATGCATGACTACCCTAGCACAATGCCAAAAATATCTGATATAATTAGAGAACCCTATGTATAATAATCCAGAAGGAATCAGCATTGGTTCCCTATGGCTACATGTCACAACATATCACCGTCAATAATAAAGGATCCTCAGAATAAGGGCATTCAGCAGTGCAAACAGCACTACGACATGCTCAACAGCAACACCATTGGTCCCACAAAATGTGCATTATGGGCATGCATTAGTGCTGTTTTCCCTGTTGAGTGCCCTTATTCTGAGGGTCCCTTATTATTGACAGGGATATGTTTTGACATTTAGCTTTAGTGAACCCTTTCTGAGTTGAACTGCCCTAACACACTGGCATCTAGTTATGTTGCAGTCATCTATATGGTCCAGGTACTGGCCAGGCGTTCATGTCCCCCTTGAATTGCAGATGAGCACACCAGATCCCCCTTGCACCCCTCAAACCACACACACACACACACACACACTCTCTCCTTTTCTGTCACAAAAACATGATTCTGCCCATGCCCATACCATCTCTGCATCTGCAATCCCAGTTTTCAGAACACGGGAATTGTTAGAGTGCCATAGATTGGCTCCTTTAGCACAAACAGCACATTAGTGCATAGCCTGAGTAAACACTACTATTCTTCTTAATATTTCTGTAAGGGTGTTTATTAATGTGTTTAGATCTTACAACATTCCCCTACCTTTGCTCTCTGTACCTTAAAACTGCATCTTGTGTTTTTACAGACTGCAGTCACACCATTTCAAAACATACTTGTCACAACCATTCTTCAATATGAGCCACATTGCAGAAAAGAGCAGAATTTTTTCTAAGTCCTGGGCTTATTCCACGTTTCAGCAGGAATAACATGGCCATTTCTAGAAAACACTTAACGTACACAGGCCTTTCCTGAATATGCTTTCTACATCTCCACGGCTGACCACGCCCCCATCTGGGCATGTTCTGAGATCCCCATGCTAGCACTGTGGCGTGCATGACAACAGTGTTTCAAAATAGAGTCTGGGACTTCTCCGGCACATAAACGTCCCCACCGCATGTACAAACTGCTTATTCATGTTCTGGAATGACCCCCATTATGTTTATCAGTTTGTCCTTTATGTCGTCTGTTGTTGTTGTTAAGTGCCGTCGAGTCGGTGTCGACTCATGGTGACCCTCTGGATAGTTGTCCTAAATCTAATCTGTTATGGTATGGAATTTATTCCGAATGGAGCGGGCATTAATGAAGGTGCATTTTAAATTGATATGCTGTTAAGTACTACTCTGTGTTGAGTGCCATGGTGTGGCAAGGTTTATTTGAATTAGTCTGTGCGGCCTTTTATGCTCCATTTGGTGGGCGTAGTACCTTTGTGCTCTATCTTTGCTTCCGCATATTATTGGGTTTGGTAGTCTGGAGGCTGATACGTGAATTTGCCAGCATTAGTGAGATGGGGAAATAGTAGTATTATTAGGGGAAGGAGGCTAAGTGTGAGTAGTCTGGTATCCATGTTTTAATTAGGATTGTGTAGGAGTAGTATCTGCACTGTTTGCTTGGTCCTGAGGGTAAGTTATTATTTAGCAAATGGAATGTTAAGTAGCTTTTGAAATGCAACTTACCTTGCTGTTGTTTGGACTTGGTGCCCTTCCCTCCTGCAGTCCACTCCAAGGGCCACATCTAAGGTTGTTTTGGTGTGGCCCTTAGGTGCAGTGGCTTTGAAAGTCAGCTGTCGGGCCTGGGGAATGATGCTATGATCAGGGTGGAGCTTGCCACCATGTGCAGCCTCCTTGCTGCTCTCAGCAGTGCTGCAGATTTGGTACAGTGTTTGAATTGGGGAACTTGTGTGCCTCTGCTCCCCTGAAGTGTCCCGATGTGGCCGTAGAGGTAAGAGGTAGAGCTTACAAACTATTAATATAAAAAGTGCAAGTAAAAAAAGTACATTCATTTCTGCATTACACATCTAAGCGTTTATACTCTATGGACCCATTTTCTTATTATCAAAAATGATTCATTAGCATAGAGAAAGATAGCAAAGCTAGTTTGTTGCAAATTACCTAAAGAAATGCATTGCTATCAGTTCAGTTTCATTTAAAGCATGTTCCTTAATGCTGGTCAAAAATTACACATGTGATTTCTAATTTCAAGTCTCCTGTGATCAGCTCAACCGACAATCTCTATAATACTTTCAAGGTACATCTAAGAAAAACCTTCATATACTACAAATGGCCCAAAATGTTACTGCTCGGATTATTTTCACATCTCTCCAATTCTATACGCTCTCCACTGGCTACCTGTTGCCAGTAGGATTCAATATAAAACATTAGTCACTATATTCAAGCTCATTAACGAAATAGCCCCTTCTCATCTAGCAACCCTAATCCAGACCCCCGCAGAAAACAGAATGAGAAGAAGGGTGAACCTTAACATGCTTCTAATCCCTGACTCTTTAAGAAAAACGAAGCAGGTAACAAGCAATACTGCCTTCACTTATTATGCAGCCAGTCAATGGAACAAACTACCATGCAACCTAAGAGAGATTAAAGACCTTCTAACCTTCAGGAAGGAACTTAAAACATACCTTTTCACCCAGCACTATTACAACTTACAGCTCACCCCCCCCAAGCAGATGTCACAAGAGTACACAAATCACCTAACACAAGTTGACCCTACCTAACTCATGTCCCATTCTCCCTTGCACTTCCCCACTGATAACCCCGCTATACTCCTTCCACCGAACTATAGTCAGTCCTGTTCTGGCTGTTGTAAATAGTTAATATGTTTATTATCGATGTGCATATTTGTCCTACTCTCTGTAAATAATGAATATGTGCTCAATCTATGTAAAATAGTTAATATTTTCTCTGTAAAATAGTTATTATGTGCTCAAAAATGTTCTATGTAATTGATATTTACCATGTTCTCTGTAAACTGCCCCTGATCTCTGGAAGGGGCGGTATAGAAAAGCGCACAAATAAATAAATAAATAAATACTTGGATGGGAAATCAGCGGCTAGACGCTTGGAGATTCGTAATGATGTCTGCCAAATTACTAACCAGGAAATCCACTTGGCTCACAGAGAAAAAGCTTAGTTTTGCCCCCCCCCCCCCCTCCAAAATGAAAATCTCTCTCCATTCCAGTTTCACTAAGGAATGTGTATAAATTCTCTGATATTGTTTCCCTAGCAAAACAAACATAAATACATTTTAAAAAAAAAGAGAATTCTGATCTAAATGTAGCTGGAATCCCAAAATGTCCCTAACTACGTTAAACAGAAGGAACTTTCTGGGTTTCTGCTCTAGTGTACTGCTACTTAAAGGTAATAAGGAGTGGGCTCATCTGGTAGACCTTGGCAGTAGATGTTCTTCAGTTTTGGAGGGAAGTGTAAGAGTAAGAGTGGGGAGGGGCTCACAACCTTAGGGAAGAGGGAAGCCAGGCAGTGAGGTTTGCCCCAGTAGTATGGGGTAAACAAAAGAGATAAGAGAATTAAAGGGAGATCCTACAGAGAGGAGTTACTTGATCGGTTCCAGTCCCAGAGAGGAAAAAGAGGTAGGATCTGAGGCCTGGGTGCAACCTATTAGCCTAGTCCAAGAGAGGCCTGATGTGTCTTGGGCTGAGTGGTGAATGAGTCCCTGAAAGCAAAAGGCAAGGATCACTGCCTATCGTTATTACTTGAGAGCATTAAGGAAAGATGAAAGGGCTCCATTCCAGATCCCAATGAATGAACGAAAGAGAGGAGAGCTGAGCTACACAGACACCCGCCAAAGGCGGGAGAGGAGACACATGGTTAAGGAGGGCATAGCATTTATCTACCTCAGGAACATTGCTTGAGGATAAAAGCCAGAGAGTCAGGAAGAAAGCAACAGTCTGTAAGCAATCGTGCCCTTTTCTTGTGGACTGCATGCCTAAAGTGATGATTTATGCTTATAAAAGGCCTCTTCTGTAATGAGGTCATGCCTAAAAGTGAGCATGCTGCAAGTAGGTGCATACTTGTAGTCTATGCGTGGTCCAGAGAGATCGAAAGGTATAAGTTTTGAAGGATGTGACTTCATGATGTTAACTGTAAATTAGGACTTAATTTTATCAACTGTTTTTTAGATAACACATAAGTGAAGGATTAAATGAGATCTCTCCATCCTTGAAGCAGGTTGCTGAAACATGAATTCATGTCAGAGGAGGGCAGATTGACTTTAATTTGCACTTTGAAATTGACTTCTTATATAAGTGAACAACTGAACTAAAACAAATTGAATTATATCATCTATTAATGGAAGTATATTGATTTTTAGCTATGAGAAGAAGAATTTAATAAACTGTGAAATTTTGATTATGCAATTTTTATATGCAATGAAAATGTAAAAAATAGATGCAGACCGAGGATTATACATACATAAAATGGAAAGACTAGAGTAAAATTCATTCTGCGAATCTCCACAAGATATATAATGGGTCTGATATAGTGGAGATTGTACTTTTATATTTATGCTGCTGTAACTGAATTGAATTGATTTGTTCCAGCTTATGGGATTCTTTTTTGTGTATTTTATAAAATATGAATGTATGCATGTACTTTAAGTGCCAACATTTGCACCTACTCCCATGCAGGCAAGGCTGTCAGCGCTCACAGTCTAGAAGCTATTTCTGCAGAATCTGTGTTAGCATTTTATAAAGATATATAAACACCCATTTGTCTCTATGCAATAGGTTAAAAATAGGCATTTTCTGCACCTCCAAACCAATATGTTCTGTTTATAAAAGTTACCCTCTTGTAAATACATGAAGTCTGTTATATGGAGTGGAGAAGTAGCTTAGAGGAGAACTTTAGAAGGGAAGCCCAAGTGCAATCTGGGACATCTAAGCCAGAATATCTGAAAAAAATGCAGGAACGTCCAAACGCAGACATGATTTCGCAAACATTGATGTGCTCGATATGGATGTCTGCAGAGGCATCTACACAGGCATCTCCAGACTAGTATTTCAGAAACTGTACAGTTAGGAATAGCCTAACGGTTAGAGTAGTGGGCTAGAAACTTAAGAACATAAGATATGCCATACTGAGTCAGACCAAGGTCCATCAAGCCCAGTATCCTGTTTCCAACAGTGGCCAATCTAGGTCATAAGTACCTAGCAGTTTCCCCAAAAGACACAGGTTCCGCAATGCTTGTACTGGGTCAAGCATTGATATCCTGGGTCCCTTCTTAATAATGGTTTATGGATCTTTCCTCCAGGAACTTGTCCAAATCTCTTTTAAACCTAGCTACACTAACATCTTTTACTACATTCTCCGGTAAGAAATTCCAGAGTTTGATTACACATTGAGTAGAAAAATATTTTCTTTTATTAGTCTTAAATATGTTACCCTATAGCTTCATTGCATGTCCCCTAGTCTTTCTATATTCTGATGACATAAACAATTAATCTATATTTACCCATTCCATTCCATTCATTAATTTATAGACCTCTATCATATCTCCCCTCAGCTGTCTCTTTTCCAGGTTAAAGAGTCCTAACCTTTTCAACCTCTTTTCATAGGGGTATCCTTCCATCCCCTTTACCATTTTGGTGGCTCTTCTCTGTACCTATTCTAATAACACTATATCCTTTTTAAGATACGGCGACCAGAATTGCACACAGTCTTCAAGGTGTTTACGCACCATGGAACGATACAGAGACATTATAATATCCTTTGTTTTATTTTCCATTCCTTTCCTTATGATACTTAGCATTCTATTTGCTCTCTTGGCTGCCGCTGCACACTGGGTGGATGGATTTAACATGTTATCCACGATGACGCCTAAATCTTTTTCCTGGGTGGTGGTTCCTAATGTGGAACCATGCATTGTGTAACCATAGTTTGGGTTGTTCTTTCCTATGTGCATAACTTTGCACTTGCCCACATTCAATTTCATCTGCTATTTGGATGCCCAGTCTTCCAATTTAACAAGATCCTCTTGCAATTTTCCACAATCCTAATGGGTTTTAACAACTTTAAATAGTTTTGTGCCATCTGCAAATTTGATAACCTCACTCGTTATTCTCATTTCAAGGTCATTTATGAATATGTTAAAAAGCAGTGGACCCAGAATAGATCCCTGGGGTACTCCACTGTTCACCTATCTCCATTGGGAAAATTGGCCATTTAGCCCTACCCTCTGCTTTCTATCTTTTAACCAGTTCCTGATCCACAATAATACACTGAATCCTATCCCATGACTTTTTAGTTTTGCAAAAGTGTCTGATGAGGGACCTTGTCAAAGTCTTTCTGAAAGTCCAGATACACTATATCAACAGACTCACCTTTGTCTACCTGTTTTTTCACACCTTCAAAAAAACATAACAGATTAATAAGACAAGATCTTCCTTGTCTAAAGCCATGTTGACTGTCTCCCATTAAGCCATGACTATCTACATGTTCAGTAATTTTGTTCTTTATGATGGTGTCTACCATTTTTCCCGGTACTGATGTCAGGCTCATGAGTCTGTAGTTTTCCGGATTACTCCTGGAACCCTTTTTAAAAATTGGCGTTACATTGGCTATCCTCCAATATTCAAATATTATAGATGATTTTAATGATAGGTCACAGATTGCTAATAGCAGGTTTGCAATCTCATATATCAGTTCTTTCCACACACTTGGATGTATACCATCCAGTCGAGGTGATTTGCTACTCTTCAGTTTATCAAATATTTGTAATACATCTTCCCGGTGTACTGACATTTCTTTCAATTCTTCTGCAGTATCACCTTTAAATACCACTTCAGTCATGGGTAACATCCCTTACATCTTCCTCAGTAAAGATTGAAGCAAAGAATTCATTCAGTCTCTCCGCTATGGCCTTGTTCCATCTTAGTACATAAGAACATAAGATATGCCATACTGGGTCAAACCAAGGTCCATCAACCCCAGTATCCTGTTTCCAACAGTGGCCAATCTAGGTCATACGTACCTAGTGCCCCTTTTACCCCACTATCATCTAATGGTCCAACTAACTCTCTCACAGTTTTTTTGGTACGAATGTACTTGAAAATGTTTTTATTATACGTTTTTGCTTCCACAACAAGCTCCTTCTCAAATTCTCTCTTTGCTTTCTTTATCAATGCCTTGTTTCTAACTTGCCAGTGCTTGTGCTGTTTCCAATGTTCGTCATTTGGTTCTTATTTTCCATTTCCTGAAAGATGATTTTTTGGCAACAACAGCTTCTCTGACCTCACCTTTAAACCATGCTGGCAGTTTTTTTGACTTCCTCCCACTTTCTTAAAGCATGGAATACAGCTGGTCTGGGCTTCCAAGATAGTATTTTTAAACAACACCCAAGCTTGATGTAAGTCTTTAACCTTTGCAACTGCTCCTTTTAGTTTTTTCTTAACTATTTTCCTCATTTTATCATAGTCTCCCTTTTGAAAGTTAAAAGGCAGTACTGCAGATTTCCTTACCATCCCTTCTTCATTAATTAAAGCAATTAAAGCAAGGAGAGGGAGGAGTAGCCTAGTGGTTGGGGCAAGGTACTTCAGGCCGGAAGGTCGGGGGTTCAAATCCCACTAGAGGACAGCAACCTTGGGCCGGAAGGACTGGGGTTTCTAGTCCCACAGGTGCTCCTTGTGGTCTTGGGCAAGCCACTTAACCCTCCATTGCCCATGTTCCCTGTAAAGTATTAGTGTATGTGTCTCATATCCCCATGTGTTAAATGTATCCCCCAATTGTGTTGTGACCACTTTGATTGAAGGATAAGGCGGTATACAAAACTCTCTAAATAAATAAAATAAATAAACATGATCACGCTATGGTCACTATTGCAAAATAGTCCCCACCCTTATCTCTTGCACTAGATCTGGTGTTCTACTAAGGACTAGGTCCAAAATGGCTTCCCCTCTGGTTGGTTCATGAACCAGCTGCTCTAAGAAGCAGTTATTTATTTAATCTAGAAACTTTATCTCCCTACCATGTTCTGCCATGATACTGACCCAATCAATACCGGGGTAATTGAAATCACCCATTATTATGACTGTGCTGTAACCTTTGTTAGCTTCCCTGATTTCTTTGAGCATTTCCTCATAAATTTATTCATTCTGGCCAGGCGGTTGATGGTACACTCCCACTGCATCACCTTCCCTTTTTTACTTAGAATTTCAATCCATAGAGATTCTACAGCAAATTTTGTTTCCTGCAAAACTATAATCCTTTGTGACTCAATGCCCTCTCTAACATAGAGCGCAACCCCTCCATCAATTTGATCCGCTCTATCATTATGATATAGTTTGTACCCAGGTATCACTGGTTGTACTTCTTCTACCATGTCTCTGACATACCAGCCATATCTAACCTCTCATTTAGTGCTGCATATTCTAGCTCTCCCATCTTATTTTTTAGACTTCTAGCCAGGGCCATACCAAGTGTAAAGTGCACCGTGTGCGACCTGCACATTGGGTGCCCCCAACACAGGAGAGAAGAGGCGCCCCTGATGTGCAAGTCGCTGGCATGCTAAGCAGATCTGTCCCTCCCTGCAAGATCAGGAAGGGACAGATCTGCTTAGCATTCCGGCGAGAATGCTTAAGGGGTGCATTTTAGTTGTCTGTTGTTGCCTGCTGCCTCTGTGAGAAGAAAAAGTGGCGGCAGCAGGCAACAGCAGACAGTTAAAATGCGCTCCTTAAGCCTTTGTGCCCTGTGCGGCCGCACCACTCGCACAGGGCTAGGTACGGTCCTGCTTCTAGCATTTGCATACAAGCATTTTAGAGATTGTATTTTATTCATATTAATCTGGCTATCGGTAGGCAGGGGTAATTTGGAATCTTTAAGCTCTGTCTGCTCCGTACGCAAGGGCATTTGGGCTACTCTTGTCTTTATTGGAACCTCTCTGCTGATATGCCCTAACTTCATTACTTTTGGTAGTATCCTTCAAGGATACATTGTTCCAAACCATGTGCTCTTGGGCGACTGTCGGCTCTCCCCTATTATCTAGTTTAAAAGCTTGTCTATCTCCTTTTTAATGCCAGCAGCCTGGTTCCATCCCAGTTAAGGTGAAGCCCATCCCTTCAGAAGAGCCCCTCCTTTCCCCAGAATGTTACAAAGTACCTAACAAATCCATAACCCTCATCCTTGCACCATTGTCTCATCCACGCATTGAGATTCCAGAGCTCTGCCTGCCTTTTGGGTCCTGCACGTGGAACTGGAAGCATTTCTTTTTTTTTTAAATTCTTTATTTTCGTTTTATAACAACAGAGGAAAGGAAGACATACAGCTAAAAGACAGATACATAGAGTATAATACATACATCAAAGTAAACCCCTACCACCCCCTCCCCCCTGCTTCTTCTCTAGAAAACTAATCAGTCCCGAAGCGGGCGTGTACTAACCTTATTGTGTTACAAAACCTAACGGTGATCTGAAACATGATAAGTGCACATTAAACAGACAAGTCGGAACAGTGAGCAAATTGTACATAATCAGTGAGCATCTGCCATTTAGACAAGCGAGAATGAGTTTGGGTATGGGGAATAGCTCTCCGAGATATCTGCTCATATTTACTATATAAGCAGACGAGGTTCCACCATTCATTGACAGTAAGTCGAGAGCTATCCTTCCAATTCCTCGTGATTAAACATATGGCAATACCCAGCATGAAATCAAGGAGAAAGCGACCCTTCTTAGGAAGAGAGGGGACCTCCGCGACTGAGCGGAGTCCCACAATCTTCCAGGAGAGAGGCTCGTGAAGGTGTAAGATAGATTGAATACGACCCCAGACCCGCCCCCAGTAAACCTGTAATTGAGGACATTCATAAACAACATGAGCGAGGGTTCCCACAGCAGTATGGCAAGACCAACACTGGTCCCTGACAGTGGTGTTCCATTTGGCCATTTTTTCTGGAGTATAAAAGCATCTGTGTGCAAAAAAGAAGAGAGTTTGGGTAACTGAGGCTGACCGGGAGACCCGCACTACTTTGCTCCAGAAAACGCTCCATTGCACAGGGGTTAAAGTGGTTTGCAGTTCACGCTCCCAAGCTTGTTGGGCTCTAAAAGTGGCAGTATCTGCACCTTGACATAATATTTTATAAAAGTTAGAGGCTACCCCATGTGTACTGCTAATAGAGTGAACTATTTCTAATAGCCCGTCCTCAGTGGGAACCGAGGGCGGCAGGATTTGAGCACTTTTGAGGCAGTGTTGAAGCTGCATCAATTGAAAGTAGTATTTCGCTGGTAACGCAAATTCTTTTTGTAAATCAGAGAAGGTTTTCCAACGAGCTGCAGAGAAGAGCTGTTGGGGTGTCCAGATCCCCCTAGAGTACCAGGGTTTCCATGCTATCGTTCTATGTAGGACTTGAATTCTGGGGTTATTCCACAGCGGGAGTCCGTCCTGAGGACACACTTTGGGGCCCAGTGATAGAATGAGAGTGTTAAAGGCCGCAAGAGTGTCGACAATCATGGGGGGATGGCGGGCATCTACTTGATGGGACATACCAGGGAGATGGGTCAACGGAATTGGGCTACTAAGCTCCTCTTCTATGTCAAGCCAAACTGGTCTGCTGTCTGCTGAGGCGTCAAGCCATCGGGCACCTTGTTTAAGTAGGAAGGCTTGATGATATCTGCGAAAATCAGGAAATCTGGTACCCCCGAGTTCCTTTGCGGACTGTAATTTTTGTTTAGCTATCCTTGGTGGCTTACCCTGCCAAAGATAGCGGACGAGAAGGCCCTCAATGTCTTTATAAGTGTGTAGCGGGAGTAAGCATGGCAGCATTTCTAAAATGTAGTTCACTTTGGGGACTATCATCATTTTCACAGTTTCTAGGCGGCCCCACCATGTAAGGGATAAGGGAGACCAACGATTTGTGAGCTCACGGACTTTGGAGACTACCTCTTTGGCATTAAAACTGATAGTGTCTTCTAAAGGAGAGCAGTAATGGACCCCGAGATATTTCACCATGCGGGATTGCCAAAGGAAAGGAAAAGCCTGCATGTCAGCCTCATGCACCCAGCGGTTCAGTGGGAATGCTACAGATTTGGTCCAGTTAATTTTATAGCCCGATAATTGCGAGTATCCGTCAATCAGATCCAAGACAGCTGGAACCGAATCAAGGGATACGAAAAGCATAAGGTCATCTGCATAGGCAGAGAGTTTAATCTCTCTGTGACTGAAGGGGACACACCCGAATACGTGCGGACTGTCTAATAAGGAGGGCGAGGGGTTCAAGAGCTAGATCAAAGAGCATTGGTGATAGGGGGCAACCTTGACGCGTGCCTCTTTGAAGATTAAAAGGCTGAGACTTAATGGCATTTACACAAATACTGGCAACAGGTTGAGTATACATGACTTGGAGGTAGCGGAGGAAGCCCTCCCCAAAGCCATACCATCTGAGAACTGCAAATAAGAAGGGCCATTCTAGGCGATCAAAGGCTTTTTCAGCATCAAGAGAAAAACCCACCCACGGATGAGCAAGATCGGCAGCACTGGATAGCACATGGCACAAGGTCCGAGCGTTGTCAGCGGTGGATCGGCCGGGTATAAAACCGCATTGGTCGGGATGGATTAGGGTGGCCATCTTATCAGATAGCCGAGTGGCCAAGATCGTTGCGAAGATCTTATAATCGGCATTGAGTAGGGAGATTGGTCGGTAATTGGCGGTTAGCAGCGGGTCTCTGCCCTCTTTCTCAAATACTACCACATTAGCTGCAGAGAAGGATCCCAAAGAGGATATATCTACCGCAAGGGCAGTAAAATAGAGTTTTAAGTAGGGAACTAAATCTGCACTGAACGTTCTGTAGAATTCGGTCGGGAGACCATCAGGCCCTGCGGCTCGGCCCGAGGCTGTACGTTTTAGGGCTGATTGGATCTCTGAAGTAGAGAAGGGTGCATCCATCGCATCCCTATCAGCTTCAGAGAGGGTCGGCCGCTGAATACCAGAAAGCAATCGCTCGAAGGTCTCTGATGAGAACTCACATTCAGATTGATATAAGCGGGTATAGAAATCCCGAAAGAGTTCTACAATGTCGGAGTCTGTAGTTAATATGCCCCCTCCCTGCGGGGCTCGAAGGGCCGCTACGCGCTTGGCTTCTTTTTGACCTTTCAAGGCATTGGCTAAGAGTCGACCGGCTCGGTTATTTTCACGATAGTATGTCCCTCGTTGAAGCTCAATACTCTTAGAAGCGGCGGTTGAGAGGATTGCATTATATTGAAAACGGAGGCGCTGTAAGCGAATTAAGACACAGGGATCCGTACGTGAAGTTAGAACTCGTTCGCCTGCTTTAATTTGTTGGTCTAGTATGAGTAGCTGCTGTTTGCGTTGTTTCCGCAGGCGGATTTGATAGCTAGTGATCGTTGCTCGAATGACCGCTTTGAAACCCTCCCACCAAGCCCATTTCGCAGTATCCTGGGGTAAATTAAAATGGAAGTAATCCTGTATGGCTGCTCGAATTTCTAACTGGAACTCTGGCTGGGTTAACAGGGCTCTATCAAAGAACCAGGCCCCCGAATTCCCCTGGGGTACAGTAGTGTGTAGTTGAAAGGAAATAGCAGCATGATCTGAAATATGTTGGGAGTGAATCTTTGCAGTGTCCACCTGAGGAACTAACAGTTTTGATATCAGAAAGAAATCTATGCGGGACTGGGATTTGTGAGGGGAAGAGAAGAAGGTAAAGTCAAGCTCATTGGGGTGTAGTAACCTCCATAGATCAACTAAAGCAAGATCTTTAATCAAAGAGGTAAGCGTAATGTGACTCTTGGGGGGACCACTTGTCCTAGGCGGCTGCTTGTCAATCAGGGGATCAAGAACTAAATTGAAATCCCCCCCTATTATCAATGAAGTATGAGCAGAGGCCTGCGCAACCTGGGCAATGGTAGCAAAAAAGGCAGGGTCATCCACATTAGGAGCATAAAGGCATATACAGGTAACTTCAAGGCTGCCTATCTTGAGGTGAACTCTGGACCATCTACCTGCGGTATCTGAGCTAGTCGCAAGAATAGTAGCATGCAAAGATTTCCTAACCAGTATGGCGACCCCACATTTCTTAGAAACGGCTGGGGAATAGGCGGCCACCATGTAAGGTTTAATATTGAGTTTTAGAGTTTCCTTCGAATTTAACTGCGTTTCTTGGAGGAATATCAGGTCCGCAGCTTCATGACTTAGATAGTTTAGGATTTTCTTCCATTTTATCGGATTATTGATTCCTTTTACGTTCAATGAGAAAATCTTACATGGTGCCATCAATCGGTAATAGACATTTTAGGTAAGGGCGCCTAGAGATATACAACATAATCAAAAACTGTGCAACAATAACATAATCACCGAGTATGCTGGCTAATACACCCCATTTTGAAAAGTATGTACCAAAGTATCTTAGAGAAGAAGCAAAACCCCCAATGAATATGGCGACCATATGTCTGCGGGAGGAGGCCCTAGAGAGGAAGATGGAAACATAAAAAAAGAGAGAAAACACCAGAGTCCATAATTAACACTGTCTCTGATACTAATCGAGGCTTCAGTGGGTAGATGGAGTCGGTTCACAGATAGTAGCATAATAAGGCAACAAACTGTCCTCGCCAGACTCTTTGCTGAGCCGCGACAAATCCAATATGGCCGGTACAGCGGATATGAGAATACCTGCAGGAATATTCTGTAAATCAACGCATCAAGTCGGCTTCTTTAGAATCCAAGAACTCCGCTAGTAGATCAGGGTCCTCAAATGTTCTTGTCTGATTGTGAAGCGTGACTCGGAGTTTGGCCGGATACATCAGGCCATAGCGTGCTTGTAGTTGTTGAAGCCTCGGCCTAAATTCCAGAAAGCGCTTTCGGCGGTCGACCGTGGGTTTAGCCAAGTCAGGATAGAAGGAGATCTTGTGGCCCTCAAACTCCATATGGCCCTTGGCCCGAGAGGCACTGAGAATTTGCTCCACATGTTGATATCGCAGAAGTCGAAAGATGATAGGCCGCGGGGTCTTCCTGTTGAGCGTTAGGTTTGTGGGCACCCGATGAGCGCGATCGATCTCCAAGTCTTTGGTAAAGGCAATTTGGAGCAGGGAAGGGAGGATTCTACACAAAAACTCCTTCATGTCTCCCGATTCCGCTCCCTCCGGTATGCCCACGAGTCGTAGGTTGTTGCGGCGCGCTCTATTATTGCCATCTTCCACCTCTTTCTGCAAGGCCCGTACCTGACGTTCAACTTTGTCAAGTTTGGACAACCGGACCGCATGGGAGTCTAATATACTCTCCATTTTGTCCTGACGCGAAGAGAGCCCCTCTAGCTTGCCCTGCAGTACACCAAGATCTTCCCGCAGCGCTCGGAGTGCTTCACCGTTTGACTGCACGAGGTCCTTAACCCCTCTAATCTCTGCGAGGATTTCCTGCTGCATTTCGGGGCCCTCGCGCAAAGCCAACCCCTTCTGCGGGGACGGGGGTTCAGTTTTGGAGCGTTTACCGTGAGAAGCCGCTGGAGATCCGAATTCCAGGCGCGTGGGTTTGGTCCCCGCCATCTCACCAATGTGCCCCAGCGAGATCAGGACAGAAGTTCAAGTAGATACGGTGTTTAATCAGGATTCTGAGTAGGCCTCTCGGGAGCCTCAGCGTTATGCGACCATCCCGCTGGACATCAGGCTCCGCCCCCCGAACTGGAAGCATTTCTGAGAATGCTACTCTGGAAGTTCTGGATTTCAACTTCTTACCTAAAAGCCTAAATTTAGCCTCTAGAACTTCCCTACTACACTTTCCTATGTCATTGGTACCGAAATGTACCAAGACAGCCGACTCCTCCTCAGCACTATCTAAGACCTTGTCTAGATGGCGTGTGAGGTCCACTACCTTCGCACCAGGCAGTCATGTTACAAGGTGATCCTCACGTCCACCAGCTACCCAGCTATCTACATGCCTAATGATGGAATCACCAACTATAATGGCTGTCCTAACCCTTCCCTCATGGGCACATGGCCCTTGAGAAACCTCCTCTGTTTGAGAGGATTTTACATCACCTGGAGGACAGGTTCTAGCTACAGGATCACTTCCTGCCACACCAGGTGATGCTCTCCTGTCACATGACCTCTCTCCTCCATTGCAACAGAGATGCTGCCAGACTGGAGGTGGGACTTCAATACTACATTCCTATTGGTCTCGTCTATGTACCTCTTGGTCTTCCTTATGTCCTCCAAGTCTGCAACTCTAATAGGGAAGCTATCATTGAAATTGTGCTGGGTACTGGGAATGATGGAGCGCTTTGTTGTCTACACCCTCTGGATGTTTTTGAGTGAAAATGAACACTTTTCAGGTGCCTGTTCATGCCTGGAGCAAGTCTTAACTTAGATGTGATGCACAGCCACGTCTCCACCATACCCCCATGCAGACGTGGACAACCTTACACTGGGGACATCCATAGACCCAGCTTCTAAAATGGCTCTGAAGAAATCTCTGTGCTTTGGATGTATCTATGCCTGTTTTTGAATGTCTAAAGCATACATAGGGTTTCTAAAATTACCCTCTTAGAGGGTGTAATGAACATAATTCTGCCACCGCAGGGCTCAGACATACCCGCGACAATAGAATCGGGGACTTGGATGTACTGCTGGGCAACCCATTCTGGAGTGGGGATGTCTACCAGCCTGATCTCCCAGCCACGGCACACTCCTGCTGGTGTGCTGGTGCAGTGGCATCCTATAGCCACGGTACCAGCCACGGTACCAGCACATCTAGATGGGGCACCAGAAGGGTGAAACACTTACCAGCCCCATCACCCTGCCGTCTGACCCTTGGAAGGACCCCCCGGGCTTGGATCTAGTGGCTAGTATTGTGAAGTGACTGTGCAATGGTGTTGGGGAGCCTGCTGCTTGCCATTGACATGGCTCCCTGCACTTATTCCACGTTCAGGGTGGAATAATGCAGATGTCCATCTCAGTGCTGTGGGACATACAGAGCCCTGACCTGAATGGCCTCTGTATGTCCCTGTGCCTGGCAACAGCCTCTCTCCGTTCTCAAGAGCACAGAATTAGGTCCAGGAGCTGTGTGTGGGTTGGACATCCAACCCAGATGTCCAATCCTGTTATTCGTGGGTCAGAATGACCCCCTTAGTGGTTAGTGCAGTGGGGAAAATTAGGGGAGCCAAAATTCAAATCCCACTGATGTTCCTTGTGGCCTGATCTAATCACGTACCCCTCTATTGTCTCAGGTACAGATTTAGATTGTAAGCAACCAGGGCCCAGGGAATATCTACTGCACCTGAAAATAGCATGCCTTGAATGACCACTGAAAAAGCGTGAGCTGAATTCAAAACACCAATAACCGTTCAGAATTAACTTTGTAGTATGGGACTTCTATATTCAGTTTTAGCTTTTTTTCTTCTACAGTCCATTCCCCATACTGTTCTTATAACAGCCAGTAGGGGCGATTAGAAGGCAACATCTCGATAAAAACGCAGAGGTTTCACATCAAAGGAAGGAGCACTTTGACCCCACCATTCCAGGTATCCACTGTTCCAAGTAAACAGAACTATTGCTTTGAAGTCTCTAATGCATCCTTCTGCGCCTCCACAGATACATCTTGTTAGCCCAGTAAAAATACAACCCCTACTTGTAATAAACCTGGAGAAATTACTTGAGTCTAATTAAATTCATACAGTGTTCTAGTATAGGAGGTAATCTGCCATTTTATCTTGCCATCTTCATACAGGATCCAGATTTTTCTGTAAAACAGTCATTTCTTTTTATAAACTACTTTCAAACTAGCCTTCGTAATGTACAGGATAGCAATGTACTGCTGCTCTGTTGTTCACATAGCTTTAAAGAAGCTATCATCACTGAAAGGCAGTGCACCTTGACTCTCTGTGGCCTTTAATACTGCCATATATTTCCTTGACACCTTGCTTCTTTCACACTGGCCTTGATCATCTGTCATATTATAAAATAAATTTTAGAAGCCTCGGGCCTGTTTGTACATATTTAAGTAAAATGGCATGTATCTATGTATAAGTAGCTTTACCTATGCATCATCCCCTTGTAGACGTCCCTGAATGTTTGGCACCTGTTTTTTCCACTTTATGAAGAAAGGTGTTAGCGGGTGAGATTTCCATCCTTCTCCCCCCCCCCCCCCATCCCCTAGGAAAATCCAAAAATAAGTGTGTCTGTGAACAAGCTTTATTAACTTCAACAATAAGTCCATAGAAAGCACCAACAATGCATGTATACAGTTCAGATATTAACCCCCTGAAGCATACTTACTCAAAGAACAGAAGAAACGTCTGATACATTCCTACCAAGGATCAGAAGACTATTTAGTATTAATCCCTATACAGTCATAAATGTTAGATGATTGAAACCTTCTCCCTTCCCCATTGTCCATTACTATTGTGAAACCCAGAGGGCCTAGGGTGTATACTCCTACCCTTTTTGGTTGGGGTTCAGAGTCTGCCTTCTGGTGAATACATTCTTCCAACCTTCTCACTCTCCCCAATATATATGCAAACATATATGTCTCTCTTTGTCAGCTTTAGAGTGGAATTGTTGTACACTGCTCTGCTGAGACCCCTTGAAGGGTGCTCTATCAAATAATTAAACCATAACCATAACCATATTATTATTTTTCGGTGTCAATAATAGTTGTATGTGATTTTTACCCTTCAGAGAAAGTCAGTAATTTGCATTTTTCAGCCCATCAGATCCCTTTAGCTGGAGAAGATCAGATGTCTGGGTACCCAGTGACAAATCATATGACACATCAGGACTTTTTATCTTCTAATTTCCTGTGTTTGAAGTTTATTCCAGCTAAATAATAATTTCTCTCTTTCCCAACCCTCCCCTGGGGGAGTGGGAGATCATAGATAGATTGATATCTGCTGGCATTTTCATGTTTGGAGTCTTGCATGTTTACTTATTTAGACAGTTTTGTATACTACCTTGTCCTTCACTCAAGGTGGTTGCAGCATAATTGGGGGGTATATTTAACATGAAGGGATTTGAGACACATATACTGATGCTTATGGGGAATGTAGGCAATGGAGGGTTGGGTGGCTTGCCCAGGGCCATGGGGGGTACCTGTGGGACTGGAGGCCCTAGTCCTTCTGGCCCAAGGTTGTTGTCCTCTGGTGGGATTTGAATCCCTGACCTTCTGGCCTGAAGTAACTTGCCCCAACCACTAGGCCACTCCTCCCCCCCATATCTCCTGGCTAACTTCTTGTTTGGGCCTGGGGCTTCCAAAAGTGCTTGGGAGGGGCGTAGGCAGAAGGGGATTGTGTTTATTTCTCTCTGGCATTCAAAAATGCCTTGACAAAGTTTGATTTTCAGTGGATAGCTTCCTAATTATCTCTTTTGGTCTACACATCTGCTACTTACACCTGTAGTTGGTACTATATGTAAGTATGAGTTGTAAAATTGCATCTCATATGTAAATAGTTCTATTTATGAGGGTTATTTTAGAAGCCCTAGTCCTGCTTTGGATGTCTGAAAACAGGTATAGAGATGTCTACAGGGACATTTTAGAAGCCGAGTCTGTCGACATCCTCAGCATGAGGATTTCCAGGTCTGACTGGGGGCGTGGCGGAGGCTTGGCTGGGGCATTCCCACGAACCTGAATGTCACCGTCTGTCTCAGAAATGTCCTGGACATCTAGAGTCACATCGAAGGTTATACCTGTTCCAGACACTAACAAGCATGCCTGAACTTTGATGTGCCTCCTTTTTTTTCAGACCTTCTGACTTGTAAGTCCCAGATTGCACTTGGACATCATTTGTAAAATGCCGCTTTATATGTATAAACCTCAAGTGATACCGCTCATGTTTGTATATCTTCAATTATAAAATGGCTTTCAGTTATGCGCAGCGCCAACTATATATGTTTCTTTGATGACACTCAACGTATTTTATAAAAGGCAAGTATCTACGGCATAACACTTTTTATTCTGTGCAATTTAATACTAAACAAGTGGTAGTGTGCGTGTATGTGTGACGGAATCGGTGAGTGGATGGGGTGATGAAAGATTGGGGGACTGAGTGAGCGAATGGGGCGATTAGGAGTGTCAGAAGGACTGTGTGAGTACATGAATGGATATGGGGCTGACGGAATGGATGGACTGATGGGTGATAAATGATGAGGGATGTAAAAATCAGTGGATGGAGAAGTGATAATGGTGGGGGTTCAGTGAGTGAGTGGATTGGAGCTGAATGATTGAATGAGTTCATGGAGAAGATTGTGTGGCTGTGAGCACTGGATGTGAGTGAGGAAGAGATAGAGCGTGTGTCTGTGTGTGTGTGTCTGACTCAGTCCCCTTAACTTTATTCCCATCACTCTCTTCGCCTCCTGCCCTATAGGCAGTGGAATGGGGTGAATCAAAGGAGCTATGACCCCACCAATATTTTGTCCAACACAGCATCAGCAATTAGAGAGCCTAGAGGTGGAGCTGTGGATTGGTTTGTTTGACCTCTCCAACCAAAAAGACCTTCTGCTTCTCCTGTCCTGCTCTCTTTCTTTCCTCTCTCATCCAACCTTAGTTTTAACTTTCCTTCTACCTCTTAGACTTTCACTTGGCCACTATATGGTGATGCCTAGTTTAAGAGGGCAAGAGGTGCTGTTTCATAAAGACACATAGGTGCCTATATGTCCTTGTAAAACAGTAGTCTAAGAAGCAGAGTCTACATTGCAGACACTGACCTTTATACTTGCTCAAGAGCAGGTATGAATGTTGGCCGCCAGATTATTTAAGTACATGCATAGCTTAACATATTTTATAATCTACAGGTGTACTTACGATCTCTGCCCTTGTGCATTCCTTCTGGAAGAGTACACACACTCGCTTTTACACTAGTTGGAACTTTATAACGGGACATTTACTCACCTATGTGGCCACATATAAAGGAAAATGACTTTCTAAAACTACCCCTTCATGTCTACTAAAATGGTTAGTGGTCTTCGTTATGAAGCATATGAGGACAGACTTAAAGATCTTAGTATGTACACTTTAGAGGAAAGGCGGGATAGGGGCGATGTGATAGAGACCTTTAAATACCTCCATGGCATAAATGCACAAAAAAAGTCTCTTTCAATTGAAGGCAAGCTCTGCTATAAAGGGACATGTTTACTAAGCCAGGTTAACAGTTTACCTGGGCTATCTGCAACTAGGTCCCATTGAATAACATGGGACCTAGTTGCAGATAGCCCGGGTTAACCGTTAGCCCGGTTTAGTAAATATACCCCTTAGTGTAGGAGTAGCCTTAGTGGTTAGAGCACTGGTTTGAGAACCAAAAGGACAGTGTTTGATTCCCACTAGCACTCCTTGTAGCCTTGAGAAAGTCACTTAACCCTCCATTGTCTCAGAAAAAATCCAAGTTGTTAATGTACATTACCAAATTTAAGTTACAATGTAAATCACTTTGACTAAAGTAGTATTAAAAACCTGTTAAATAAATTGAAATTATTTCTGAGCATTTGCTTGACCATTTGTCCACCAAGATACAATTTCAATGTTCATCCTTGTAGGTAATACCAGGGCCACGGATCCCCATATTGTAGTATTTCAAAGGCTAGTTAGCAAGCACCCACACAGTCGCACAGTCAGTAGAACATTGTTATAAGCATTATGCCTGTTCTTTGTTCCTAATTTAGCTGTGTGCATGCTGTAGGTGGAGTGGATCTGCCTCTCCCCCCAACAGAGCAATTGTTGGGTTCTTTTCCTCTCTGTGTAAATGTGCTGACCACCCTTTTGGTCTTCTGCTCTGCTAACTTCATTGCAAGCCTCTGCCCTGCACTCTGGTTTGCTCAGACTGTTTTGTTACCTGTGCTTGTCTTACGTTTTCAGCTTGTCTGTATGTATGTATATTTATGTCTTTTTAGTTAGTGTTTCTTAGCTGCTTTTCATAATTCTGTTCAGCTTTTCTGCTTTCTTCTGGTGGCTCTTCCTTGCTCCTCTTCTACCTTCTTTATCCCCCCTCACCCCCCTGATCCACCCACCCATAGGCTAATAGTCTCTTATAGCTGTCCTGAGCTTATTACCAGTATTATACACAGATGCACTCTAGTCCTCTGTCTAGCCTTCATATATCTTTTCCAATTTCTACTCTCCCCCTCCCCTTTTTCTCATTTTGACTGCTCCGCATCACTTTTGCTTCCTATTGTTGACACTCCTTAATGTTCTCCCTTCATTCTAACGATCTCAAGCTCCCATTCCTTACTACCACCCCTTACCATTCTCAGCTCTCTTGCCATCTTGTCTTCTATCCTGTCATGTGTTCTTCAGCTTCACCATTTTCTTCTTCTCATTCTGCCATCTCCCCTCACTCTGAAGTAACCTCACGCTTGTTACCTTCATGCTGACTCCTCTCTCGCCCGCACTCTGCTGTTCCTTCTCCTTCTCTTTCTCTCATCCGGGGATATCAATCCCAGCCCTGGCCCCCTTAGACTTTTTTTGCAATCCCAGGGCGCATCCGCACATAATACCTTAAATCTTATTCTTATCCCTCTCCTTTCCTCATCCTTTCTCTCTTTCTCATGCACCTTGTGGAACACACACTCCATCTCTAACAAACTCACCTTCATTCACAAACTCTTTATCTCTAATATTCGGCACCTTCTTGCTCTAATTGAGACCTAGCTTCTCCCCGAAGACTCATCTTCAGCTGCTGCCCTCTGTCATGGGGGCTACCAATTTTCCCATATGCTTCTCCCCATTGAGTATGTCAGTGGTGTTGGGTTTCTACTCTCTCATTCCTGACAATTGCAACTACTCCTTCTGCCTCAGTCTCACTCCTTTCCTTTCTTTGAAGTCTACTCTATCCACCTCTTTACTCCACAACCTCTCCAGATAGCTGCCATTTATCGACCCCTGATATGTCCAACTCTACCTTTTTCACTCACTTCGACTCAAGGCTTTCCATCTTTCTAGATACATCTTCCCCCTCACTTATTCTTGGGGATTTTTTTTTTATTGATATTTATACATTTTACAAACACCACACCAAAATAATTGAATATTAAACAGAGCTACAAAAAGAAATAAAAAAAAAATTATATTACATATCAGCCCAAACTAGCCTCCCCTCCTTACCCGACACTTTGCAAGCCTGACCAAGATCCTGGCCCTCATTGTGCATCAGCATTCGCATACAAGTCCATAGCAGCCCATTTGTTCACTTTTACTACATTTCCTCTGGCTGCAAATAAATTATCTTGTGCTTTTTCATATTTGCTGTAAAGGCAAACTTGATTCCACCATGTATGCCAACTTAACTTCTCAGGATCTTTCCAGTGCACAAGAATTGCTTTTACGGCAATCATTAGCATAAGGTTTAGCACGAAAAAATGCTCTTTAGGCAACATGGGGGTCACTGCATTAGCTTTTAGTACAACTATGCGCCATGTCAGAGGCAAGGAAAAATGTAACACTTGCTATATCTTGTTCCAAACAGGAATACAAAATGCCTGAATATAAGGGCAATCTAGGAACATATGTCTCAGAGTACCTATCTCTTTCTGGCAGGCCCAACATCTAGAGAGCCGGTCTTTGTTCCATTTGGCCAGTTTCACCGGGGTGATAAAAGCCCTATGCGCGAAGAAAAACATTGATTGTGTAAGAGCAGCAGATCTGGAGGTACGTATTAGAGGACCCCAAAAAGAATTCCAGGCCTGCTGTGACAACTTAGAGCCAAGTTCCTCTTCCCATACCTTTCTCAGGCCTATTACCTGACTAGGTTTGCTATTTCTGAAGCATGCGTATATATTCGATATGCCACCTTTTTGGGAGATTAAGTCCTGCATAATCTTCTCCAACTTCCACGACTCTGTAAAGTCGCAGGGTTTCTTTTTTAGATGCCCTAAGCAGTGCTTGAGCTGAAGCCATTGAAAATAACATGACGATGGTAGGTTATATTCACATTGCAGAGACTGGAACGTTCTCCACTTATGTCCCTCTAGTAACTGCCCCACCGACCAAATGTTACATCTTTGCCAATTTATCCAAGCAAAGGAAGATTTGTTGATTTTGAATGTAGGATTGTACCAAATGGGCGATTGGCGTGAAATGGGATTTGCGTTGTCTAGGATAGTTAGGAGGTTTTGAAACACTATTTGTGTAGATGTAATTATACGCCCCACTTTAGAGTTTTCCGGCCATTTCATTCCCATGATTAAATTGACTGGGCATGAGAAGACCATTCACTCTTCTAGCTCTTGCCATACTGGTTTCTGTGCAAGCGAAGTACCCGAAGTCCATAATGCTCCCTGGTTTAGTAGAGTCACGAGATGCTACCAGAAAAAGTCAGGGAAGTGGACTCCCCCTTCTTCCTTACAATCCTTTAATTTTTTCAGTGCTATCCTGGGTGTCTTCCCATTCCAAAGAAAGGTACATAAGATACGTTCTATCTCCTTATACACAGAAGCTGGAAGCAAAATGGGAATCATCCCGAATATGTAGTTTAGCTTTGGCATCAGCACCATCTTGATGGATTCTAATCAGCCCCACCGAGTGAGGTGTAAGGGGGACCATTTCAGTGTGAAGGAGCGTGCAATCTCATTTAGCTTTTCCGTGTTTATTCACAATACTTCATCTAGTGGGGCACCATAATGGACCCCCAAGTATTTTATAACAGAAGGCTCCCAGTGAAATGAAAATTGCTGCACCATAGTACTATTGGTGCACTTATTAAGAGGGAAGGCTACCGATTCCGTCCAGTTGACTTTATATCCAGAAAAACGAGAGTAGCTATCTATCAGTTGTAATAAAGGGGAAATTGAAGTTGGAGAGAGAAAAAAAAGCAGGTCATCTGCATAGGCAGACAATTTGATTTGTAGATCTGCCACTTCGATTCCCTTGATCTCAGTTGTTTGCCATATAAGAAGCACTAGCGGCTCCAACGCAAGGTTAAACAATAGAGGGGACATCAGGCATCCTTGACGAGTGCCCCTATGCAGGGGAAAAGGACCTGATAACTCTCAATTAGCCAAGATCTTAGCATTGTGATTGGAGTACAACACCTGGATCATGTTCACAAAACTCTTTGGAAATCCAAACCACTCTAACACTTGGAAAAGAAAAGGTCATTCTAGTCTATCAAAGGCCTTTTCAGCATCCAAAGAGAGACCGATGTAAGGATAGTCATGATGCTCTACTACTTCTAACAGATTACATAATAGTCGAGTGTTGTCTGTTGTAGACCTGCCTGTGACAAAGCCACACTGGTCTGGATGGATCAGAAGGTGAAGAACCTTCTTGAGACGATTAGCCAAAATAGACGAGTACAGCTTGTAGTCAGCATTTAAAAGAGATATAGGTCTATAGTTTCCTACTTGCTCTGAGTCCTTGCTTGGCTTTTCTAGTACTACAATAGTAGCGTCAGAAAAGGCTCCAGTATTATTAACTTGTTCCTGAAGATTCTGATAATAAATCAGCAAATAGGAATGTAGGTCCTTTTCAAAAATCTGGTAGAATTCTATCGGAATTCCATCTGGACTCGCTGCCTTCTCATTTTTCATTCCTGAAAGGGCTACCTTCAATTCCTCAGGTTCCAGAGCTTTGCTGAGAGATGTTATTTGATCAGGGCCCAGTTTAGGGTGCTCAATCTGTTCCAGGAAGCCATTCAGAGCGGATTCGTCAGCTGCCACTTCCGATGTATATAATTGCGTATAAAACTTACAGAAGGCCTCTGCTATTTCATTATTCTTATAAAGAAGGCCAGTTTGCTCATCCTTTATCACCACTATCTGAGATTTAGCATGTTGATATTTTAAGAACATAACATAATATAAGAACATAAGATATGCCATACTGGGTCAGACCAAGGTCCATCAAGCCCAGTATTCTGTTTCCAACAGTGGCTAATCTAGTTCATATGTACCTAGCAGTTTCCCCAAGAGACACAATTTCCACAATGCTTGTACTGGGTCAAGCATTGATATCTTCGGTCACTTCTTAATAATGGTTTATGGACCTTTCCTCCAGGAACTTGTCCAAACCTTTTTTAAACCCAACTACACTAACAACCTTTACTACATCCTCCGGTAACAAATTCCAGAGTTTGATTACACAAATTACAGAGTTTGAGTGAAAAAATATTTTTTTTTTATTAGTCTTAAATAGTTTACCCTGTAGCTTCATTGCATGTCCCCTAGTCTTTCTATATTCTGATAATGTAAACAATCGATCTACGTTTACCCGTTCCACTCCGTTCATTAATTTATAGACTTCTATCATATCTCCCCTCAGCCGTCACTTTTCCAGGTTAAAGAGCCCTAACCTTTTTAGCCTTTCTTCATAGGAGTATCCTTCCATCCCCTTTACCATTTTGGTGGCTCTTCTCTGAACCTTTTCTAAAATCGCTATATCCTTTTTAAGATACGGCGACCAGAATTGCACACAATATTCAAGGTGCGGTCTCACCATGGAACGATATAGAGGCATTATAATATCTTTTGTTTTATTTTCCATTCCTTTCCTTATCATACCTAGCATTCTATTTGCTCTCTTGGTCGCCGCTGCACACTGGGCCGAGGGATTTAACATGGTATCCACAATGACGCCTAAATCTTTTTCCTGGGTGGTGGTTCCTAATGTAGAACCTTGCATCGTGTAACCATAGTTTGGGTTGTTCTTCCCTAGGTGCATAACCTTGCACTTGTCCACATTAAATTTCATCTGCCATTTTGATGCCCAGTCTTCCAATTTATCAAGATCCTCTTGCAATTTTTCACAATCCTCTTGGGTTTTAACAACTTTAAATAGTTTTGTGTCATCTGCAAATTTGATAACCTCACTCGTTATTCCACTTTCCAGGTCATTTATGAATATGTCAAAAAGCAGCAGACCCAGCACAGATCCCTGGGGTACACCACTATTCACCTTTCTCCATTGGGAAAATTGGCCATTTAGCCCTACCCTTTGCTTTCTATCTTTTAACCAGTTCCTGATCCACAATAGTACACTGCCTCCTATCCCATGACTCTTTAGTTTTGCCAAAAGTCTCTGATGAGGGACCTTGTCAAAGGCTTTCTGAAGTCCAGATACACAATATCAACCGACTCACCTTTGTCCACCTGTTTATTCACTCCTTCAAAAAAACATAACAGATTAGTAAGACAAGATCTTCCTTGTCTAAAGCCATGTTGGCTGTCTCCCATTAGGTTGTGACTATCTACATGCTGAGTAATTTTATTCTTTATGATGGTTTCTACCATTTTTCATGGTACTGACGTCAGGCTCACCAGTCTGTAGTTTCCCGGATCACCCCTGGAACCCTTTTTAAAAATTGGTGTTACATTGGCGATCCTCCAATCTTCAGGTATTAGAGATGATTTTAATGATAGTTCACAGATTACTGATAGCAGGTCTGCAATCTCATATTTCAGTTCTTTCAACACCCTTGGATGTATACCATCCGGCCCAGGTGATTTGCTACTCTTCAGATTATCTAATAGTTGTAAGACATCTTCCCGATGTATCAATATTTCCTTCAATTCTTCCGCACCTTTAAATACCACTTCAGTCATGGGTAACATCCCTACATCTTCCTCAGTAAAGACCGAAGCAAAGAATTAATTCAGTCTCTCCGCTATCGCCTTGTCGCCTCTTAGTGCTCCTTTAACCCCTTTATCATCTAATGGACCAACTGACTCTCTCACAGGTTTTTTGCTAGGAATGTACTTGAAAAGGTCTTTATTTCGCGTTTTTGCTTCCGCAGCAAGCTTCTTCTCAAATTCTCTCTTTGCCTGCCTTATCAATGCCTTGCATTTGACTTGCCAGTGCTTGTGCTGTTTCCAGGTTTCGTCGTTTGGCTCTTTTTTCCATTTCCTGAAAGATGCTTTTTTGGCAACAACAGCCTCTCTGACCTCACCTTTAAACCATGCGGGCAGTTTTTTAGACTTCCTTCCACTTTTCTTAAAGCGTGGAATACAGCTGGTCTGGGCTTCCAAGATAGTATTTTTCAACAACACCCAAGCTTGATGTACGTCTTTAACCTTTGCAACTGCTCCTTTTAGTTTTTTCTTAACTGTTTTCCTCATTATATCATAGTCTCCCTTTCGAAAGTTAAAAGGTAGTACTGCGGATTTCCTTACTATCCCTCCTCCACTAATTAAATCAAAGGCGATCATGCTATGATCACTATTGCCAAGTGGCCCCAACACCCTTATCTCTTGCACTAGATCTGGTGTTCCACTAAGGACTAGGTCTAATATGGCTTCCCCTCTGGTCGGTTCATGAACCAGCTGCTCCAAGAAGCAGTCATTTATTTCATCTAGGAACTTTATCTCCCTAGCATGTCCTGACGTGACACTGACCCAGTCGATACCGGGGTAATTGAAATCACCCATTATTATTACTGCGCTGTAACTTTTGTTAGCTTCCTTGATTTCTTTGAGCATTTCATCATCCATTTGGTCATTCTGGCCAGGTGCTCGATAGTACACCCCCACTGCCATTGCCTTCCCCCTTTTATATGGAATTTCAATCCATATAGATTCTACAGCAGATTTTGTTTCCTTCAAAACTTTAATCCTTTCTGAGTCAATGCCCTCTCTAACATAGAGCGCAACCCCTCCACCAATTTGATCAGCTCTATCATTACGATATAGTTTGTACCCAGGTATCACAGTGTCCCACTGGTTGTCCTCCTTCCACCATGTCTCTGATATTCCAATCATATCTAACCTTTCATTTAGGGCTATATATTCTAACTCTCCCATCTTATTCTTTAGACTTCTAGCATTTGCATACAAGCATTTTAGAGAATGTATTTTATTCATGTTAATTTGGCTATTGTTAGACATGGGTAAATTTGGATCTTTAAGCTCTGTCTGCTCCATACTTGAGGGCATTTGGGCTACTTTACTCTTTTGTGGAACCTCTCTGCTTTTGGTAGTATCCTTCAAGGATACATTCTTCCAAACCATTCGCTCTTGGGCGACTGTCGGCTTTCCCCTAATATCTAGTTTAAAAGCTGCTCTATCTCCTTTTTAAAGGTTAATGCCAGCAGCCTGGTTCCATCCCGGTTAAGGTGAAGCCCATCCCTTCGGAAGAGCCCCTCCTTTCCCCAGAATGTTCCCCAGTTCCTAACAAATCCAAAACCCTCATCTTTGCACCATTGTCTCATCCACGCATTGAGACTCCGGAGCTCTGCCTGCCTTTTGGGTCCTGCGCGTGGAACAGGAAGCATTTCGGAGAATGCTACCATGGAAGTTCTGGATTTCAACTTCCTACCTAAAAGCCTAAATTTTTCCTCCAGAACCTCCCTACCACATTTTCCTATGTCATTGGTACCGACATGTACCAAGACAGCAGACTCCTCCCCAGCACTATCTAAGACCTTATCTAGGTGGCGCGTGAGGTCCGCTACCTTCGCACCAGGCAGGCATGTTACCAGGCGATCCTCACGTCCACCAGCCACCCAGCTATCTACATGCCTAATGATTGAATCACCAACTATAATGGTTGTCCTAACCCTTCCCTCATGAGCACATGGCCCTGGAGAAACGTCCTCGGTGCGAGAGGGTTTTACATCACCTGGAGGACAGGTCCTAGTTACAGGATCACTTCCTGCCACACCAGGGTGATGCTCTCCTGTCACGTGACCTCTCTCCTCCATGGCAACAGGGGTGCTGCCAGACTGGAGGTGGGACTTCAGGACTATATCCCTGTAGGTCTCGTCTATGTACCTCTCTGTCTGTCTTATGTTTTCCAAGTCTGCTACTTTAGCCTCTAGAGAACGGACTTGTTCCCTGAGAGCAAAGAGCTCCTTGCACCTAGTGCACACGTGAGACCTCTCACCAACTGGGAGAAAATCATTCATGTGACACTCAATGCAAAAGACTGGAAAGCCCCCATCGTGCTGCTGGACTGCTGTCTGCATCTTAGTTTTAAGTTTGTGTCTAGATCTTTAAGTTCTTACTTACTAGGGGTTGCTATGGGTATTTATACCAATAAAACTGTACCTAATACGTTTAATATACCTTGTTCTCCTGAAGCTTAATTAATCTCAGGTCCTTATTGTATGACTGATTTGGGTAATGAGCTTCACCTGAAAGCACCTCCTGTCTTTTAAGATGTGTAAGTACCTATAAAGCTATGATTATCCCAGGGGTGGGTGGGTGTGGGGAGGGAGGGAGGGAAATAACACTTATTAAAAGAGGGCTGCTACACAGTACCCTGTCTTGTGCTGCTGAGGTAAGCTAAATTCTGATTTGATTTAAATTATAGCTCTTAGCTGCTGCTAGGCTCTAACTCAGTGGTTCTGAACCAGTCCTCCTTGAACCCCTAGGCCAGTCAGGTGTTCAGGATAGCCCTAATGAATATGCATGAGATATATATGCATTAGAGATATCCTGCCAACCTGACTGGTTTGTGGCCCTCTAGGGCTGGATTTGGAGACCCCTGCCTTACACCTCTGTCATTTAAGATTGTGAGTGGGCAAGGTGCAGATGTCCTAGACATCAAAATGGTAGATAGAATGTGTCTCATGCCTCCTCAATTCTCACCACCACCAAAAAGTTGTCTAATAGACAATATTTTGGTGGTGGTGAGAAGCAAAGAGGCATGTGACAAATTCTATCTAACCTTTTAGATGTCTTGGAGATCTGCACCTTGCCCACTCACAATCTTAAATGACAGAGGTGTAAGGCAGGGGTCTCCAAATCCAGCCCTAGAGGGCCACAAACCAGTCAGGTTGGCAGGATATCTCTAATGCATATATATCTCATGCATATTCATTAGGGCTATCCTGAACACCCGACTGGCCTAGGGGTTCAAGGAGGACTGGTTCAGAACCACTGCTCTAACTTCTTATGAAATTTAAACTACAAGCTCTCTGCTGGGTTCCAAATGTAACCAGAAAGCTCTCTTCTGTGTGTTAAATTTAAACTAAAAGTACTTTGCTGTTACTTGGCCCTGAGTGACTATTAAATTTAAACTACAAGCTCTCTGCTGGGTATGAAATGTAACCAGAAAGTTCTCAAACTTTAATTGCTGCTACTAGGCCCTAACTGATCCAACAAAAAACAGTGGGTTCACAGATTAAGTAGCTTTAATACAAAGAATTCTTTTTAGAAAATTATCAGAAGTATATACTCACAGTTGCAGATTTCTCTCCAGAAGTAACAGTCCCCCTTTCTAGTCCTTTCTAGCTTATAGGCTAGGAGCTTACCGGCCTAGTTCATCTCTATGTGATACCGCGCCTGTTGCACAAAAACGTTCTGCTCCACTTCTTTACTGAGAATCAAATTATATTGATATCTTAACTTTTGAAGGTGTGTTAATGCCATGGAGTTAAATTGTCTTTGCAGAATTCTCTCCCCCACCCTAATCTGTTGATCCAGGGTCTTGAGCGAACTTTTCGCCTTTCTATTAGCAGCAATGGAATAACTGGTTATCTTCGCTCTTATTGAGGCCTTGAATGCTTCCCACCATGCCCAAGTAGATGTGTCTTCTGGGTTATTAGTATCAAAATAATCTTTAATGGCCTGTTGGACATAAAGTTTAAAAGGTTCCTCTGCTAATAAGGATCTTGGAAAAGACCAAGAATACTTATTGGCCTGTTCCTCTATTTGAGCAAGGTCTAATACTATCGCTGCATGATCTGATATATGGGTACTTAAGATATCAGTAGTAATGACATCCTTAACTAGGGTTCTAGACACCAAAAAAAAATCTATCCGCGAATAGGAGCCATGTGGGTGTGAGAAGAAGGTAAAATCCTTTTCAGTTGGATGTTGTACCCTCCATATATCTACTAAACCTATGTTTTCCATAGTGGAGCACAGCACTTCCAATGCTTTGCCTCTCCTGTTTGGCCTGCTGGGAATTCAATCAATTAGCGGGTCCAAGACCATATTAAAGTCTCCCCCTATTAACATAGGAAAAGAGGAAAATTTGTTGGTTGTATCTGCCAAAGAATGAAAGAAACTGGAATTATCACAGTTTGGTGCATACACGTTGATTAACACCATCTGTCTTTCCTCCAGTGATAAGTGTGCACAGGCCCATCTACCCTCAGGATCCGCCCTAGTAGAAAGTAACTGAGCTTTAAGTGTGTTGCTGACCAGGGTTGCCATGCCATTTTTCTTCCCACAGGCAGGTGCATGAGTCGCTAAGCCATATTTACCCCCCCCCCCCCCCGCTACCTTCAGTGTCTCTTTAGTGGACAAGTGGGTTTCTTGTAACATTATTACATCTGCTTTTTGTTTTTGACAGTATGCTAGTCTCTTCTTTTGCTTGACAGGGTGGTTTATGCCCTTTACATTCAGGGACAGTATTTTAAGAGAGTTTATAATTATTCTTTTGAGGATCATGATACATCCTATGTTCTGCTCTAGATTCTCCTGAAAGCAAATGACAGCTATATGAAACTTATATGGGTAAAGCTTACAAGGTGTCCAAAATGCCTCCATGAGGAGGAAAAAATTAATTGGGTGAGTCAGCGCACACCTGCAATATGGCCGCTGAGCATCCCAATTGAAAAGCAATGGGCTAAAATACTGAAATACCCTCGGTTCCTTGATGACGGAACACAACATCTCTACTAATCTACTAACTCTTATATGCAGTCGCCTCTGAATCTGGATTATAAAAACACTTAACAAGCAGTTATTCCCCTTCCCTCTAGTCCTACAGCTTGAAAATAAAGATCAAAAAGCAAATCCCCCGATAGATACATACATTCCTAACAACTATGCATAGATGAAAATGATTTCACACAGTAGGTTTTTTCCTCTAGACATGGGACATTAGAAAAAACTTTCCCAAACTTTCCTTTTATTCTTATACTCACTTCCCAAAGATAATTTTTTATGCAGCGGACTCATGACCAGGGTGTAATTACTTTTTGTCCCAACCTATTTAAACAGTCATTTACTTTCTCGCTTGATTTATCCATTACCACTGGCACCACCAAAACGTTTCTTGAGTGAAGACTTAGCAACAAGTCTGCCATTCTCTTTCGTTTGTATCCTATATCCAAGCAAGTTTGCATGAACAGCACACTTCATTGCATCTGCAAAGCCTCTTGTTCTTCAACAAATTGCGTTGCTGCTAAGGGATCCTCAAATGATTTGGAATGGTTGTTTAGAGTTATTTTGAGCCGCGCCAGATAGAAAAGCCCATACCGGGCCTGCAGGTGTTGGAGCCGGGGTCTCAACGCTAAGAATTGCTTCCTTTTTTCTACTGTTGCCTTGCAGAAATCAGGGAAAAAGGAGACATTATTACCCTCAAAGGTTAGCGATGTGTGGGCTCTTGCAGCTGCCAGAATCTGTATTGCATGCTGGTGTCTTAAGAGACAGAATATTATCGGCCTCGGACTTCGTGTGTTCAGATTCGTCTGAGCTGGTACTCTGTGAGCTCTTTCAATTTCCAGTGATCCAGAGAAATTCAATCGCAATAGCATGGACAGTGTTTTCCCCAGGAATGAAATCATATCAGTACCTTCGGCACCCTCTGGAAGGCCCACAACTCTGATGTTATTTCTTCTACTCCTATTACTCATATCTTCTATGTTCAACTCCAATCGCTCCACCTTCTTAAGGACCTTGCTGAGAGAGTTGAGTTGTTCTTCATGCACAGCAACCGTGGTGCCCATCTTATCCATACGACCTGTGAGTCCCTTCATTTGTGTTTTCATGTCAAGCATTTCTGTTTGCAGCCGCCCCAGAGTGTCTCCATTTGCTACGACCAAATCCTTTACCGTTCTGATTTCTCCCAAGAGTTCTCTTATCATCTCCTCCGATTCCCGCGGAGCGGCCATCTTATGGGGCAGAGGGGATCAGACTTTACACTTTTGGAGCCCGAATTAGTGCTTGCCCCAAAGTCTAATTTTGTGGGCTTTCAACTTGATATAGCTCTTACTTCGTCTGGCAGTGCTGAATATGATTCAGATGCAGCGTGAAGTTGACCATTAGTGGGTAATTTTCAGGATTCCTAACAGGGATTGCCGGAGCAAAGCTCCTAAGCAGCCATCTTGTATCCTCGCTGACTCCGCCTCCCATTCTTGGGGATTTTAACATACATGGTGATAACCCCTATCACCCTCATGCCTTAAACCTCCTTTCCTTTACCACCTCATTCAGTTTCCAGCTTTGCTCTACTGCCCTTACTCACCAGCTAGGCACTACCTTGACCTTGTCTTCTTCTCTAACTGCTTGCCCTCAAACGTCTGCACCTCAGTTCCCTTATCTGACCATCACCAGCTAAGTTTCACTCTTCATCACCTCCCATCTCAATCTCACCCAATATCCTTCAACATCTTTAGGAATCTTTGCACTATCAACCCATCAGTTCTCTCCACTGCTGTCTCGCCAACAATTTCCCCAACTTTGTCATCTAAGTAAGTTGATGAGGCCATATCTTCCTATAACACTGTGCTCTCCTCTGCTCTGTATGCTCTTGCTCCTCCTACTTCATGTCATGTGAGGCATACTGTACCTCCACCCTGGGTGTTCTCTAAAATATGCACCCTTGAGGACTTCCTACATTTCAAATTCATACTTCCCTCTTTTCTAGTCTGCCACAGCATTGCCAAGTAAGAGTACTATGTCCATCTGACTAACTTTCTTGCCTCCAATCCTCACCATGCCTTTACAACTCTCAACTCTCTCTTCAAAGTGCCTCTGCCTCTGACCCCTCCTTTCCTTTCTGCCTAGACTTTGGATGACTACTTCCATGACACAGTCCACAAGATTGCTCTTAAGATCCCCCTGAGGTCATTGCCATCCCCCTTTCCCCCTCTTCATTCCTTGATCCTTCCTTCAACCTCTGTCATCCTTTCTTCCTTTTCTAAGATCACTAAACTCCATCTCCTCCACTGTTGTCCCTTCCATCTGTCATAGCCTCAACCTATCGCTTTCTACTGCAACTGTTCCTGCATCCTTCAAGCATGCTGTGGTTACATCTTTCCTCAAGAAACCATCCCTTGCTCTGACCTGTCCTTCTAATTATCACCCCATCTTTCTCCTCCCATTTATTTCTAAATTACTTGAACATGTGGTTCACCACCACTGCCTTGACCTTTTCTCCTCCCAGTCCCTTCTGGAGCCACTGCAATATGACTTTTGACCTCTACATTCTATTTAGACAGCTCTTGCCAAAGTCTCCAATGATATGTTCCTTGCCAAATCCAATGACCTTTACTTGATCTTCATCCTTTTTTATCTTTCCTAGAATGCTAGGAATCATAAGGAATGGAATGGAGCATAAAACCAAGGATATTATAATGCCTCTGTATTGTTCCATGGTGCACCTTGAATATTTTGTCCAATTCTGCTCACCATTTCTTAAAAAGGATATAGCAGAATTAGAAAAGATGCAGAGAAGAGCCATGAAAATGGCAAAGGAGATGGAAGGATACCCCTATGAGTAAAGATTTAAAAGGTTAGAGCTCTTCAACTTGGAAAACAGACAGCTGAGGGGAGATGTGACAGAGATCTATATATTAATGAATGGAATAGAACAAGTAAATGTAGATAGGTTGTTTACTCCATCAAAAAGTTTAAAGACTAGTGACACGCAATGAAGATACAATGTAACCCATTTAAGAGTAATAAAAGAAAATATGTTTTCACTCAACACATACTCAAACTCTGTTAGTGTAGTTGGGTTTAAAAAAGGTTTGGACACATTCCTGGAGGAAAGGTCCATAAATCATTATTAAAGAGGATGTGGAAAATCCACTGCTTACTCTGGGACAAGCATTGAGGAACTTTTGTACCTTTTTGAGAACCTGGCAGGTACTTGTGACCTGGATTGTCTACTGTTGGAAACAAGATACTGAGCTTAATGGACCTTGGTCTGACCCAGTATGTCATTTCTTATGTTCTTGTGTTTGTATGTTTCTTCTGCTATCTACACTGTTGATCACCACCTTCTCCTCAATACTCTGTCCTTACTTGGATTTAGGGGTTCTGTCCTGTCCTGGTCTACTTCCTATCTCTTCCACCACATTTTTAATGTATGGTCAGGTGTATTCGCCTCTACTGCTATCCTACTTTCAGTCGGTGTACCCCAGGGCTCTGTCTTGTGGCCTCTCCTTTTTTCTCTTTATACTCAGTCCCTTGGTGTACTCATCTCCTCCCATAGTTTTCAGTATAATCTCTATGCTGATGACTCTCAGATCTATCTCTCTACATCTGAAATCTCACTGAGAATTCAAGCCCAATCTCTGCCTGCTTATCTGACATTAGTGCTTGAATGTCTCACAGCCATCTGAAACTGAAAATGGCCAAAACTGAGCTCCTTGTCTTTCCCCCAAAGCCCACCTCCCCCTTCCTCCTTTCTCTATTTCTGTGGATAACACTCCACTCTCATCTGTTCTCTCGGCATGCAACATTTGGGTCATCTTTTGAGCACAGCTATAGGCAGCATAGCTACAAAATCTACCACACATTTAACCCATCAGAGATTGCATTCAGCAAATTGGTATTACCCTAGCCTCAAGGATCTAAAGCATAAATTAAGAGCCCTAGAGAGGAAGTGGAAAAACTCTAAAATTGCACGCAATCTCGACAATTACACAGCAAAGCTACATGAATATCAAATTGCTGCAAACAACACTAAGAAGGGCTATTACTCTAAATTACTTCAAGGCTCTTTTTAAATCTCCCGTGTGAACTCTTTGATACAATTAAATCTTTGATGAAAGATTCTACAGCGCATAAGGATTTTGTTCTGATAGCACCACAGTTAATTGCTAATCACTTCCAATCTCTCACCAGCCCTTCTGATAATCTTCCCCTTTAGTTACACCTCTTCTGCTTATACTCACACAGATAGAAAAAACACATGGGATTCTTTCTCCAGCATCTCAGACATGCAATTGGACAAAATCATTTCAAGTAACAACACTACAACTTCTCCACTTGATCCTTGTCCAGTTAACTGGGTTCAAGCTGCCAGAACAAAGCTTTCTCCCACAATTCTGAGGATTGCACAAATATCCCTATCTCAAGGCTACATGCCTGTGGATCTAAAAATTGCATCCATTCGCCCAGTTAGAAAAGCTGCCAGAAATGATCTCAATCAACCTACCTCTTATAGACCAATTGCCAGCATCCCCTTTTTAGCTAAGATTATAGAGAAGATTGTTTTGATACAACTCCAAGATTATATTGACTGTCATTTCCCCTTGGATCATCAGCAATACAGATTTAGACCCCCATCATGGTACAGAATCCTTAATGGTTGTTCTAATGGATAATCTGATAAATGGAATCAATAAGCCTAACGAGGGCTTCATAATTTTCATTGATATAAAAGCTGCATTCAATGCCATTCCATATACTGTGATCATCGATAGACTTCATGATATAGGACTAAGAGATAACACACTTGAAAAAAGACATAATATACATTAGTAAAAGCAACAACTTCACTCTTCCAGAGTCTATCACGATCGACTCTAAACTTCTTCAGGTTAAACATGAAGTCCGTTACCTAAGTGTCATCATTGACCAATGACTCTCCCTCTCATCTCACATTAGCAAAGTTACAAGAAAAATATACTACAAACTAAAATTAATTTGGCAGCTCAAATCATTACTGGAATATGACTTTCGCAACGCTTTTCAAGCACTTATTTTCCCTCACATTGACTATTGCAGTGTTATCCTTCAAGGCCTCAAATTACTGCCATTCACCCTCTACAAATGACCATAAATACAACGATGCACATTCTCACCAACACTTCAAGAGCGGAACATATCACTCCCATCCTTAAACAGTTGTATTGGCTACCGGTACTTCAGAGAATAAAGTACAAGTGCTTATGTATCATCTACAAAGAATCTCACAGCTTGTCCTCAATCTACCTTTGTACATTGCATGTCAAAGGCTCAGTGATGAGTTCGACCTTAACACCCGATGTTGCCAACTTATATGTTGATCACTCTGAAAATTCATGGCAAGGTAACTTTCCATTTACGCATCATCTTTCATTTTGGTGGAGATGTATTGATGATATGGTTTTGATTTGGTAGGGCTCTCGAGAGAATCTGCATGATTTTTTGTTTGTTTGAAGAATCTCAATCCTAATTTAAAATTCACTTACGAAACAGATACCTTGAGTATATCATTTCTAGCTATACAAATCACATGTCAATGCTTTGGTTTCGAGTTTTCAATTTATCATAAAAGTACAGATAGAAATATCTTGCTACACATCCAGAGTGCCCATTTTGTCATTTAAAGTGAAGTTTGCCTGCCAGGCAGTTTTTTCATCTTAGAGGCTTTGTTCGGTTGATGAGGAATTTCATCTTACTTATTTAATGGTATTTATATACCGCCTTATCATTCAATCAAAGCGGTTTCCACGGCAAACAATCAAGGGGGCAAATGTTTTCATGCAGTGTACAGAGTGGTGTGTATGTGCTGGCGGGGATGTGATTAGATTTGGTTTATCTACATAGTACGCTATTATACATCATATATAGTTCTATGTTTATTGTAAACCGCACTGATGTTGAATAGCGTGGTATAAAAGAGACTGGAAATAAATAAATAAATAAATCATGAGCTATTATACAGTCTTATATACAGTCTTGGGGTGGGAAGGGGGTTGATGATCTGACTTGTATGCTGGTTCAGGGGGTATGTCCAT
This sequence comes from Ichthyophis bannanicus, assembly GCA_033557465.1. Classification (NCBI taxonomy): domain Eukaryota; kingdom Metazoa; phylum Chordata; class Amphibia; order Gymnophiona; family Ichthyophiidae; genus Ichthyophis; species Ichthyophis bannanicus. Next base: position 827,341,567 of record CM066036.1, on the reverse strand, counting down.
AGTAATCGATGAACAGGGTTGTCTTCAGCTGTTTTCGGAAGTCCTTGATTTCTGAGGTTAGTCTCAGATCATCTGGGAGGGAGTTCCATATGGATGGAGCAGCCAGGGAGATTGCTCGTTGTGCGGTGTCTTTGCGGGTCTTGGTGAAGTCTTTTGGGGTGTTAACCCGATTGGAGGTGCCTCTTCTTCTTGGCCGTGTGCTTGTGTCGGGTTGTATGAGTGTGTGTAGGCTTATGGCGGAAGAGTGTTGTTTGATCTTGAATATGTTTATGATAGTCTTGTATTTGATGCGTGAGATGATTGGGAGCCAGTGCAGTTCTTTCAGTATGGGTGTGATGTGATCGTGTCTTGTAGTACCGGCTATTATGCGGGCAGCTGTGTTTTGGGCCAGTTGTAGTGGTTTGAGGGTCTGCTTTGGTAGCCCGGTGAATATTGGATTGCAGAAGTCTAGTAGAGGGGTTATCAGTGCCTAGCAAATGGTGCGAAAGTGCTCTGGGTCGAGGAGGGGCTTGAGTCTTCGGATGAGTCGCATTCTTAGGTATGCACTTTTGGTTGCTCTGCCTATGTGTGCTTGGAGGTTAAGTTCTTTGTCCAGGATGACTCCGAGGTACTTAACTTCTGATTTTATGGGTATGAGTGCATCTCTTATCTTGATGTCGGTTGGGGGGATAAAGGCCGGGATAAAGGGGATAAAGGAACAAGCCGCCAGCCGCCATCCGAGCAGCTCTCCCCATCGGGGGATCGAGCCACCCTCCAGCAGCAGCGGCCATCTTCAGGCGAGCTGTCCAATCGGGGCAGCCGCCTGCTTCTTCAAAAAGACCGCGCCAGCCGGCGCGAGGAGAACAAGCCGCCAGCCGCCATCCGAGCAGCTCTCCCCATCGGGGGATCGAGCCACCCTCCAGCAGCAGCGGCCATCTTCAGGCGAGCTGTCCAATCGGGGCAGCCGCCTGCTTCTTCAAAAAGACCGCGCCAGCCGGCGCGAGGAGAACAAGCCGCCAGCCGCCATCCGAGCAGCTCTCCCCATCGGGGGATCGAGCCACCCTCCAGCAGCAGCGGCCATCTTCAGGCGAGCTGTCCAATCGGGGCAGCCGCCTGCTTCTTCAAAAAGACCGCGCCAGCCGGCGCGAGGAGAACAAGCCGCCAGCCGCCATCCGAGCAGCTCTCCCCATCGGGGGATCGAGCCACCCTCCAGCAGCAGCGGCCATCTTCAGGCGAGCTGTCCAATCGGGGCAGCCGCCTGCTTCTTCAAAAAGACCGCGCCAGCCGGCGCGAGGAGAACAAGCCGCCAGCCGCCATCCGAGCAGCTCTCCCCATCGGGGGATCGAGCCACCCTCCAGCAGCAGCGGCCATCTTCAGGCGAGCTGTCCAATCGGGGCAGCCGCCTGCTTCTTCAAAAAGACCGCGCCAGCCGGCGCGAGGAGAACAAGCCGCCAGCCGCCATCCGAGCAGCTCTCCCCATCGGGGGATCGAGCCACCCTCCAGCAGCAGCGGCCATCTTCAGGCGAGCTGTCCAATCGGGGCAGCCGCCTGCTTCTTCAAAAAGACCGCGCCAGCCGGCGCGAGGAGAACAAGCCGCCAGCCGCCATCCGAGCAGCTCTCCCCATCGGGGGATCGAGCCACCCTCCAGCAGCAGCGGCCATCTTCAGGCGAGCTGTCCAATCGGGGCAGCCGCCTGCTTCTTCAAAAAGACCGCGCCTTGCGGGCCCGCGCCTGAGGGCCTCGCCAGAGGGCCCTTTGGCGTGGCCCTTAGGCAGCTGGCCCATACAACATATCTGCCATTGCATCAAAGACCACCTCCAAGCAATCCAGTAGCTTGAGCTCTGCTGAGTTGTGCTCGCGCACCAGCAGCACTTTCACTCCTCCTCGAACAGCCCAGCGCTAGAGAAAGTCACCACGAGATAGGAACCGAACAAACCTCTCCCATCAGATGATCCTGCTCTCATGCTGTTTACCGCAAGTATAGTCTCACAATTATAACCACCGTATACTACCGTCAGCAGCCTTATCAATGACAGTTTACATTGTACTGTTGTCAGTAACTCCTTAATGCTATCTAGCCATTGTACTGTTACCATTATACTGTAGTCAGTAATTCTTACTATTGTACTGTTGTCAGTAATTCCTTACCACTATCTAGCCACAGTACTGTTTACATTGTACTGTTGTCAGTAACTCCTTAATGCTATCTAGCCACTGTACTGTTACCATTATACTGTAGTCAGTAATTGTTACTATTGTACTGTTGTCAGTAATTCCTTACCACTATCTAGCCACTATACTGTTGTCAACAATTCCTTAATGCTATCTAGCTAGTTACCGTTGCACTGTTGCTAGTAATTCTCCCCACAATACGTGTCCACAATCACAAGTATTTCTGCCCTAAACTACCCGTTTCACAATCATACAGTGCCCTGCCACAATGGGTTCCCCCTTTACCACCATAATCGGATGTTATATCATCCTTGCTAGTTGGTTCCCCTGCTATCTTACCTTAACCCCTCTTTCCAATCAGATCCCAATATTACAAAGCCATGGAAGGAGATGGTCTGATGCATCCCGTAACAATGTAAATTGGGATACTCGCGCACATCACCCACATCTGCTACACATAGTGCTTCAGCACTCTGTGAAAACCAAGAAGGCGGAAAACTCCTACCCTCATAACCTAAAATGTGCCCTCATTAATGCCCGTTCTATCCGGAAGAAGTGGCCAGCTGTCACCGACATAATCTCCCTCCACGACCTTGATATACTCTTGGTCACAGAGACGTGGCTATCCGACGAAGACAATGTCATACTCAACCAGCTCCTCCCACCGAACTTCACAGCTCATACAAGTCATAGACAAGACAAAAGAGGAGGAGGGGTGCTCATCCTCACCAGGACAGACCTCCATTTCCAGACGGTTGACGCCACCAACACTAATCAACTTGAAACCGTCACCATCTCCAACAAACGCTGCTCAATCAACCTGCTTTACAGAGCACCTTCAGCTTCTCCGGATGATCTTGCTGCAATAATTGATCTCGCCTCCAACACGCATAACCCAAACATCCCAAACTGGATCCTCGGCGATTTCAACCTGCCAACACTGCAGGACAATCAAGTGTTATCCTTCCTGGATGCCCTTACAAATCTCGGCTTCAAACAATTAGTAAAGGAACCTACCCATACTAAGGGAAATATTCTGGACTTAGTATTCGCCCCTAGGATATCTCTTAACACAACGTATGACCCCATAACATCCATAACTCCTGTTCCATGGTCAGATCACAAACTGATCATCCTCCAGATTCCTTTGCACAAAATCGATTCAAAGTTCAATAAGTTACCAAGCAACACTAGAAGACCACACTCCAGATGTTTCAAGCCTTTCAACAGAGACCTTATCCTCACGGAAACGCAACAACTCATTAGCGAAACCACCTCGAACCTTGACGACCTGATTACTCACTGGAACAACTGCCTCAGTGCAATCGCCCTACGCACACCAACCAACAAGTCCCCAGGGAAAAGAACGAGTGCTCCATGGTACACAGCTGATCTGAGAAATTCTCTTACCCAATTACGGAAACTTGAGAAGCGCTGGCGCCGATCCCACTCTTCAATTGACCAGACAGCATACAACTGTCATCTGGCTGCACACCGCAAGGCAACCACGGATGCAATGAAACAATATTACTCAGAGACCTTAAAGAGATCACTTAGTAAACCCCATGATCTTTTTGACCTAGTCAAGACTCTATCAAAGGAACCAACCCCCGGACCTCAATTTGAGATTCACCCACAAGATTTTGCCAACTATGCACAATCCAAGATATGCCAGACTATCAATATCATGACTACAACCACCACCCCGGAAAGAGATTGCCCTACAGCTCTAACCGTATTCTCTACCCCTACCAAGAAAGGAATTGAAGACACTATTATGGCCCTTAACACCACCACATCTCAGTCCGATCCATGCCCAGCCTTCTGGATTAAGGAGCTCCGTTGCCACTTCAGCCCAATACTATCCAATATAATGAACCTCTCCTTCACAACAGGTTCCTTCCCCTCAGCTCTTAAACACACCTCTATCAGACCTCTTCTAAAAAACTGCAAACTCGATCCCCAAAAAGTAGATTCATACAGACCGATATCCAGTATACCTCTACTTGCGAAGATCATTGAAAAAGAGGTACAACGACAACTGCAAGATCACGTCGATGCTGTCGCACCATTAGACCCCTGCCAACATGGTTTTAGGGAATCCCACAGAGTGGAAACTCTTCTTACCACCCTCTTCTGCAAGATAATCACTGGCATTGATGACATCCGTCAAGGATTTGCTCTCATCTTTCTGGACATCGCCGCAGCTTTTGATTCAGTAAGTCATGAGCTTCTCTTAGGTCGACTAATTGAGAAAGGCATTGCTGGTAGAGCGCTTGAATGGTGCAGATCTTACCTGTCCAAAAGATGGCAGCATGTGCGTTCTGGAGGGATGACCTCGGAGCCTTTCCACCAAAGCCAGGGAGTCCCACAAGGTTCCTCCCTTTCAGCCCTCCTGTTTAACATATACATGCAGCCAATTTGCAAGATCATCCGATCCTTCAATGTTGACTGCATGTTATACGCTGACGATGTCCTGCTATACATACCCTTCTCTACGGAACATCTCGACCTCTCTCCACTGACGAGCTGTTTCAATGCAATATCTGACTGGCTTTTCTCCCAAAACCTCCGAATACAACATAAGAAAACGGAAGTACTCTTCATTACGAGGAACCCTAACTTCACCCCACCACAATTCCTTAAAGTAAAAGAAGCAGAGTTACAATCTAAACCATCAATACGCTACCTGGGTGTCACCTTGGATCAACGCCTGGACATGAAAGCCCACATAGGGAACACAGTCAGAGCAGTATACTACAAGATCCACTCACTTAGGCATTTACGATCCATGCTGGAACCAAATGACTTCAGGACTATATACCAGGCGTTGATCATACCTCATTTTGATTACGCCAATGCCATCCTTCAAGGCCTGCCCCTATCCACCTTGCACCCACTACAGCTCGCCATGAACGCGGCAGCAAGGGTCATCCATGGAGCCTCCAGAAGTGACCACGTGACACCTCTGCTGATACAGTTACATTGGCTACCTATCCAGGCTAGAATCGTTTTCAAGATTCTGCTATTCACTTTTAAAGCTATTAACAAGCTCTCCTCTGAATCAATAACTGCCCTCATCCATACCACATCTCCTAATAGAGCAAGGAGATCCACAGCTACAAACACCCTAAAAGTCCCGAAAGCATTAACAGATTGCACCGCATCCACAGCCAATAGGGCGTTTAGTATCAGTGCGCCAAGATGCTGGAACGCACTACCTCCAGATATCCGGGCTATTAAGAGCCTTACACAGTTTAGGAAAGCCCTCAAATACCACCTTTTCAATAAGTACCTCATAGAACCCAACCTCACCCACTGAGACTGAGATGTAATCCGCTAAGCTAATATATGGTTTCCCAACAACATGCCAAGAAAGATTCTCTAACCCTTAGTGGTGCAGTTGTTTCTATGGAATTCATGATTATACGACTCTATGTAGCAATATTTGTAAAAGGTTTACCACTGTTATCCAAGTTTATGTAGTAAGTTTTGTAAATAGTTACCCCTGTTATCCAAGTTATTTGCCCTGTTATCTGTAAACTCATACGTGTTAACTGTACTGAGCATTTCTGTTCCATGTAAACCGCGCTGATGCTGAATAGTGCGGTATATAAGAGACTGTAAATAAATAAATAAATAAATAAAGGCCGGGTTTCACGTGATGATCAGTGCTTCCGTCTTGCTGTAGTTGATTGATAGGTTGTTTTCCTGAAGCCAGTTTGCCATTTGGGTGAGGCAGTTTGTTATGTTGGTGTAGTCAGGGTTGTCGACTGAGATGGGTGTGTAGATCATGATGTCATCTGCGTAGATTGTATAATGTATGTGGTACTCTTTCATAATGGCACATATTGACTGGATGTATAGGTTGAATAGGAGAGCTGAAAGGGCCGATCCCTGTGGCACTCCTTGTTTGACTTTTATGGGTCGAGATGCGTTGTGTCCTACTTTGACCTGTATTTGTCTGTCGGTTAGGTATGAATAGAACCAATTCAGGGTGGCACCTTGTAGACTGATGTTCTGCAGTCTATCCAATAGAGTCTTGTGGTTAACTGTGTCAAATGCAGATGAGATGTCAATGAATATCATGAGTATGCCTTTCTTGGTGTTGTCTATGACGCGGAGGACGCTGTCGAAGAGGTATATCAGAAGAGTTTCTACCCCGTGGTTGGGGCGGTACCCGTGTTGATTGTTGTCCAGGGGAGCGTGGTTGTCTATGTGTTCTTGTAGTTGGTGCTGTACAGTTTTTTCAATTATTTTTGCTAAAAGTGGTATGCTGGAGATGGGTCTGTATGCTGCTGGATTGTTCTTGTCAAGTGTGGATTTCTTCGGGATAGGTCTTATTGTTGCGAGCTTCAATTGATTTGGCATGCGCCCTTGGGTTAGGGAGGAGTGTACTATCTTATGGATGGTTTGGATGAAGTTTGATTTGGTGGCCTTGATCCAGGGCACTGGGCAGGGATCCGTGGGGGTGGTGCTTGTCTTGATTGCTGAGATGATGTGGGAGAGTTGCTCCGTGGATGGGGTGTTGAATGTTCCCCAGGTGTTCAAGGGTGTGATAGTCTTTGGGGTTGGGCTGGGTCTTGTTTGTTCTGCTGAGTGGAACTTTTCTTGAATCTTCAATCTAAATTGATGGCAGATTGATTTCTACACAGAGGGTGTCCCTTAGAGTGTATCCAAACTGAATATAAACATGTCAAACACATTGATTGTGATCTCCTAAAACCTGTGATGAAAGACAAAAGTTCAACTCTGTTGACCTAGGTATTAACCTTTTCTTCACAGATTTGAAGCATTGGCACATATTGCCAGCACATTTTGATTTTCAAGACGGGCCCCTATTTTCCTATAGATATGGATGTAATCTCTGTGATATATTAGTTCATTCAGATTATTCTGGAAATACAATAATTATGGAAGAGTTTATTTGGCTACATTATTGCAGTCATTGTCAACTCTGTGATCAATTAATAATTGGGAATCCCCCCAAAGCCTGTTATAGTGTCTTGCAAAAGTATTCATCCCCTTGGTTTTTGTCCTGTTTTGTCGCATTATGTACAACTTGGAATGAAAATGGAGGATCATTTGGATGTTAGGTAATGGACCTAACAATATAGTCTATTCCTAGGCTTTCCTAACCAGGGCTCTACAGATCAACAAACAGTAAGGATTTGAGGGTTTGTTTGTTTGTTTTTATTATACTACATTGCTAGCTCTCTGACTGAGAGCTCTTAAAAGGGTTTTTTGTATATTTTTTAAAGCAAGGTTACTTTCTTTTTGGTGCTTTAGTGGAACTTTCCTTGAGCACAGTAGGTTGCTGAACTCTAGTAACCTCCTCAGATTTAGAAACTGCTAACACCTAATCAGGAGTTAGTGGGCCTGATTTCCTGAGTGCAGCTGAGGCCTGCATAAAAGGCTCCAGTGCCCTGCCCTGTTGAGGCTTTCCTAACCAGGGCTCTACAGATCAACAAACAGTAAGGATTTGAGGGTTTGTTTGTTTGTTCTTATTATACTACTGTACATTGCTAGCTCTCTGACTGGGAGCTCTTAAAAGGGTTTTTTGTATATTTTTTAAAGCAAGGTTACTTTCTTTTTGGTGCTTTAGTGGAACTTTCCTTGAGCACAGTAGGTTGCTGAACTCTAGTAACCTCCTCAGGTTTAGAAACTGCTAAAACCTAATCAGGTGTTAGTTCCCTCCCTACCCACCCCGACTTCCACACACCCCTAGTGAGCAGTCTTGCTTTATAGGGCACCTCCCCCTTTAACAAATTACAGAGAATTGGACCAGCACATTTTGAATATAAATAAAGAGATTTAACTGCTTTTTTTCTGAAAGGACAGCTGGGAAACCGGCTGGTACTTGGTAGATCTCTCTCTTTTGCTTTAACAGATACCTAAGCTCCACAAACAGAACAATGGCTGGGAAAAATCGTATCACTAAAGCTGTTGCCCCCGTTACAGCTTCTGCCTCGGTCCAGACAGAGGTCCTAATGCCAGTTGAAGGACCAGTTCCATGTGCAGGGTGCCTGCATGCTGAAGCTCTGAGGAAACAAGTGGAGGAACTCAGATAGGAGGTGGCGAGGCTGAGGAGCATTCAAGACAGTGAGAAGTACATTGATGAGATGCTTCTTGCAGCAACCAAGCTCTCCAGCACAGGAGAAGATGGGTGCCAACAGAATGTCGATGGTTGGACACAAGTCAGCAGGGCCTGCAAAATCACCAATCCAACTTCTCCAGCCCTTGAATTGAAGAACCATTATGCAGCCCTGGAAGTGGAGGAGGTGAAAGCATCCCTGGAAAGGGAAGAACAAGAGTTCAAGTACCCCAAAGTTGCAGAATCAGTGACCAGAAGGAAACGAAGGGTAGTGGTGGTTGGAGACTCTCTTCTGAGGGGTACTGAGGTGTCCATCTGCCGACCAGACTTGATGTCCAGAGAGGTATTCTGTCTGCCTGGTGCCAAAATCGAAGATGTTATGGAGAGCTTGCCGAGACTCATCAAGCCCACTGACTATTACCCAATGTTGCTAATCCATGTTGGAACAAATGATACTGCCAGGTATACCTCGGAACGTATCAAAAGTGACTTCATGGCTCTGGGACAGAGGGTGAAGCAGTTAGGTGCACAGGTGGTGTTCTCTTCAATCCTCCCTGTTGAGGGTAAAGGCCAAGGCAGAGAGGCTTGCATCCTGGAGATGAATGCATGGCTGCATGGATGGTGTCATCGAGAGCGTTTTGGTTTCCTAGACCATGGGATGCTGTTCCAAGGGTTGCAGAGCAGAGATGGCATCCATCTGTCCAAGAAAGGTCAACGCGTCTTCGGTAGTAGACTGGCTAATCTACTGAAGAGGGCTTTAAACTAGATTCGTTGGGGATGAGTGAAGAAAGCCCCCAGGTAAGTGAAAGGCCCCAGGTAGGTGATACATTAAATACCTTTATGGAAATGGGTAACAGGGGTAACATATGGAAAGCAGTGTGTATAAATGCCCGTAGCATGGGAAATAAGATCCCTGATGTTGAAGTTTTGGTGGGAGTGGCTGACTTGGATTTAGTGGCAGTTACAAAAACATGGTTCACAGAAAACCATGATTGGGATGTAACTATACCTGGCTATGCTTTATTCAGAAAGGACAGGGTAGGAAGAAGGGGAGGAGGAGTGGCACTATATGTAAAATCTACTATTAAAGCTTTGGAATTACAGAGCTTAAAAGGGAGAGAGGAGGCATTGTGGGTTAAACTAGAAAGAGGGAAAGAGAAATCTATTTGCATTGGTGTGATATACAGACCTTCCTCACAAGAGGAAGAGGTGGACAGAGAGTTAATTGAAGACATATGCAGCATTGCTAGGAAAGGGGAAGTGCTACTGATAGGAGATTTCAATATGCCAGATGTTGATTGGCACATTCCTGCTGCAGCATCATCTAGAAGTAAGGAGATCCTGGATTCTCTACAGGGAGAACTATTCAGGCAATTGGTAACAGACCCCACACGTGAAGGGGCCATACTGGACTTGGTGCTTACCAATGGTGAAAGTGTTTCTGATGTTGTAGTGGGAGATAATTTTGCTTCCAGTGATCACCAGATGGTGTGGTTCAGTATTAGGACTAGGGCTGCTAGAATCCATTCCAAGGTGAGGATCTTAGACTTTAGGAAGACTAACTTTGCGAAGATGGGCCAATACCTCAGGGAGTCGTTAGTGGAATGGGAACAGCTGGGGGATGTAGAAAAACAGTGGGAAAAACTGAAAGGGGATATTTTAAGGGCAACCAACCTTTTTGTTAAAATGGTAAATAAAGGCAAAAGGAAAAGGAAACCGCTATGGTTTTCGAAGGAAGTAACTGAAAAAGTGAAGAAAAAGAGGGAGGCCTTCATGAAATACAAGAGATCACAGAGAGAGGAAGAGAGGCATCTGTATTTGGAAAAACTTAGAGAAGCTAGCAAAGTAGTCAAGAAGGCAAAAGATTCAAAAGGAGGAGGAAATAGCCAATGCAATAAAATGGGGGGATAAGACATTTTTCAGATATATTAGTGAGAAGAGGAAGGGCAAAAGTGGTATTGTCAGACTCAAGGGTGCAGGGGGGGAATATGTAGAAGCTGATAAGGATAACGCGGAATTGCTTAACAAATATTTTTGTTCTGTGTTCACAGATGAAGAACCAGGAGCAGGACCTCAGAAAACACCCACAAATAGGAACAGAAGCGAGGGACATCTTGAACAATTTTCAGAAGACTGTGTTCGTGAGAAACTAGCTTAACTTAAAGTAGACAAAGCGATGGGACTGGATGGGATACACCCTAGAATACTGAGGGAACTTGGGGATGTTCTAGCAACTACACTGACTGACCTTTTCAATGCCTCATTGGAGTTGGGAGTGGTGCCAAAGGACTGGAGAGAGGCTCATGTGGTGCCTTTATACAAAAGCGGAAGTAAGGATGTGGTTGAAAACTACAGGCCGGTTAGTTTAACTTCGGTGGTGAGTAAATTATTGGAAACGCTGCAGAAAGAGAAAATAGTGAGGTTTCTTGAGTCCAGCGGATTACAGGATCCGAGGCAGCATGGATTCACCAGAGGCAGGTCTTGTCAGACAAATCTGATTGATTTCTTTGACTGGGTGACCAGGGAGTTGGACCGATGGAGAGCTCTAGATGTGGTGTATTTAGATTTCAGTAAAGCCTTTGACACTGTTCCTCACAGGCGTCTTATAAACAAACTGAGCACCCTAGGGATGGACCCTAAAGTTACTGCTTGGGTTAGAAATTGGTTGGGTGGGAGGCGACAAAGTGTAAAAGTAAATGGAGCTCACTCTGAGGAGAAGGATGTTACCAATGGTGTGCCCCAGGGATCTGTCCTTGGTCCGATTCTTTTTAACATCTTTGTTAGTGATATAGCGGAAGGGCTGTCGGGTAAGGTTTGACTCTTTGCGGATGATACCAAAATCTGCAATAGAGTAGACACCCAGGAAGGTGTAGATAACATGAGGAGGTATCTAGCTAAGCTTGAAGAATGGTCTAGAATTTGGCAGCTGGGATTTAATGTTAAAAAATGTAAGGACATGCATTTGGGCTGCAGCAATCCAAGGGAGCAATACAGTATAGGAGGTGAAGTACTTTTGTCCACTAAAGAAGAGCGGGACCTAGGCGTGGTTGTGTCTGATGATCTTAAAGTAGCTAAACAGGTAGAAAAGGCGACGACAAAAGCTAGAAGGATGCTTGGGTGCATACGGAGAGGAATGGCTAGCAGAAAAAAGGAGGTGATAATGCCTCTGTATAAGTCTTTGGTGCGACCTCATTTGGAGTATAGTGTGCAATTCTGGAGACCGCACCTTCAAAAGGATGTGAACAGGATGGAGTCGGTGCAGAGGGTGGCTACTAAAATGATTAGTGGTCTTCATTATAAAGCATATGAGGACAGACTTAAGGATCTTAATATGTACACCTTAGAGGAAAGGCGGGATAGAGGTGATATGATTGAGATGTTTAAATACCTCCGTGGCATAAATGTTCAGGGAGAGAGCCTCTTTCAATTGAAAGCAAGTTCTGCTACGAGGGGACATGGGATGAGGGTGAAGGGAGATAGATTCAGGAGCGATATGTGGAAATATTTCTTTACGGAAAGAGTAGTGGATCCATGGAATAGTCTCCCAGTGGAGGTGGTAGAGATGAGGACAGTAACTGAATTCAAAAAAGCATGGGACCAAAACAGAGGATCTCTAAAGGTAAAAAGTGGACTGTTGTAGTTGTTGATATGGAAGGACAGACTAGATAGGCCATGTGTTCTTTTTCTGTCATCATGTTTCTATGTTTCTATGTCTAAATTGGTGAAGTGAAATGTCAGTAAAATACCTTATATATATTAAAAAACAAGTAAAAAGCTTTCTTTAGAAGCTCAGATGACAAGACTTTGACTTTCATACTTTGGACACATCATGCGGAGAGAGAGATCATTAGAGAAAGACATCATGCTTGGCAAGATAGAAGGTCAACGCAAAAGAGGAAGGCCAGCAATGAGATGGATCGATACAATAACAGCAGCTACGGGTACCAGTCTGTCAACAATAAGCCGCCTGACTGAAGACCGAATACAATTTAGGATATCTATCCAGAGGGTCGCCATGAGTCGACTCCGACTCGATGGCACTTAACAACAACAACAAAAACTGAAAAGTTGTGAGTGCATATGTATTCATCCCTTTTGCTATGAAACCCCTAAATAAGATCTGGTCCAACCAATTACCCTCAGAAGTCACATAGTTGATTTTGGTCCACCTTTGTACAATCAGTGTCACATGATCTGTTACATGATGCCTGTATAAATATACCTGTTCTGAAAGGCTCCTGTCTCTGCAACATCACTAAGCAAGCAACATGAAGACCAAGGAGCACTCCAAACAGATCAGAGACAACGTTGTGGAGAAGTATAGATCAGGGTTGGCCTATAAAAAAACCTATCCCAAATTCTGAATATCCCATGGAGGAGCATTAAATCCATTATAACAAAATGGAACAAATATAGCACCACTACAAATCTGACAAGAAAAGGCCGCCCACCAAAACTCACAGACTGGGCAAGGAGAGCATTAATCAGAGATGTCACAAAGACACCAAGGATAACACTGAAGGAGCTGCAAAGATCCACAGCGGAGATGAAAGTATCTGTCCATAGGACCACTTTAAGTCATACATTCCACAGAGTGAGGCTTTATGGACGGGTGGCCAGCAAAAAGCCATTGCTTAAAGAAATAAATAAGAAAACACGTTTTGAGTTTGCACAACAGCATGTGGAGGACTCCACAAACACATGGAAGAAGGTTCTCTGGTCAAAGGAGACAAAAATGGAACTCTTTGGCCATCATGAGAAACTCATGAGAAACTCCATGTGTGGCGCAAACCCAACACTTCCCATCACCCCGAGAACACCATTCCCACAGTGAAATATGGTGGTGGCAGCATCATGCTGTGGGGATGTTTTTCATCGGCAGAGACAGGAAAACTGGTCAGGACTGAAGGAATGATGGATGGCATTAAATTCAGGGTGATTCTTGAAAAAAACTGTTTCAGTCTGCCAGAGATTTGAGACTAGGATGAAGGTTCACCTTCCAGCATGTCAATGACCCTAAACATACTGCTAAAGTTACACTGGAATGGTTTAAAGGGAAACATTTAAATGTCTTGGAATGGCCTAGTCAAAGCCCAGACTTCAAGCCATTTGAGAATCTGTGGCATGACTTGAAGATTGCTGTACACCAACGCAACCCATCTAAATTGAAGGAGTTGGAGAAGTTTTGCCTTGAGGAATGGGTGAAAATCCCAGTGGCTAGATGTGCTAAGCTAATAGATACATACCCCAAGAGGCTTGCAGCTGTAATTGCAGCAAAAGGTGGCTCTGCAACATAGTGACTTTGGGGGGTGAATACATATGCACACTCCTGCTTTCAGTTTTTTGGGTTTTTTTCATTATTGTTTGTGTCACAATAAAGGATATTTTGCACCTTCAAAGTCGTAGGCATGTTATGCATATCACATGGTGCTTACCCCCAAAACTCCATTTTAAGTCCAGGTTGTAATGCGACAAAATAGAACAAACGCAGAGGGGATGAATACTTTTGCAAGGCACCGTAAGTTGTATTTCTTTGAGCACTTCAATATTTCATTAGTGATATAGACAATAGTATGTCTTTGAGTTTGGAGGACTCAAAGAAAGTTGGGATTGTCATTGGCAGAACATAAGAGTCAGTTATAAAAACAGAATTGTGATGATCCTACAGTTACTCATTGTTGCCAGCCACATGATAACAATAAGCATGCAACACCTCGTCTTTCCCATTCTCCCCTCTCTCCCTTTCATAACCAGTACCCAATCCCTTTCCCTTTATTTAAGACTCCTTAAACATACTACATGTGTTGGCAAAAAATTGTTTGGTGGAATTCATAGCCACAGCTTCAAAAAGAGTATAGCAATTAAAGCAATGAAACCAAAATGTAATAGTTTATTCCATTAGTTCTCAACCCAGTCCTCTGGGACCCCTAGTTCAGTTGGGTTTTCAGGATATCCACAATTAATATGCATGAGATAGAACTGCATACAGTGAAAGCAGTACATGCAGATCTATCTAATGCTTAGTCATTACGGATATCCTAAAAACTTGGCTGACCTGGGGGTCCCAGAGGATTGGGTTGAGAACCACTAGTTTATTTTAACAATTAGTCATCAACTAGCAGGGAGCTAATTCCACATCATGAAAAGGCACTGTTTTGTCTAAATCCATCATTGGCTCTAGCCCTTGTCAACTGTTTTGGCCTGCTCCATGACCAAGGCCACCTTTGGTCAGCTGCCAGCCGCTGCGCACTGTCAGCTCAATCTGGCTAAACTCATATCTGCATTTATTCCCCATCAACATATGATATTTCCCACACTCTTTCTCAGAGGCAGGGTACCTGAATTGCTCGACCCATCTGCCAACAACACAGTACCTGATCTACCCATCTTTTGAGCCCAGGCACCCTGAACCCCCTTTTACTCTGTCTGGACCTAGGCACCTCTTTTCATTGCACCTGGAGATCGCACCTTCAAAAGGATATAAACAGGTTGGAGTCGGTGCAGAGGATGGCTACTAAAATGGGTAGTGGTCTTCTTTATAAAGCATATGAGGACAGACCTAAGGACCTTAATATGTACACTTTAGAGGAAAGGCAGGACAGAGGTGATATGACTGAGATGTTTAAATACCTCCGTGGCATAAATGCACAGGAAGAGAGCCTCTTTTGATTGAAAGCAAGCTCTGCTAGAAGGGCACATAGGATGAGGGTGAAAGGGAATAGACTCAGGAGTACTATACAGAAATATTTCTTTACGGACAGAATGGTGGATCCGTGGAATAGTCTCCCAGTGGAGGTGGTAGAGATGAGGACAGTATCTGAATTTAAAAAAGCACGGGAACAAACACAGAGGATCTCTAAAGGAAAAAAGAGGACTGTTGAAGGGTTGATATGGAAGGGCAGATTACATAGGCCATGTGGTCTTTTTCTGTCGTCATGTTTTAATGTTTCTATGTTTCTTATCGGTGCAGTCCTACCATCAGGAACCCCAATACTGGTGCACCAAACTGATGGCCTAGTGCAGATCAGTGGATTACCTAATGCCACCTCAACATGTAGAGATAAGTGCAACTGTGCTATTTGTATGCCATGTTAGAGAACAGGGCTCCACCCTAACTGCCGAAAACATGCTTTCAGTGCCCCTGACAATTAATATGGTGGTATTTCACCTAACATGCTATGGTATTGGCACTATCTGTGCATTAGATACAACACCATAGTGTCCTTTAGTAAAACGGCCCCTACGTAGTTTGAGAGTCGAAGCAAGGAATTAATCTGATGAAGCAGAGCAGATACAGTATTTAGAGGGCCTGTCTGATCACAGGTACACAACAGTGAACTGGAAGGTGACCAGAAAACAAAGTGTTTCAAAGATCTGCACATGTGAATGAATACAGCAAGTTGTCAGAGATACAAAATCAGTCATTAGGAAAATGCCAACAAACTATTACTTCCCTGCTTTTTGTTTTGCTTTACAGTAGTTGGGAAGATGATGGAATGATGTGATGCGAGCTTCAAATCTCCATCCCTTATTCATTAGGCTACACTTATCAGCCTTGACAACATCTTAAATTTCAAGCCAAAGGATGATTTGATTACTTATAATATGAAACACAATAACCCAAAATACAAAGCACCTCTTATGTTCCATTCCTGGTGCTAGAGGGCACTTCACAGTTACCTTGCAAACAGCATTTCAATTTACACTAGAAAATGTTCAAGTGCCAAGGGGTGAATCTTTGCTGGAGCCTGGTCTCTCATTCACAACAGCATGAAATGTTTACTTTACAGAAATGTACCCTATATTATATTTTTAATGCGGTAAATATTGCATGAAAATACTCAGTGGCAACTACCACAATTGTAGCAAATAGTTTAGATAGGCTACAGCAATGGGAAGTTAGGATAAGTATTATCGACTTTCCAGGTTGCTGACAACTGTGACTTTTTTTAAAATAATGGTATGGGAACTTATTCACTGGGAATTACACTGCGGCTGCAAAGTCACAAAAGCCACCCAGGGCTGGCTCAACCATTGTTGTTGTTAAGTGCCGTCGACTTAGTGTCAACTCATGGCGACCCTTTGGATATTTGTCCTAAACTGTGCTTGGTCTTCAGTCGGGCAACTAATTGTTGATAGAGTGACACTTATAGCTGCTGTTATTGTATTGATCCATCCATCACATTGCTGGCCTTCCTCTTTTGTGCTGACCTTCAACCTTGCCAAGGATGATGTCTTCTTCAATGATCTCTCTCTTTGCAAGGCTAAACAGTTGCATAGGGTAGTAGCTCCTAAAGGGCAGCAAAAAGCAACAGCAGTCAAATCACAAAAGATCTTGACAGCCTCATTAAGTCAAAGAACCAACAGTAGGGAGATCGGGCCCGCAAATACATACAGAGCAACACTGAATATTTAAAAGGAGGTTGTCCAGTTGGATGGAGTTGGTGCAGAAAGTAGCTATCAAAGTGGTCAGTGGACTTCGTCAAAAGGGATATGGGGACAGACTTAAGGAGGAAAGGTATGATAGAGGAGATACAATAGAAATGTCTAAATACCTCCAAGGCATAAATGCACAGGAGGAGACCCTCTTTCAATTCAAAGAAACCTCTGCAATGAGGGGACATAGAATGAAGGTGAAAGGGGATAGACTCAGGAGTAATATGCTGAAATATGTATTTATGAAAATAGTAGATGCATGGAATAATCTTCCGGTGGAGGTAGTAGAGACCAGGACAGTATCTTAATTCAAGAAAGCATGGAACCAACACAGAGAATCTCTAAAGGGAAAAAAGGGATTATAGTAATTGGTATGAAAGAGCAGACTGGATAGGCCATATGGTCTTTTTCTGCCGTCATGTTTTTATGTTTCAATAATGGATTCTCTTCTCAGATCCCTTCACTGGCTTCCCATCCATTTCCATATCCAATTCAAACTTCTCCTTCTGACCTATAAATGTATTCATACTACCTTTCCTCTCTCCTCTCTCCCTACACCCCTCCTCGTGAAATCTGCTCTTTTTCTGGCTTGCTTCTCTCTTTGCCCTTTTCTTCCACGGCCAACTCCAGGCTTCACTCCTTTCACCTTGCTGCTCCTTATGACTTGAACAAACTACCTGAGTCTGAACATCAAGCGCCTTCTCTGGCCCTTCTCAAATCCAGGCTCAGCGCTCACCTCTTTGAGGCTGCTTTTGCATTCTGATCCTTAAGAACATAAGATATGCCTTACTTGGTCAGACCAAGGTCCATCAAGCCCAGTATCCTGTTTCCAACAGTGGGCAATCTAGGTCATACGTAGCTAGCAGTTTCCCCAAAAGACACAGGTTCCACAATGCTTGTACTGGGTCAAGCATTGATATCCTGGGTCCCTTCTTAATAATGGTTTATGGACCTTTCCTCCAGGAACTTGTCCAAACGTTTTTTAAACCCAGCTACACTAACAGCCTTTACTACATCATCCGGTAACAAAATCCAGAGTTTGATTACACGTTGAGTGAAAAAAATATTTTCTTTTATTAGTCTTAAATAGTTTACCCTGTAGCTTCATTGCATGTCCCCTAGTCTTTTTATATTCTGATGTTTACCCGTTCCACTCCGTTCATTAATTTATAGACTTCTATCATATCTCCCCTCAGCTGTCTCTTTTCCAGGTTAAAGAGCACTAACCTTTTTAGCCTTTCTTCATAGGAGTAGCCTTCCATCCCCTTTACCATTTTGGTGGCTCTTCTTTGTACCTTTTCTAATAATCCTATACCCTTTTTAAGATACGGCGACCACAATTGCACAAAATATTCTAGGTGCGGTCTTACCATGGAATGATATAGAGGCATTATAATATCTTTTGTTTTATTTTCCATTCCTTTCCTTATGATACCTAACATTCTATTTGCTCTCTTGGCTGCCACTGCACACTGGGCTGAGGGTTTTAACATGTTATCCACAATGATGCCTAAGGGGCTTGTTTACAAAGCCATGGTAGCGGTTTCCGATCAATGGAGCCGTGGCTCCAATAACGATCGGAAACCGCTACCGCGGCCTTGTAAACAAGCCCCTAAATCTTTTTCCTGGGTGGTGGTTCCTAATGTGGAACCTTGCATCATGTAACCTGTGACAAGGAAGCCTGTTTTGAGCCTATGAGTATAGAAAAGGCCAATGACTTTAACTTAGAGAAAGGAGAAATCCCTGCAGGGCATGGATTTCAGGCCCCTCCTAGAGAAAGAAACCTGAGGGAGAGAAAGTTCAGGCAGCCACACCCTAACTCCTATGACGTAACTGCAGGCTTGAGAGTTGATTACAATCACCTGGGAGGAGTGGAGGAAGGGATGGAGCCCTGGAGAGGGAAATATAAACCCCTGCTCAAACAGAGGAAAGGGGAAGCTCAGAGGAAAGGAGAAGCTCAGAGGAAAGGAGAAGCTCAAAGGAAGGAAGAAGCTCTGGGGAGGCAGAGGTCTCAGGAGGTTCGGAAGACTCAGAGGATTCAGGGGAATCAGCAGTGGAACCAGGAGCACCTGCGGATCTCCAGGAGAGAACCCAGAGAGGAATACAGAGAGCTGTTCCAGAGAGGCTGGAAGGAGACAAGGAACCGTAGCGAGCACAACCAGGGAGAACTGCCCAGTGCTTCAGGTACTGACTGTCTTTATCGGGGAGAGTTGAGCTCAGGAGAGAGACATTAGAACCCCCAGGGAGGCTGTATTCTGAGCACTGTGTCCAGAGCTCAGAACAGGACACTGCCCTAACAACACCAGAGGATATGCAGATTGAGTTGGCAGGGGAGGAATTGCAAGATCTAGATATCCCCATGGACTGTACCCTGTGTCAAGCTACAAGCATAGAATCATTATGCTAAAGGCTAGCATTGAATGAGAAAGTCTTCTAGAAGCAGGTAACTGGAATTGAGCCAGGAATTGGGTTTGAAGAAAACTCCACGTGTTTGCATTTCTCAGGAAAGTGCTGAGTCACGCTGAAGAGAAAGCTTGTGAATGTTTGCTAATTGTTTTCTTATTTTGAGTTTAAAACCTATCTTGAAAGGAAGGAGGGAAAGGAGATTGTTCTAGGGGAACTGTGTTATTCTTTTGCTATTAAGTGCTTCACAAACACAAGGTTAAAAAGAAGTATTTTTGCCTTGCTGAGCAGAGCTGTTTCTCTAAGACTGAGCAACGTTATTAACCAGCTGCATGTGTTTAAAAGACTGTGAAGCAGTTATACTTATCTAAATGCTCTATTGCAAACAATACTGAATGGGCAAAATTCCTGTGTACAGTTTACTTGAACCTTTACTTTAAAATAAATTCTGTCATTTGCCTTAACATCAGACCATAACTACACTTCTTCTTAAGAGCCAAACTACATGTCCCAGAATCCACCTGAGGAAAAGCTAGTTTATTTGAGCTCACCAAGAGAGGTTCTCCGTTACCTCACCCCTCTAAGCCAAAGGCCAGGGGCAAGGGCGTGACAAACCATAGTTTGGGTTGTTCTTTCCTAGGTGCATAACTTTGCACTTGTCCACATTAAATTTCATCTGCCATTTGGATGCCCAGTCTTCCAATTTATCAAGATCCTATTGCAAATTTCTACAATCCTCTTGGGTTTTAACAACTTTAAATAGTTTTGTTTCATCGGCAACTTTGATAACCTCACTCGTTATTCCCTTTTCCAGGTCATTTATGAATATGTCAAAAAACAGCGGACCCAGCACAGATCCCTGGGGTACACCACTATTCACCTTTCTCCATTGGGAAAATTGGCCATTTAGCCCTACCCTCTGCTTTCTATCTTTTAACCAGTTCCTGATCCACAATAGTACACTGCCTCCTATCCCATGTCTCTTTAGTTTTGCCAAATGTCTCTGATGAGGGACCTTGTCAAAGGCTTTCTGAAAGTCCAGATACACTATATCAATTGACTCACCTTTGTCCACCTGTTTATTCACACCTTCAAAAAAACATAACAGATTAGTAAGACAAGATCTTCCTTGTCTAAAGCCATGTTGGTTGTCTCCCATTAGGCCATGACTATCTACATGCTGAGTAATTTTGTTCTTTATGTTTTTTGCTAAATCAGTCAGGGCCTAGTAGCAGCAGTATAAGTTTAAATTTAAAACACAGAAGAGAGATTTCTGGTTAAATTTGGAACCCAGCAGAGAGCTTGTAGTTTAAATGTAATAGTCACTCAGGGCCTAGTATCAGCAAAGTACGTTTAGTTTAAATTTAAAACACAGAAGAGAGCTTTCTGCTTAAATTTGGAACCCAGCAGAGAGCTTGTAGTTTAAATTTCATAATAAGTTAGAGCCTAGCAGCAGCAAAGAGCTGTAATTTAAATCAAATCAGAATAAAACTTAGCATAAAAGGCAAAACTGGGTCAGTACTCTTTGAGCAACATATAAAGTCTTCTAGAGACCTTTACAAAGAGGCCTTCTACCTAGGGGGCAAGAAACCTGTGAAACCTTTTCAATAGGTATTAACACCAGGTGGCAGGTCAAAAGGCCATTTTGAAAGACTCCTATCCAAGCAAGGAATGTTAATCACCCAGGAAGTTTGTCACAGCTTACCTCAGCAGCACAGGCATAAATAGCTCAACCAGAGCTCTGTGATCCTCAGTCTTGAAGGACTAGAAAAATGGACTGCTACTTCTGGAGAGAGATCTGCAATTGTGAGTATATACTTCTGGGAATTTTCTGCAATTACTTCTTTGTACTAAAGCTAATTAATCTGTGAACCCAGTGTTTTTTGCTAAATCAGTCAGGGCCTAGTAACAGCAGTTTAAGTTTAAATTTCAAACACAGAAGAGAGCTTTCTGGTTAAATTTGGAACCCAGCAGAGAGCTTTTAGTTTAAATGTAATAGTCACTCAGGGCCTAGTATCAGTAAAGTACTTTTAGTTTAAATTTAAAACACAGAAGAGAGCTTTCTGCTTAAATTTGGAACCCAGCAGAGAGCTTGTAGTTTAAATTTCATAATACGTCAGAGCCTAGCAGCAGCAAAGAGCTATAATTTAAATCAAATCAGAATATAACTTAGCATAAAAGGCAAAATGGGTCAGTAGTCTTTGAGCAACAAATAAACTCTTCTAGAGACCTTTACAAAGAGGCCTTCTACCTAGGGGGCAAGAGACCTGTGAAACATTTTCAATAGGTGTTAACACCAGGTGGCAGGTCAAAAGGCCATTTTGAAAGCTCAGCAGGGGGGAGGGGTAGTCACTCAGGTAGACTAAGAGAAAGATAGGTAAAAAAAAAAAAAAAACCCTCTACAGCAATGGAGTAGGTAAGGGAACCTACCAATAAGGACAAATAGATAAATATGTGGAGACAAACAGAAAGAACTCACAGTTAAGCAGCAAATTCAGCAAAAATCACCTTTTGGGAGAGCTCTGGAAAACACTCCTCTTCTCAAGGAACAGAAAGGCAATCTGAGTGAGCAAGCCCACGTGCAGAACAGGAAATGGAGGTCTACAACAAAAGCTCAGCAGGGGGGAGGGGTAGTCACTCAGGTAGACTAAGGGGCATGTTTACTAAACTGCGGTAATGCCATTCGTATTAGGATCTGCGTTAGAGACAGAAATGGCCAAATAAGGACATGGGCGGTACAGCGTTGCAGATAACGAGCGTTACAAGGTGCCATAGAACAACGAGTGTTACAAAGTGCCGTGTATAGCGCCGCACAAGGCGCCCTGTACGGCGCCCATAAGGCATTTAATAAGGTGTACAGCAAAGTGTCAAGAGCTGTAGCACAGTGGTTAATACACTGACTGATGGTACAGAGGTTGTGAGTTTCAATCCCCCTGTGGGTCTAATAAGTAAAGTTGGCTGAGACATCACCTTTTACTTTAAATCAGTGCTGTCTGAAGCATTTTGGTTGTTAACCTTAATTAGTGCTGCCAGCAAACACACCCTCACAGGGCCGTAACCTAAGGTGCCGCATAAGGCGCCCCATAAGGCACTCCAGAAGGCACATTATAAAGTGCACTGTCCACTAAGGCACCCAATAATGTCCGCTATGGGGCATCCTATAGGGCGCATTATAGGGTGCCTCATAAGGCACTTTATAGGGCGCCTGATGAGGCACCGTAAGGAGACAGCACTGTGAGGGTGTTGTTGCTGGCAGCACCAATTTAAATTAAAAAAAGACAACACCTCAGAAAGCCCCACCAAATAATCCCACTGTGGGAACAAACCCATGACCGCAGGCTCCACAGGCAGGGAAGTAATTAGTGGGCTACATCGCTAGTGCTACTAACTAATCCCTGGCTGGCTACTGAAGGACGTCAGGTCACCACACAAACTGCCGGCTGTGGTGGCCAGGATTTGTGGTAACCCACCCATACCCATGGTGCACTGCACATGCAGATCAGCAGTCTATAAATGACCACAAGATGCAGAATGAACCCCCCCCCCAGCACCTCGGCCTTGTAGGGGCTACCAACTGTGTGTGTTACTGGCACAGAGTAGCTACAGACCATCACAGTGTGCGGGTCCTGTGCTCACCCTGAGGGTGAGGTGGGGTGCCCAGCACAATTTCCACAGCACCTGGCATTGCTGAGATAGGCTGTGCTGCAGGTTTCCATCAGTGGCAGTGTGTGATAGTTGGTCTGTGCAGACATCCCTAGGATATGCCTGTGTCCATCTGTATTTCACATCTAGCCCTTGTGGACTATGATGCACCCAGGATAGTGCATACCCTGTGTGGTTGCCATGGTCACATGATTTAGGTGAAGGGGGTGTTTGGACTCACAGGTGGGTTCTGTACCCCCCCCCCCCCTGTGGCTCAAGGTTGGGGACGGAATCTTCCCACCAACAGATCCACAATGTACCCCCCTGCAATGGTGACAGTAGAGGGGACCGTCAACCACAGTCCAGCTGGGGGAGGGACACCCTACAGGGCAGTCAATTCAGATCTGTATGCATCCATAAATAGGGCAATGGCAGACAGACAGTATGCCTGGAAATGCACAGCTGCCCCCACCACCATCTGACATTCTCCAGCAGCAAGCACAGTGAGTCACCAGCCGCTGCATCCTGCAAGGTGTTCCAGCCACACACATACTAACTGCAGACAGTCTGCTAGCTAGTCTATAGTGCTTGTTCCTGGAGGGGATGTGTGCACCCATACCTGGAATATGAGCACACCCACCAAACAGATACGTCAGTGATTGAACCCCAGATAACAGCACCCATATGTATCACTTATGGGAAAACTGTAAAGCACTATGGGGGAACCCAGCCATGCCGTGGTCACTGCACAGTCAGGGTGAGAGTGACCTCCCAGCAGGACATGCTGTGGCCACCCTGTCCGTGCAGGTTGTGGCCGGACATGACAATGTCCCAGCCATTGCCCTATGCTCTGTACAGATGAATCCGGGCCAGGCTTTTCCCATGGTACCTTGCTTCTCATTATGCACATTGGCAGGCCAATACAGGCAACAGTGCTAGCAGTGTGGGCTGTGGAGGGTGTTTGCAGCCACCACACACTGGATAGACAGACACATACTCCCCACACCTATGCCAGCATTGTGCAACTATAGGGGTGCTTGGCATCCCTGGCCACCGCACCAGTCCTGGGCACAGTGCAGGCATGGCTATGGTATGCAATACTGTTGGGGGTCACTCCCCAGGGTGGTAAACACTGTCAGACACACTACCTGTAGCACAAACCACAGACATCAGAGGGGTTGCTATGATGCAGCTCATTCAGAAATTTGTACTTAACTTTGTAATTGCTATCTGCCAGTGATCATAGCAACCTTTTGATAGCTGTGTACCATATTCCCAGGTTTAGGGTGGCATTGCTAAGGTATGCACGTGCTAGTATTGGAAGATGCACGCAGGGCCCAACATCCTGCCTCTCCTGGAGGCTCCGGTTAATGGGGCCTGTGGGTGCGGGTGTTTCTGCCCCTGTTGGCCGCTGCTCTAGGGCAGGGGTTCCCAACTCCAGTCCTGGTGGGCCACACACTGTTCGGGTTTTCATGCTGTCCCTAATGACTATGCATGGCAGATATCTGCATACAATGGGGGCGGCGCATAGGAATGCAGCACAGACATCTTTATTAGCGACAGCATGGAACCTGAATGGTGTTTGACCCTCCAGGACTGCATTTGGGAGACTCTGCTCTGGGTAATGCGCATGTTTGTGGTGTCTGTGCTCTGTAGGGTAAAATGTAGGTGTCCCAGGCATGTTTCTGTTATCTGCAATAAAGGTTCCATCTTTCTTACCACAGTTTATTACTGGGTAAATTATAGGGACAGGGTTGGCAGGAGCCACAGCTGGGACTTGAACCTGTGACTTTCTGCTCCTGAGCACACTGGCTGTGTGTACTGCACCATTGTGTTGCCACAGGGATGGCTCATTCCCTGGAGATACCATGACTGTTTGTCAGACGGAGCCTGTCTGTTGCAGTGCACGGCACCCACCTAATCGGGGCTAGGCCATGGTCTGCTGCGGCCAGATGCCACTGCTCCCTCTGCCACCAGTACCCCTCCGCCACCATGCTAACATGTCCTTATATTGGACACAGCATGAGACCTGAATGATTTTTAGTATTCCAGGACTGCATTTGGGAAACTCTGCTCTGGGTAATGCGCATGTTTATGGTGTCTGTGCTCTGTAGGGTAAAATGTAGGTGTTTTGGGCATGTTTACGCCATCTGCAATAAAGTTTCTGTCTGTATTAGCACATTTTAGTAGTGGGTAAAATATGGGGACTGGGTTGGCAGGACCCACAGCTTGGACTTGAACCTGTGACCTTTTGCTTCTGATCATACTGGTTTTGTGCACAGCACCACCATGTTGTCACTGAGCTAGTGCATTCCCTGGTGATACCATGACTGTTCGTCAGACAGGGCCTGTCTGTTGCAGTGCATGACACCCACCTACACAGGGCTAGGCCACGGTCTGCTCTGGGCAGCTGCTACTGCCCCCTCCACCACCAATATCCCTCTGCCACCATGCTGACATTCCCTTCTGCTGGTGGTGCTGGTGGAGCGCAGTCTCAGGCCATCCAGTGTGCAGATAGGTGGCTGCCTATGGTGTGGGTTCTGGGTTAGGGGTGCCTGCATAGGTGTCTATGCTTCCCCCCAGCACCGCCTGCCAATGTTCCGTGCCCTTGGGGGTAGCTGCTGGGTACTATCCCCTGTGACACTGTGGGAAACACAGTCGTGCCAATGTTGGGCCTTCAGCAGTTGCTGTCTAGCTGCTTTGCTGTTTCAGCATTCATATGGACCACCTAGGCATCACCCTAGTCCGCACTGTGGCCCTGCTACACCACAGCATGTGCCGCCTGCGGCCCTCTGTATCCCCTTTTCCGGCATCTGTCCAATTGTCATTCTGACATGCCCACCATGCTGTTGCGGGACATGTGCATGCCATAGGACACCTGTCCAATCACAAGGGAAAGCCCTGATCAGCGCTATTTCACTGTGGGCTCATTCACCTTGTATGGGGACGGAGCATAGACTCTTCCACGATTAATAACGTTTTTTGGAGCTTTCTCGGGGGGAAGGGGGTTGCTATTTCCCATTGATATCACTATTGGCCAGCTTGGTTGTGTTTGTTTTCCAGTTTGTTGGGGTCATTTTCGCTGTTTATGTGCCCTTTTGTTCTGTGTACATGTATCACACTTCTCACTTTTTGTGGGTTTCCCTGCCTATGCTGTACATTGCTGACACTTAAATGGTTTCTCTCCCCTGCAAATGTGCATCTAACGGCAGGTTTTCAATCGCGTTGAGATTCAGCCCTTCAGATCAGCGCATTAGTGTGAATGGAGCCTCTCCCCACCCACTCTCCACCCAAAGACCCCTTCTCTCTGCCCTCTCTCCACCTTCTGCGGTATTTTACCGCGCTGCGGAACGTCTACGATCGTTAAGCCACATTAACGCGCGTTACGAGACGTTAACGATCGTTAATGTCTCATAGCGCGTGTTAGCGTTGCTTAACGATCGTTAACATTACATTACCGCAGTTTAGTAAACATGCCCCAAGAGAAGGATAGGTAAAAAAAAAAAAAACCCTCTACAGCAATGGAGTAGGTAAGGGAACCCACCAATAAGCACAAATAGATAGATAAATATGTGGAGACAAACAGAACTCACAGTTAAGCAGCAAATTCAGCAAAAATCACCTTTTGGGAGAGCTCTGGAAAGCACTCCTCTTCTCAAGGAACAGGAAGGCAATCTGAGTGAGCAAGCCCACGTGCAGAACAGGAAATGGAGGTCTACAACCAAAGCTCAGCAAGGGGGAGGGGTAGTCACTCAGGTAGACTAACAGAAAGATAGGTTAAAAAAGAAAAAACCAAAACCTCTACAGCAATGGAGTAGGTATGGGAACCCACCAATAAGGACAAATAGATAAATATGTGGAGACAAACAGAACTCACAGTTAAGCAGCAAATTCAGCAAAAATCACCTTTTGAGAGAGCTCTGGAAAGCACTCCTCTTCTCAAGGAACAGAAAGGCAAACTGAGTGAGCAAGCCCAAGTGCAGCACAGGAAATTGAGGTCTACAACCAAAGCTCAGCAGGAGGGAGGGGTAGTTACTCAGGTAGACTAAGAGAAAGATAGGTTAAAAAGACCCTCTACAGCAATGGAGTAGGTAAGGGAACCCACCAATAAGGACACTTGTGTTGTCTGTCTTGATTAGACTGTAAACTCATATGAGCAGGACTGTCTCTCACATGTCTCTGTACAGCGTTGCGTATGCCTTGTAGCGCTATACAAATGATAAGTAGTAGTACTAGTAGTAATAGCCTCTTCTGATTTAATATTAGCAGAGCTCCTCGTAAGTTTTTCCCTATCTAACAAGTGTAAATAAGCCAAATTAATAAAAATGTGTCAGCCCAAAGCCCTCTTCTCTCATGCTTCCCATGCTATTGGAAATCCTTTCTCTGCTCTCCCTCTGCTGCACGTATCAGATCATGCACAGGCTGCCTTGCATGTCTGAATCCATGAACATGAATGGTGCCTTGATGTGTTTGGATTTGGGCCCAATTTAAAACTGTCAATTTTATAATTACACCCCATAGGTCCATCCAAGAAATGAGGCTTCCGGAGCCCACCCAGAGTCTCATTAGGTTCTAAGCCTGTGACTACCCATAGTCACAATCTGTGGCCAAACCTTCCCTTTTTTTAAAGTTCCTTCGCACAGCCTCAGCATTCTGTAGCATTGCCAGCACTGGCATGGACCACTTGCTTACACTAGCCCAGCCCAAGGACCAGAGAAGCCCATTCAATACAGCTCTTCGCTGCCCCAGCACCTCCAAATGGCACCCCGAGCTTCACCATGGTTTTCCCATGGCCCAACCCAGGCCTCTGCTCCGTGGCCACTCTTTCATCCCACACTAACTGTAACCTCGTCTCTTTAAAACTTGGCAGCAGTTCTAGGCATCCACCTATACTATCCATCAAGATTGTGGCCCGTGCCAAAATGCAGCATCAATCTAGCCTCTTTCAAACTGTAGGCGTAGCAGAACACCATCGTGGCTCTCACACCTGACAGAAGCTCTGATTTACCACAAAAGCAATGCGGCCCCTGAACCATAAGAGACAGTCCTGCACAGCCTTACCTTGACTCACAGAACAGAACAGTGCACTGGAGCTGCAAAGTTAAAAAAACAAAATGTCTTCTTTTCAAAGACAGCTGACGACTGAGAAATACAGCTACTATGGGCCTTTTTCCATGGTAGCTGCATTTCCCATGTTGCCTGCAAAGATGAGTGGGAGTTGGGCAGAGACAAGGCTGCTTTTACCTATGGGCGAAAGGAGCTGCTTCTCCAGGCCCCTGCACAATGGCAGCTCTACTGCCCTGCCCATGCGTAATGGCAGCCCTGTTTCTGCCCTACACCTACTGCCACCGCTGCCGTCCCTCTCCTGGACACGCAGTGGCAGCAACACATATAAAGGCCAGCACAGCACTGGCATTACCTTCTTTTCTGGTGCTGCGGTGCCATTTGTGCGTCTGCTTCTGCCCGCCCTCTGACTCATCGGAAGTGTGAAAGGCGCCTCGGCACTGGAAAAGAAGAGAACACCGGTGCTGTGGTGCCTTTTTGATGTGTTGCTTGCACTGCATGTTCCAGACAGGGCCAGCAGCGGCGGAGGAAGGGAGGGGGCATGTGGATGAAGGGGGAGCACAGACCGGGGGGGAATGGAAGAGGGTGGCCCCGCCAGAAAGGTTTGCCCTGGGCCCTCTTAAGGGATTTAAGCAACCCTAGGAGGAGAGGAGCTACTGCAAAGTAGCTGCTCTATTTACACCTCAATGGGTGTCAATAGCTGCATCTGCAAAGCTGCTCTCCCACAAAGCCTCTGTTTTCTCCACGGTATCTGCACAGGAAATGCTAGGTGTTTCCCCTGCAGTTATCATGGGACTTTTGCAACTCACTCCAGGCTTTTGCAGCTAACACCTGGATTTAGCTGCAAAAGCCCATCGTAGCTTAGTAAATATACTCATTACTGTGTGGAAGAAAGGTCTGGCAATCTACTTCCAATCACACCTTGCCAAGAGAACCCCAGGGCTGGGTCACCAGGAGTCAGCATTGACTCGACAGCACATCCTTCACCTTCTGCATTTTATTTCTCAATGTCTTCTTTTTCGGCATCTTGGCACCCCTGCCATGCTTAGCTTGCTTACCGTGTTGCGTGGACCCTGAATCAGGTAGTCGTCTTTTTCGCTCAGGTGGACCTACATTCTAAATCATACTTGTGGCATTAGCAGGGGAAGTGACTTGTGCAAGCTCAAAAGGAGTGTCAGTAAAGAAGAAAACCACATTGTTAATAGACATGTCAGTATCAAGCAAACAAGCTCTCCACGCTGCTGCCGGAAGGAGAGGTGCTGCAATATCACATTTTTAGACACAAAAAGCAGGTTAACAACTCTGTACTATATATGAAGAGATAGAAATCTAGCAAAAGATGCAAACAGAGATCAAAAAATGTGGCAGAAATATACCGAGATTATTCCAGTTGAATTACTGTGGTGAGGCAGGTGCAGCACAGACCTGGGAAAGAGAAAAAAAAGAAGGTTTTTCTCCTAAGAGGGGGATGGACTCACCTAAGCACAGGTCCCAAAATGAAAGTAATACTGAAACACACACTTGCAAGGCTAGCCTGAAGCCACACCCAGTCTCCAGGGCAACAGCAGGGAGAGAGAGGGTGGGGCCAGAAAGGGAAGCACGCTGGCAAACATTTAAACGTGGTCAGTCAGCAAGTGAAGGGAGAGAGCACAGCAGAGCTGAGAGAACTGGGGAAACCAGGAGAAGCAAACAGAACTGCCAAAGTGAGTGGCAGGGCCAGAGAAGAGCAGGAAGAAGCTTGAGAGAGTTCCAGGACTATAGTTCTAACTCAGAGGCAAGCAGCTCAGACTCTGAGCAAGAAACGGAGCCTTTTAGAAAGCCTGACAAAAGGAAGGTTTCTACAAGCAAGGTAAACCAGACAGTACCTTTAAGTGACTCACTAAAGGGAAGGAAGTCTAGGAGCACTGACATTATTCCAGGGGGAAGAAGGAATGTTCATTGGGGAAAACCTTTTAAGCTTTTAAGGAAAGTGAAACTAGAAATCCCTGAACGTATCCCAGTCCCTGAGCCTTGTAGCACTGAGGAAGAAATGGAGGTGGAATTCTATAAAGGGGATTCAGATTCTACAAAAGTCTCAATGGAATGCTCATTGTGCATGAGAAGTGCTTAGAAAGCATTTATTAGATATTATAAAGAAAGCCAAGAAGTAGTTATACTGAGCAGTTGATACTGTGAAGTGCTGGAAAAAGAGAGAAGTCTCATTTTAAAGCTGAAATAGTACTTGTGCTATGAAACTGTTCCAACAGCAGTTTAATTCCTTTGCTGAAAAGTAGAACCTGTTTTCAAGCTTACCTGAAACAGCTGGGAGAAGCTAACAAGGTTAGCTGGACTTTACTTGCAACAGTGATTTTTCAACTGTGTTTGGTTTGGATGAAAAAGGAAACTTGTTTTGTTCCAAAGACTGAAGGAAACTGATTTGTTATAGCACTGCTGAAGTACCTTTACCAAGAAACTTTTTTTGTTGGAGAAAATATCCTCACTTTCTGTTAATGGTTTGGAACCTTCTGCCAAGGTCCAAGTTGCAAACTTGATGATTAAAATAAAATTTAGAAATAAATTTTCCTGTGTTGGCCTCTTTCCACTTGGACTGCTTTAACTGCTCCACAACTACACAATTAAGGGCCTCAGCTACCAGGCTGAAGCAAGACACAAGTAATATGGCCCGCCGCCCCTACTAGACAGCCGCCTGGTAGGACTGCTGGCCCACATTACATACCACCAGCTTAATTAAAAATGATTTGCAGCTCTTCTTAAAATGTTGTCTCTACATATTACTCCATTGCCTCAGGTACAAATTTTCAGGCCGATGCAGAAACTCTGCTTAAAGCTCTAGTGCAGGGTTTCATAAGCGTAACTGTAATGCTGACTATTTGTCCTGGAATGCAATATGCAAATTTCCCAGTGCACAAAATGTCAGCATTGAACTGGGAGAGCAAGCCAAACACATGCGCACAGAAGCCGCACAAGTTTAGCATGCTGTCCTGGAGAAACAGGGTCATCTGAGGTGAAGTTTGACACCATTAGGGGGCCTGTGCACCTGGACACTGACTCCCCTGACAGAAATAAAATCCCCAGTAGCCCCGATTCCCCCACTCACCCACCCAATAAAACAATCTCTGGTGGCTCGATGGCCCCCCCCCCACCCAAATAAAAAAGATCTATGGTGGCCCAATGGTCCCAATTCCCCCAAAATAAAACAAAAAAATTCCTGCTGGCCCAATGATCTCCAATCACCTCCATCCCCCTCTTTAATCTTTGCCCACATGCTCCAACCCCTGTGCCACCATCTTGAAAATCATGAAAGTTTAGCTCTTACTTCAGGACGTCAACTTTGCGGTTTCTGGAGCGTTTAAACAGGGCGTTCGTAGCTGGTATACCCTAAACACAGTATTGTATTTGCTGTTGATACCTCATTTTTTGCGATTGATTGCTCTCTACATCGCATCTGTATGTGAAGGATGAAGATTGAGCATTGCAATACTACAGTTTGAAGAATCAATGCTCAACCATAGGCACGGGTCTGGACATTTGGAGATTTTCTTCAGATAAGTGCATGGATTTACTGATTAACATGGAGGTGTTTTTTTCACATGAACTTTGAATGAATTTTGTGTAAGGCACAAGGTTGTGCTTTTGCACACTTTATATAGGTTCACTGGTCAAAATTTGTAAACATTTATTTGAGTAAAAAGGAAGAGCTGTCACGAGAGGAGTTTTCCTCAAGACAAATTTTCCAACAATTACTATTGTAGTTCTCGGCTATTACTGCTCTATGGGGTATATTTACTAACGGCGTTAACAGCGCAGCTTCGATGTTATTGCACGATACGTGACATTAACGCGTGATAATGGTGCTTTACCATGCGAGAATGTCACATATTGTGCGATAATGTCTGCGGCAGCGTTAAGATGCACAGAGGGTGGAGTAAGGCTCCCCAGGGGCGGAGATGAGGGTCCAATATGGCCACGAGTGTGTGTTCCACAGTGTCCCAGGGGACAGTACCCAGCAAGTACCCCAAAGGGCACAGAACATTGGCAGGCGGTGCCGGGGGGATGTGCTGATGTCCATGTCAGCACCCCCACCCCATATCATGCACCATAGGCAGCCGCCTACCGGCACACTGGAAGGCCTGGGACTGCGCACCACCAACACCACCGGCACAAGGGCATATCAGCATGGTGGTGGAGGGGTGCTGGTGGTGGAGGGGGCAGTGGCAGACCACGGCCAAGCCCCGTTTAGGTGGGTGTCGTGCACTGCAACAGACAAGGTCTGTCTGACGAACAGTCATGGTATCCCCAGGGAACAATCTGCCTCTGTGGCAACAGTTTGGTGCAGTACACACAGCCAGTTTGTTCAAGGGCAGAAGGTCACAGGTTTGAGTCCCAGCTGTGGCTCCTGCAAACCATGTCCCTATACTTTACACAGTACTAAAATGTGGTAATAAAGACAGGACCGTTATTGCAGATTAAATGAACATGCCATAAACACCTATATTTTACCCTACAGGGCACAGAACCCATAAGCATGTGCAATCCCTAGAGCAGAGTTCTGCAACGGCAGTCCTGGTTGGCCAAACACCATTCAGGTTTCATGCTGTCCCTAATAAATATGCATGTGCTACATTTGTATGCACCGCCCCCATTGTATGCAAATGTATCTCATGCATATTCATTAGGGACAGCATGAAAACCTGAACCGTGTTTGGCCCACCAGGACCAGAGTTGGGAAACTCAGCCCTAGAGCAGAGGCCAACAGGGGCACAAACACCCACACCCACAGGCTCCTCTATCCAATGCCTCATGGAGAGTCAGGCTGTTGGACCCTGCGCAGAACAGCATCTCCCAATACTGGCACCTGCATACCTTAGCAATGCCGCCCTAAACTTGGGAACAAGTTACAAATATATCAAAAGGTTGCTATGATTAATGGCAGATAACAAAGCCTACGTTAAACACAATTTGTAGACAGAGCTGCATCATAGCAACCTTTCTGATATCTGTGGAGTGTGTTTCAGTTTTGATTTCTGACAGTTTTACCACCCCGGGGAGTGACCCCAACAGTATTACGTACCATAGCCATGCCTGCACTTTGCCCAGGACTGGTGTGGTGGCCAGGGCTGCCAAAAACCTCTATATTTGCACAATATTGGCATAGGTGTGGGAGTGTGTGTATGTCTATCCAGTGTGTTGTGGCTGCCTATACCTCATTGAGCCCACACTGCTTGCACTGTTTCCAGTGTTAGCCTGCCAATGTGCATAATGAGGAGCAAGGTACTGTGGGTATGGCCCAGACAGGGTGGCCTGGGCAGGATGCATCTGCGCAGGACATAGGGCAATGGCTGGGACATTGTAGTGCCCGACCACCACCTGCTCAGACAGGGTGGCCACAGCATGTCATGCTGGGAGGTCACTCTCACCCTGACTGAGCAGGTTCCCCCATAGTGCTATAAAATTTTTTTCTCAAGTGATGTTTATGGGTTTCTTTTTCTGGGGCTCAATCACTGACATGCCTGCTTGGTGTGTGTGCTCACATCCCATTTTTGGGTGCACATGGTTCCTCCAGGAGCATGTACTAGCTATCAGACAGTCTGTAGTTAGCATGTGTATGGCTGGAACACCTTGCGTTGTGCAGTAGGTGGAGACTGACTGTGCCCTTTGCTGGTGAATATCAAATAGTGGTGGGGGGCAGCTGAGCTTTTCCAGTGTTCTGACTGTCTGCCATTGCCTTATGTGAGGTGTACAGATCTGCATTGACTGCGCAATAGTGTGCCAGTTCCCAAGCAGGACTGGGGTTGATGGTCCCCTCTACTGCCGCCATTGCAGAGATGTAGAATGTGGATCTGTTGGTTCGAGATCCTGTCCCTCACCCTGAGCCACCGAGGGCGGGTTGGGTGGTGCTACATAATCTGCTTTTGGGTCCAAACACCCCCCCTTCACTTATAACATGTGACCATGGCACCCACACAGGATATGCACTATTCTGGGTGCATCATAGTCCACAAGGGCTAGACGTGACTGGGAAATAAAGACGAACACAGGTTTATCCAAGGTGTGTCTGCAAGGACTACCTATCACACAATGGCACTGATGGTGATCTGCAGCATAGTCTATATCAGCTAAGCCAGTGCTGCGGACCTGGTGCTGGGCGCCCCAACTCACCCTCAGGGTGAGCACAGGGCCCGCACAATGTCACGGTCTGTAGCTACTCTGTGCCAGTAACACACACGGTCAGTTCCCCCTACCAGGCCGAGGTGCTGTGGGGGTGCATACCCCATCTTGTGATCAGCTGTAGACTGCTGATCTGCATGTGCAGTGCATCATGGATATGGGTGGGTTTACCCTATCCTGGTAGCCACAGCAGACAGTGTGTGTGGTGACCTGCAGTCTTTCTGTAGCCAGCCAGGGGTGTGTTAAACTCTAGAGATGTAGCCCACTAGTTGCTTCAGTGACTGTGGAGGCAGAGGTCATGGGTTTGATCCCACAGTGGTGTTATTTAGGAATGCTGTCTGAGGCTTTTCCTTTTCATTTCAATCAGTGCTGCCAGCAGAAACACCCTCACAGTGCTGTAGCCTAAGGTGCCACATAGGCGCCCTATACAGCACCCTATAGGGCACATTATAGGGTGCCTTGGCAGACTGGGCACTTTATAATGTGACCTATGGGGCGCCTTATAGGGCGCCTTATGAGGCGCCTTAGGTTATGGCACTGTGAGGGTGTTTTTGCTGGCAGCACTGATTTAAATTAAAAGTAAATGCCTCAGACAGCCTTTTTAGATTACACCACTGCAGGATCAAACCCATGACCTCTGCCTCTACTGTCATTGCAGTAACCAGTGGGCTACCTCTTTATAGCTTCTCACACTGCCCTGGCATGTAGTTAGGGTTAACGTGTGTTAACATGCCACGGCACCCACTATCGCACGATACAGATTCTTTCTACCTTAGGACCAAAACGCTCACTCCTTATATGGCATTCTTCATATTATTGCTGCAACTAGCGCCGATAACATTAAGATGGTTTAGTAAACGTATCCCTTAGAGTAGTTGGGGGGGGGGAGTGAAAGCCTGATCTTTTTTTATAAACAGTACTTCATTTTTTTGTAGTTCAGGGTGTGCCTGAAGAGCCATTCTGAGACTGCATTGAAACAGTGTATTATGTTAGTGTAGTTAGGTATATCTGTGTAGAAGGGTGCATATAACATGACATCGTCAGCGTATATATGACAGACTATGTTGTAGGATTGTATTATGGTGCAAATAGGCTGAACGTAGATATTAAAGAGAAGGAAGTATAGTTCTGATCCCTGTGGAACCCCTTGTGTCTGATTGTACATGGTTGACGATTGAGTGCCTGTGGTTGGTGACCTTTTAGGTAGGATCGGCACCAGTCTACAGCTGTTTTTTATCAGGTAGATTATAAGCCCTCTGGGAGCTATACCTGTCTGTAACACGCCTTGAACTATTGCTGGAAAGGTGTTAGCTAAATACTGATTAATAAATACTAATAAATTACACCCTTGGTAATCCAGAAGGAGGCTTCCTTTGGCACAATGCAAATATTAAGACAAAAACTAGCAGTTAAATGTATTTATTTTAAGAGCTTGAGATCATATCCAGCATACCCTGGCTTATGAGTGAGCTTCATTCTGCCATGATGGGGCCAATTTTCCATGAGGTGAGCAGGAAGTGGAAGAGTAGCCTAGTGGTTAGAGCACTAGCTTGGTTCAATTCCCACTAGCACTCCTGGTGGCCTAGGTCAAGTCACTTAGCCCTCCATTGTCCCAGAAGAAAGGCCTGGCAATCTGCTTCCAGTCACACTGCCAAGAAAACCCAGGAGCTGCTGGGTCACCAGGAGTCAGCACTGACTCAAAGACACACACTGAAATGTTTTTTGTGCAGGAAGTTCTGTACTATTTATTCCTATAAAGTCCTATTATAAAGGTCTTATGCGAATGAATGGGCACTTATGCGCGCACATTGGGCTGTCACTATTCTGTAAGCATGTACAAGTTGATTTTCCTGTTAACTGTAATAATCAGATAAATGTAACTTGTCTGAAGTTTCT
Source organism: Ichthyophis bannanicus (assembly GCA_033557465.1). NCBI lineage: Eukaryota > Metazoa > Chordata > Amphibia > Gymnophiona > Ichthyophiidae > Ichthyophis > Ichthyophis bannanicus. The sequence continues at coordinate 827,305,713 of CM066036.1, read as the reverse complement.
TGTTCCATGTAAACCGCGCTGATAACGAATAGTGCGGTATATAAAAAATGTTAATAAATAAATAATAAAATAAAATGTACTAAATACCATCGCGTGTACTTTCTTTTGGGATGTACAAGGGGGGCGAAGCTTGGGCGGCATGTAAATGGGTGCCTCAATTCATGCACAATTTCTGAAAATCTATAGCCAGCGTAATTACCGTGACTATGTTAAGGCGTGTCAGTGTGCCCCTATTTTATAAAGTAAAGTACATAAGTGTTTTATTTTATAAAACAGGCCCTGAATACGTGCGTGGTAACACGCATTGACTACATGGGTGTTTATAAAATTACTTTCCGTATGTGCAAAACTAACCTGTTTGGAGATGCTGCCTCGATATGAGGACGCAGATCATTACAAACTCACAAACAAACAAAAAACCCCCATCTGATTGCCTTTTCTGCTATTTAACTGGAGTGCTTCTAGTATAATTCTTGGCTAACAATTGCCTGTCAAACAGTTGGTGCTCTGAGATATCAAATCCTATGGGGCTTCAGGGAATCAGGTCATAGAAAAAAGAGGAATCCATTTGAAGTGTGAACTATTAGTTCTGCTCTGAATATCACAGTTATTAACTAGAGGGCTTTAGTGGCATCTCCAACATGCCAGAACTTCAATTCTCATCAGCTGCCAGAGAAAACCACTGTGACAGTTGCTAATTGGTGATTATAGAAAAGAATAGCTTAGCACTGAAAAACCGCTCTGTGTTAAATATGAATAATGGACATTCCCTATGGAGGCTCATGTTCCTGCATATATATGCACTAGATGCCTTGGAGATACACAACCTTCCAGGTCTGAGTCACCGGTTTCAAGACAGTCAAGTGCTGGCATCTTTGCAGTTCATCTTAGCACACAGACCAAACACTGAATGAATTTGGAAGCTGAATTAACCCTTCAGTCCCTGAGGAGGAGCCCCTGAAACGGGAGTGAGACTCATTGGTGGGCCAACAGGGGATGATTTGCCTTGTTGTGTATTCCTTTGCTCCTGTTCAATTGGAAGACATTCCAGAGCATTAGATCCCATGAGGAAGATGCCACCATCGTGTCTGCCATCTTTGACATAAAAGCTGGAACCTATGTTGGACCACTTCATCTTATGTTAAGAAATATTAATGCATGGGTATCCCTTAAATGTTCATTTTGGGCTCTAGCACTAGGAATCGGAATAATTAGTAACTACAGCAATTGCAATTAAATGGAAGGGGGAAATGTGTAGATTTCCTCTTGCAGATATTTTAAGGCATGTTTGCGGAGGCAAACTGCGAGAGGGTAGCATGGCATTAGCATGTGGTATCAGTGTCATGCTAAAAGGTCATGCGGGCCACATCTTAAACCCTCACGCTATCCTTGTAACACACATCGGGAGGAAACGGAGTAGATTGGGGGCATGTCCATCGTGCCGCAGGTAGCGTGGGTGTTTGTAGTCCGCACTAACTGCACTCCGTGCATTTTATTTTATTTATTTTTATTTTATTAAAAATAAAATAAATAAAATAAAAACATTTCTAGAAATGTTTCCACTTTTGCAAAGGCAAAATAACTAGTTTTTGTGGTTTTGGACTTTTTTTCTGGGAATATATTTGCACATCTGTAGTACTAGAAAAAAGCTGTCAGGCAAAAAAATGCTGGGCCCAATATTGAAAGGCATTTACACGGTTTACAGCCCAGTAAACCATGCACATGCCTTAGATGAGGATATTGAACGGCACTTACGCAGTTCGTGCCACTGAGTACCCCCTGCTAACTCCCCTATGCGCCCCGATGCAATCTGGTTAGTATCGGGGGATGTTGGGGGCAGAGACTGCCATTAACTGAGTAGCGGCGATATTGTACTGCTACCTGGTTAGTGATCCATGACTAAAACTAGGCCAGTTTTTGGCTCGCCTAGTTTTACCCACAGATGCTAACCGGGTAGTGATGCAATATCGCCGCTACCTGGTTAGGCTCTGTGGCGTTGTCCTCTTTGTGCCGAACCCGGACATTCAATGCTGTCCCTGCAGCATTGAATATCTGAGGTTAGGGGTCAGCGGGCAGGGCTATGCACCATAGCAGCACATAGCCTGCCCTGTTGAATATCGGGCCCACTATATTTAATCTAATAGTCCATCTAAACTGTTAGCAAGTGTAATGATAAGAATTATGGATGTGCATACATTCACTTTGGGGCAGGTTTACTAATGTGCGCTAACCTCTAGCATGAGGTTGGCTACACGGTAAGTCCACTACATTAACCGTCAGCATGGGGCCCCATGGTAAAAATTCCATTATATCTGGATAGCATGCAATTGGGTGGGGACTGGGCAGCTTAAGGGCAGGTATTGACAGTGCATTGTAATTAGTATTTTGGGCATGCACTAACCATGAATGTTGCTGTTAAGCTCAGGTGCACATAACACTACCTCAGGTTTTGGCAGAAAGTGCGCTCAGGTGCTAGGTAGCGTGGTGCAGCATGTTAAAAGTATAGTAATCACAGTGGGTCAGCCGCTAGTTTTGCACCACAAATGTGTGCTACTAGTGTTCCCTTTAGTAAACAAGCTCCTTTTTTTGGACCCCTAAACATTTATAGCATCTGCAAATCACTTGTGTAGGTATATACCTGAAATTAACGCGAGCACAATTGATTTGCACACGTAAAATGCTCCTGCATTTATACAACACGGGCCTAAAAACTGAATAGGCAAAATGAAATGAAAAATGCCTGAAACCTGGGAAACATTTTTTTTTAAACAAACACAGACTGCATTTCTTTGGCCAGGCGCACTGCTAATAAGAATGTTAATTATATTTATTTCTGCTGAATGGTTTCAGTATTGGATTTTCATGGTACATTATAATTACAGAAGTAAGCAGGGGACATTTCTACAGCAGTAAATTAAAATCAACAGTCTCCCACAAAGATACAGTATGCGGCTTGTTTCATTTAGTGCTGTACATCATCTTAACATAGAAATATGACGGCAGAAAAAGACCATATGGCCTATCACGTCTGCCCTTCCATATGAACCACTAAGCTCTACAGTCCTTTTCTGTCCTTTAAATATCCTCTGTGTTTGTACCATGTTTTCTTGAATTCAGATACTGTCCTCGTCTCTACCACCCCCACCGGGAGACTGTTCCATGCATCTACCACTCTTTCCATAAAGAAATATTTCCTCATATTATTCCTGAGCCTGTTGTCTTTCACCGTCATCCAGTGTCTCTTTGTTGCAAAGCTTTCTTTCAATTTCTTCAGAAAATTTAAGAAGTCCTGAATGGAAACATTTGGTATATTCAAATTCAGAGAAGGGGAATCCAATCTGGTCTGAGGATGGAACTGTCAAATGAGGATATTGATTTAAGGAAAAAATATAAAAGCTCAAATTAATATGAGGAACCAGGGAACGTCCTGGGGATTTGGTTTCAAATATGTAAAAATATTCCTACATCTCTAGTGTTGGGTGTCTGAAAAATAGAAACACTGCCACAGATGACTGACTGACAAAAGAGGTTAATAACATAAAAGCCATACTGGGCCAGACCAAGGTCCATCAAGTCCAGTATCCTGTTTCCAACAGTGGCCAATCCAGGTCATAAGTACCTAGCAGCTTCCCCCAAAGGCACAGGTTCCACAGTGCTTGTATTGGGTCAAGCAGTGATATCCTGGGTCCCTTTTGATAATGGTTTATGGACCTTTCTTCCAGGAACTTGTCTAAACTTTTTTTTAAACTAATAGCTTTTACTACATCCTCCAGTAACAAATTCCTGAGTTTGATTATGCATTGAGTGAAAAACTATTTTCTCTTATTAGTCTTGTTGTAGCTTCATTGTGCGTACCCTAATCTTTCTATTTTTTGATGGAGTAAACAACTGATCTACGTTTACCTGCTCTACTCCATTCATAAATTTATAGACTTCTATCATATCTCCCCTCAGCCATCTCTTCTCCAAGATGAACAGCCCTAACCTTTGAAGCCTTTCTTCATAGGGGTATTGTTCCATCCCCTTTATCATTGGGTGGCTCTTCTCTGTACCTTTTCTAATTCTGCTATATCCCTTTTTAAGATATGGCGACCAGAGTTGCACACAATATTCATGGTGTGTTTACACCATGGAACAATACAGAGGCATTATAATATCTTTGGTTTTATTCTCCATTCCTGTCCTTATGATTTCTAGCATTTTATTTGCTTTCTTGACCACCGCTGCACACTGGGTGGAGAGTTTCAATATATTATCCACAATGATGCCTAAATCCTTTTCCTGGGTGGGGGTTCATATTGTATGTAGACTGCTATCCAAAGCTGCTGTTATTGTATTGATCCATTGCATTGCCAGTCTTCATCTTATGGGTTGACTAGATGCAGAGGAAGACCATGGCTGATGTTCTTGAAGATAGCTACTGTGTAACACAATTTTTGTTCCTGGGTAGTGACTGTTATTTCCTGATTGCTTAGAACTTAAAAGTTGATGAGTCTTTCACCAATCTTCAAACCTCAGTTGTCTTCAGACAGTCCTTCTTCTCTGTTGCTTTGTTCTGCATATAAATCGAACAGATATGAGAAAGTAAATACTAACAGATGCAATGTGGTAAAAATACTGCTGCAAGTTTAGCTGAGGCTGGGGATAGGATCGGGGCAGAGAGTGGGTGTGATGATCAGTAAAAACTGTCATGACTGCGGATAGCATGACTGCATTCACTGCAAGGAGTTACTGCCATCATTTTGGGAGCCACGGAAGATGAAGCAGGAGCGAAGAGGGACTGTCCCTGTCCTTATCAACACTCAGACCACTAGGGAGATCTAAGTAAGCCCTGGGGGGTGTCAGGAGGGTAGGATAGGGTATAAGTTGGGTCTTGGGGAGGCTGTTTATGGACAAGTGGAACCTGTGGGGGGTTTTGGTCTGGGGGAGCTATGCGGGAGGGGGGGGACTGTGCAACATCAAGACCTCCTGTTCTTTCTTGTCGTCTTTACAGCTTTCTTCCTTTTACCATCTTCACAACTATTCTATGTCCCTCTCTGACAAATATTTTTAAATAGTTTACTCCTATTAGCAATATATTTCTATCACTAATTACGTTGGACATATAAAGAACTCTTCAATCAAACAAAAATCCATAACCTTCTTTCCTTAAAATAGCTCAAGGCAAAGGACAATGGTTCATGAAAAAAAGCAGATCATAAAAATTTATACAATAACAATGTTGCAGTAATTAAACATTTATGAATAGCAAATAAAGTTAATAAAATACCAATTTCCACAAAAACTAGATAACGACAATTGACATGTAGAAACAGTCAACTTTAAGTCAAATAACATGACATTTATTTACACCTAAAAACATCAAATAGGTTAATTAAAGACTGAGTTGCCACAAAAATCCAACAGAAATAGATACATGGAAATAGGCAATTGTAAAAACATAATTCCATCAATTATAAGTCAACCTAAAACACTAAGCTCAAATACAATATTGGCATGAATCGATTAAACTAAAATCCAGAACCAAAGGATAATAAGCAGCCCCCCCCAAAAAATCAACTTGACTGCTACAAGAGGTCGTTTTACATCACTTATAGAAATGTAGGCAAGCTATAATAATATCCCATGCTCTGATCTAAAGAGCATTTTTGTTTAATTATATTCATCATAAGAGTATGTTACTGTGGCCAACGCACGGACACAGCGAGTTAGCCTTTGGTGCAGTGCTGTTCAAGTATCCACCTTCTTCAAGCTGATTGCAGAACACTTTCTGTACATTCATTTCCTGTGCATCAAATGCCCTCTCAGGAAGGTTTGTATATGTCAGATTATTGACTTTACTGGGCATCTCTGAGACATTTATTCCAAATGCTGCTTTTCTTTTGTGTTTGTTTGTTGAAATGACTTCCTCTCACTGCATTACACATTTTATTGTCACCAAGAGCTTGCACGAAGCACTTTGCTAGTCTAGCTCTAATGAGGTAGTGAATGGCAGCTGGTATTCCAATGTTCCTGCTGTTACCTGTGGCAGCACTTCCAGGCACTTACTGCAATTATGAATCGTAATTAATTTAGCGAAGCAAAGCAAAAAGAATGAATGCCCCCCACATTGCATTATCGGAAAGAAAGCGACTGCATTAGCATTTTTAAATGATGGTATAGAACTAGAGTACAGAGACGTTGGTTAGGATATTTAACTGTATGCTGTTCAGAGTGCAACCTCATGGTCTGAACGGGGGAAAAAGTGTCATCCATCTCAGTGCATTTTGCTGGTGCTCTCTCACTCGCATGTCCCTTGTTGCCATTGTACTTTTCTAGTGTTGCTATCAAATTGAGTTTTGATAAGTTGGCCATGTTAATCATACTGTGCCCTTGGACTCAGAATGCTAACAGTTCCTTAGCCTCCGGTCCTGCCTCGCTTAGTTCAGAACCTCTACACTGGGGGCCTATATAGGGAAGGACAGTTTGGAAGTTTTGATAAGTTGGCCATGTTAATTGAGTTTTGAAAGTTGGCCATGTTAATCATACTGTGCCCTTAGACTCTGAATGCTAACAGTTCCTTGGCCTCGGGTCCTGCCTCGCTTAGTTCAGAACCTCTACACTGGGGGCCTATATAGGGAAGGACAGTTTGGAAGTTTGGCTCACCTTTTCCAAGGAAGGCTCGAGGCAGCTTGCAAGACTTGCACGATTCTACATTCAAGCACTGCAGTCAATGGTTTTCTAAAATATTGCATGTATATTCAGTGTTGCTACCCTCAGAAGTGGTGGCACTGAATATTCATATACAATGGTAACCAGTCACTATGGATAGTAGTGATATTGAGTTCACACTATCTTAAATTAAACCATATAGCTATATGGATAGTGACTGAATATTGCCACTATATGTACAGTTAGGTTGAACGCCAACAATCAACTCTCATTTCATTCCAGCACTATCCGAATAGCATTGGGACAGTCTATACGAATTTTCAGTGGTACTGTCTAGATAATGCGGCTGAAAATGTCTTTATCTGTATAACAGTTGCCACCATGCAGATAGGAGTAGCCTAGTGGTTAGAGCACTGGCTTGAAAGCCAAGCAATTAGGGTTTGATTCCCACTTGTACTCCTTGGGTAAGTCACTTAACTCTCTGTTGCCTCAGAAAAAGCCAAGTTATCAATGTCCCTGTTTAATGTACATTACCAAATTTAAGTTATAATGTAAACTGCTATGACTAAAATGATGTATTTATTTAGACGGATTTAATATACTGCTTTATCATAAAATCAAAGCGGTTAGCACATCAAACAATCAAAAGGAGGTGTAGGATATGCATAGATGCAGTGGATACATCGACGTGAGTGGTGTGTGATGCAGTGTGGGAGATTAGCAGGTGAACTATATACATTGTGAGCTATAAGCAGGGGCTATATACAATATAGGTTGGGCTGCGTGGTTAGAGAAGGCTGGAATTTAGTTCAGGTGAAGTCCTTGAAATGTTCTGTGAAGAGTGTTGTTTGAGCAGCTTTCTGAAGTCCTTGAGGTCTGTGGTTGATCTCAGATCATCAGGGAGAGAGTTCCATAGAGCGGGTGCTGCCAGGGATAATGCTCTTCTTGAGGTGTCTTGTCTTGTTTTGGTGAATTCTTTGGGGGTGTAGATGGTGTCAGAGCTTTCCTTTCGTCTGGGCCTGGTGCTTCGGCTGGCTTTGATGGGAGGTTGTAGGCTGCTAGCTGAGAGGTTCTGTTTTATTTTGAATATGTTTAGGAGTACTTTGTATCGGATTCGGTAGCTGATTGGGAGCCAGTGGAGATGGTATAGGATGGGTGTAATGTGGTCGTACCCCGAGCACGACCACAAATGATAAAGCAGTATAAAAAAAACCCCTGTTAAATAAATAAATGCCCCTTTGAATGTTGGACCACTAGAATCTGTCTACAGTAAATCCTTGTACAGAAGAGCTTACAATCTCCATTGCTTCCCCAGTCAATAGGCGATGAAGTGTTCTAGGTCTCAGGGGGCGTCAGTGGGAGAAATAGGATTCAGTCCTTGGCATCGCTGATTCATCACTAGACTATTCTCCTCCTCTCAGATCACTCATTTCTTTCATTTGGTGACTAGGGACAAAGTGCTTAGAATATAGGGCCTTTAGGGGTGGAATTTTGTATAGGTGCATAGGTTCCAAAGACAAATGTGGTGTTCTGCAGGGTTGTTTTGGAGGGTACTGATTACTAGCACCTTTTTCACTGCCTACTAAAATGAACTCAGGGTACTCATGCATTAATAAACGAGTCCTGCATAAGAGTACCGGTAATGTTTTTGCTGGGAATAATACATTGCATAGAAATAATCCAGATATTTCATGGGGGTGTTTGGACCACAGGTACCTTTTCAGAATATGTGCCTCTTTTGTTTCATCCTTGCAAAGTAGAATTTTGCAAATACATGCAAGAGAAAAAGGCTACAGTAGCTAAGAGCTCTATAAGATATGCAATAAATTTGCAAAAATTAGCGAGAAAAAAAAGAGAGAAATAAATTGAAAATGTGTTGCTAAAAGTGCAAATGGGAGCTTCAGAGCTTAGCAGTTAGGCTTAAGGCTTAGGCTGGTGCAGAGGTCATTTCACAAACTGCAGCATCCAGGTGAGAGCCTGCCCATGATCCCAGCCGGGTTCTCAATGAGGTCTTTGTTTCTGGAATAATCAGAGTGATCATCCTGTTTATTGAGGAAGATCAGAAGGCTGGAGACGCAGAGACGATGCAGTACCTGGGTGTAAGATCAGTTTCTGTGCATAAGAACATAAGAAATGCCATAATGGGTCAGAACAAGGTCCATCAAGCCCAGTATCCTGTTTCCAACAGTGACCAATCCACGTCAGAAGTACCTATCAACAGGGCCGGATTTACCTATATGCCATGGCGTAGGGCGCACAGCTGGCAAGGGCCCACCCGGGGCCGGCCCACACACCGCAGGGCTTCAGAGGGAGCAGGGTAAGCTCGCGCGAGGCCCCGGCTCCCTCTGTACAGCCGCCAGCGTGAAGAGCCTTTTCCTTCACGCTGGTGGCTGTATCTGTAAAGCCACGATTGCTGGGAAAGGTTAAAGGCAATGCCCTTTAACCTTTCCCAGCATTCGCGGCTTCACAGATACAGCCGCCAGCATGAAGGAAAAGGCTCTTCACGCTGGCGGCTGTACAGAGGGAGCCGGGACCTCGCGCGAGCTTACCCGGCTCCCTCTGAAGCCTCTCAGACAGCCGCGGTGCTGGTCGGGGGGGCCAAGGACTGCATGGGCTGTGATTGGGGGGGGGACCTGGACCGGAAAAGGGTTGGGGGGGGGGGAATTGGACTGGAAAGAAATGGGCTGTGAGATGGGGGGGACCTGAACTGTAAAAGGGCTATGGGGGGGGGGGACTTGGACTGGAAATGGGTTGTGATGGGGGGGGGGACCTGGACCGGAAAAGGGCTATGGGGGGGGGGACTTGGACTGGAAATGGATGTTGATGGGGGGGGGGACCTGGACCGGAAAAGGGCTATGGGGGGGGGGTAACTTGGACTGCAAATGGGCTGTGATGGGGGGGGAACTAGGACTGCAAATGGGCTGTGGTGGTGCAGGGGGACTCGGACTGCAAATGGGATGTGATGGTGGGGGCTAGGACTGGAAATAGGCTGTGATGGGGGGGGGGCTAGGACTGGAAATGGCCTGTGATGTGAAGGCTAGCACTGGAAATGGGCTGATGAAGAGCTAGAATAGGACTGGAAATGGGCTGATGTGGGGCATGGGAGAATGGGACTAGAAGGGAGTGGATGCTGGGTGGGTCTAGAACTATAAGGGAACTGATTTTGGGGGAGGACTAGAATGGATGGGGAATGAGAATGGAGAGGGGAAAAATATTTTGTGTGGAAGAAAAGTCTATGATGGGCTGGGTATTGGGAGAGTAAGAGGGGCTTGAAAATGGAAGGGTGAAATTTAAATGGATGATAAAGGAATAAGAAAAGAATTGGGGGAAAGAGCAAAAGGGAAACAATCAGTATGTTAAAGCAGAAATAGAGAGAGAATGGAAAACATCTAAAAGAGAAGAAAGGACAAATGGATAGCTCGCAGAAGACACGAAGAAACCAGAAGAAAGTGACTGGAGCAATTGCAACTGAAAAATAAAACGCCCAAACAGAAGGTAGAAAAATACTTTTTATTTTGAATTTATTAACTGGAATATGTCTTTTTTAATGTATTTCTTGAATTCCGATGCTGATTTTGTCCCTATTGCCTCTTTATGTCAGGCAATTCTATACATCTATTGCCATTTCTGTTTTGGTAAGTTGATCTCGTTTTTATTTTTTCTGGGGGCCCACAATTTTTGTTGGTGTAGGGCCTCACTCAAGGTAAATCCGGCCCTGCCTATCAGGTTCCCAGAAAGGTACACAGATTCCATGCTGCTTAACCCAGGGGTAAGCAGTGGATTTCCCCAGTCATCTTTAAATCCTTTATGGACTTTTCCTCCATGAATTTGTCCAAATCTCCTTTAAACCCAGCTACACCAATAGCTTTTACTGCTTACTCTGACAACAAATTCCAAAGTTTGAATTGAGTGAAAAAAAAATTCTCTTATTACTCTTAAATGGGTTACATTATGGCTTCATTGCATGCCCCTAGTCTTTCTACTTTTTGAAGGATTAAAGAACCAATCTGTGCTTACCCGTTCCATTCCTTTCATTATTTTATAGAGGTCTATCATATTTCCCCTCAGCCACCTTTTTTTCTAAGCTGGAGGCCTAATCTTGTAAGCCTTTCCTCGTAGCAGTATTCTTTCATCCTCTTTATCATTTTGGTTGCTCTCTATAGACTTTTTGTAATTCTGCTATTTCCGTTTTAGAGGCATTATAATCCTTGGTTTCCTCTCCATTCCTTTCCTTATGACTCCCAACATTCTACAGTATTTGCTTTCTTGGCCATCGCTGCACACTGAGGTTTCAATGTATTATCCATGATGATGCCTAGATCCTTTTCCTGTGTGCTGATTCCTCTGTTGTGTAACTATCATTTGCATGATGCAAGACTGCACACTAGGTGCATGTTAACTAAACCACATTAGTTCTGGCAGCCAAAACAGTGTGATAACAGATAAACCTCCATGGTATCAGCAGGGGGCATTCCCAGAGGAGGTCCTGCAGATACCACAGAGGTTTTGATTTCCCACAGGTACCGAAGGAGGCACCGTGAGTACCCACAGTAAATCCATGGGGAAGGATGGTAGAGATCAGGCGCATAGAACTGTCAGCAGTTCTGTGCTCCGATCACTGCCATGACCCCCAATTGCTGTAATTTGGCTTGACCCCCCCCCCCCCACAATATTGTCAATGCTGCGGTGAAGTTATCCACGGCACTGACAATATTACAAAATGAAGTGTGGTCCCCCCACAGCACCAATCTCCCTGGACAACTCCCGATCCCCATCTGGTGCCGCCCAGGGTGGATAGGTGCAATCCCCAATTAAGGAAAAGTCCTAACTAGTCAGCCAGCAAGAGGAGGCCCCATGGCCCCCCCCCCCCAAGCCTCCACTCCCCCACATACCATGTAGTCCCTGGTGGTCCAGTAGATGAAAGCTAGGATGGATGAAGATCAGTAACTATAGAAAGTATAGCTATGTTAACTCCCTGTAGAGATGGTGCAGACCATATTCATGCCTTGGCCCATGGTCAGAGCAGAATAAGAATGCTGGGCCCGATATTCAATGATGGTGGTACCCAGTCATTGCATCATGTAGGAATAAGGCCTCTGACCTTTAGGGGCAGGTGTCTGTGGCATGCAGCGATACCACCCTAAGAGAAGAGAGAGAGGTCTTTTCCACCCTGCCACATCATTTATCTAAAGCTTGTAACAGGCTTAGAGAGTCTGCAGGAGAGAGGCCTGCTATCTCTTAAAGGAGCTGTGATAAAAACAATTCTGATGCAGTCCCACTCCACAACCCCTCTCAGACACCTTAACCATATATGCCCTATCACCCATCAACTCCCAGTACCTAGACCATACATATCTTTACCCTCCAACCATACATACACTGGACCCTGATCCACCAAAATCTGAACCATATATGTCTTAACCCCTCGACATCCTGCCCATATATGTCTTTACCCTCAACCCCTCGACACAAACCATACATCTTCTCACACGTCCTGATCTTCCATGTCCCCTCCCCAGTACCTAACAGCACTCTCTCTCTGGTATATAGCAGAAGGAAGGTGTGATCTCCAATCACCCCTGCCCTGTTGAGCAGTACTACCACTAGAGATCAATCTGCCAAATAAGAGTGCACACTAGTGCCAGGGAGAAGACTGAGGAGAACAGGAGGTTGGAGCAAATTGTATGATATGGGTATCGAAGGGATGAAGACGCATATAGCTGGTATACTGGGGTAAAAATATGTATAAGCCTCCCTGTGTTCTGAGTCAGGTCAGCAAGAACTTCTATGCATTCCTGCAATGGAAGGTACCAAGAAACAATGCACACATTCACGTTCCTTTTCAATAACAGGGCCAAAATTGGAGAATTCTTAATATTATATTTATGGTAAGAGAGAGATTTATTTACATTTCCTAAGAGATTGAAAACACATTTATTTACAATGGCATTCACATAAAGTAGGGACATTTTCAGGATGTTTTAAGCATCTATTTTATAAATAATGTTTATTCTTGATTATGTTTGATGTACCTTTTATGTATTGATTGCATGTAATCTGTGATAATTCTGCTTGATGTAAGCTGCATAGATTTATGAGAAAGGCGGGTTTTAAATTTTAATAAATGAAATGGCTTAGGTCTCCGGGTGTTGCGGGTGAAGACATGTATGACTGGAGTATGGGGGGGGGGGGGGGCTTTAGGGAACGGGACTGTGCCAAGATTTATTTTTATCACAGACCCTTTAATCAGATCCACAAGACCATCAGGCTGCATGTTAGTGGCCCAATGGTCCTAGGAAGGAAATCTAAGGCTGGTATTATTCCACAAATAATGCAACTCCTGAGGTTAAATGCAAGCTGTATTTTTTGATTTCCATAATAAAGTAGTGATTTGAATGCATTTGCATCTCATTATTATTTTGCTACCATAGCAACATCATAGTGTTTAGCAAGTTTTCATTGGTTGGGCTGTGCTGCCTTTCTGTATGCAGCCTTTCTCGAACCAGCATGTCACACCTACCAATTGGATGTGTGTTTCCACTCCTGCAATAAAGAACCTCTCACCAGTTGGTGACAGGTCTTATGTGTGCACCAGGTACAAGGAGCTCTTTGCTCCATTTATCTAGGTCGCTGTAGGTCTTGTCTACATAACTCTCCATCTTCCTTAGCTCCTCCAAGTCTGCTACTCTAGTCTTCAGAGACCAGACTCAAAGGCTAGAGTAGCAGACTTGGAGGGGCTAAGGAAGACGGAAAGTAATATAGACGATACCTACAGGGATGTAGTACTGAAGTTCCATCTCCATTCTGGCAGCCTCTCTGTTTGCATGGAGGAGAGAGGTCATGTGAAAAGATAGCATCACCTTGGTGTGGCAGGAAGTGAGCCTGTTGCTAGAAACTGTCCTCCAGCTGATGTAAAACCCTCTCACACCAAAGTGGTTTCTCCAGGGCTACGTGTCTATGAGGGAAGGGTTAGGATGGCCATTATAGCTGGTGATTCGATCATTAGCCATGTGGATAGCTGGGTGGCTGGTGACAGGATAACCTGGTAACATGCCTGCCTTGACAAGGTTTTAGACAGTGATGGGGATGAGCTTGCTATCTTGGGTACATGTTGGTAACAAAGATATAGAAAAGAATGGGATAAAGGTTCTAGAGGCCAAATTTAGGCTTTATGTAGGAAGTTGAAATCCAAAACCTCCAGTGTACCATTCTTAGAAATGCTTCCCATTTCACATGCAAGACCAAAAATGCAGGCAGAGCTCCAGAGTCTCAATGTATGGATGAGAAGATGGTGCAAAGAAGAAGGTTTTGGACTTGTTAGGAACTGGACAACAATCTTGGAAAAGAGGAGGCTTTTTCGAAAGGATGGGCTACACCTTAACTATGACGTGATCAGGCTCTTGGCATTAACCTTTAAAAAGGAGACAGAGCAGCTTCTAAACTAGATAATAGGGGAAAAAATGACAGTTGCCCAAGAGTGCATGGTTCAGAAGGATGTATCCTTGAAGGATACTAGCAAAAGAGGGAAATTACGGCAGCCCAACAGAGAGGTTCCAATAAAGATAAAAGTAATCCAGATGCCTTTAAGTACAGAGCAGACAGAGCTGAAAGATTCCAAATTATCCTTGTTAACTAGATTGTTAATACAAATAAAATACAACCTCTAAAATGCCTGTATACAAATGCCAGAAGTCTAAAAAATGAGTTGCGAGAGCTAGAATATAAAGCACTTAATGAAAGGTTAGATATAATTGGCATCTCAGAGACCTGGTGGAAAGAGGACAACAAATGGGATACCGTGACATCTGGTACAAACTATATCACATTGATAGGGTAGATCAAATTGGTGGAGGGGTTACACTCTATGTTAGAGAGGGTATTGAGTCACACAGAATAAACATTTTGCAGGATACAGGACACACTAGAATCTCTATGGATAGAAATCCAATGCAAAAAGGGGAAGGCAATGGCAGTGGGGGTGTTCTATCATTTGCCTGGCCAGAATGAACAGATGGATGATGAAATGATAAAAGAAATCAGGAAAGCTAACAAAAGTTACAACACAGTAATAATGGGTAATTTCAATTACTCCGGTATTGACTGGTCAATATCACAACAGGACATACTAAGGAGATAAAGTTTCTAGATGAAATAAATGACTGCTTTTTGGAGCAGCTGGTTTGTGAATTGAGAAGAGCGTAAGCTATTTTTGACCTAGTCCTTAGTGGAACACAGGATCTGGTGCAAAAGATAATAGTGTTAGGACCACTTGGCAATAGTGAGCATAGCATAAACACATTTGATTAAAAAAATGGAGGAAGGACGGCAAGGAAATCCACAGTGATAACTTTTAACTTTCAAAAGGGAGACTATGATAAAATTGAGGAAAATACTTAAGAAAAAACTAAAAGGAGCAGCTGCAAAGTTTAAAGGCTGGCATCAAGCATGGGTGTTTTTTAAAAATACTATCTTGGATGCCCAGACCAGATGTATTCCATGCTTTAAGAAAGATGGAAGGAAGTCTAAGAAACTGCCAGCATGGTTTATAGGTGAGGTCAGAGTGGCTGCTTTAGCCAAAATAGCATCTTTCAGGAAATGGAAAAAGGAGCCAAATGTCGAAAACAGGAAACAACATAAGCACAGGCTAGTCAGATGCAAGGCATTGATAATGCAGGCAAAGAGAGAATTCGAACAAAAAAAGCTTGCTGTGGAAGCAAAAATGAACAATAAAAACTTTCAAGTACATTTGCACCTAAAAACCCGTAAGAGAGTCAGTTGGACAATTAGATGATAAAGGCATAAAAGTGGCACTAAGAGAGGACAAGGCCACAGTAGAGAGACTGAATAAATTCTTTGTTTTGGCTTTACTGAAGAAGATGTAGGGAAGTTACCCATGCCTGAAATTGTATTTAAAGGTGATGTATCAAAACATGTAGATAGTCATGGTTTAATGGGAGAAAGCCAAAATGGATTTAGTCAAGGAAAGTCTTGTTTTACTAATCTGTTACATTTTTTTGAAGGTGTGAATTAGCAGGTAGATAAAGGTGGGCTGGTTGATATAGTGCATCTGGATTTTCAGAAAACCTTTCACAAGGTTCATTATGAGAGAATCTTGGGGAAATTAAAAAGTCATGAGATAGGAGGCAGTGTAATATTGTGGATCAGGAACTGATTAAAAGATAAAAAGCAAAGTAGGGCTAAATGGCCAATTTTCTCAATGAAAAAAGGTGAATAGTGGAGTACCCTAGGGATGTGTGTTGGGCCCGTTGCTTTCTAACATATTCATAAATGACCTGGAAATGGGAATAATGAGTGAGGTGATCAAATTTACAGATGACACAAAATTATTCGAAGTTGTTAAAACACAAAAGGATTTTTAAAAACGGCAAGAAGACCTTGATAAATTGGAAGACTGGACATCCAAATGGCAGATGAAATTTAATGTGGACAAGTCCAAAGTTATGCACCTAGGAAAGAACAACCCAAACTATGGTTACACAAAGCAAGGTTCCACATTACAGTAATTAGTTACCTGACTGCAGACCAAACACAGTTTAGGACAATTAACCACAGAGTCACTATGAGTTGACATTGACTCGATGGCTCTTAACAACAACAGCAACAATATCCCTTAGTGCAGGCTCGCGCTAATGGTTTTCATGCAGCAAAACCCACCCTGCATGCTTAATGGACTTCAGTAAACATGCCCCTTATATAATTATTTACCCAACATGGTAGAAACCTAGAAAAAAAAAAGAATGTCATTCTGGCTAAACTGGGTGGTCTAACTGGTCTTTATCTGCCACCATTCACTAGCTACATTTCTATGTTATGCTAAAAAATGCACATTCACAAGACTGAGACAACTTAATGGGAATAAATCGGCATTTGTTCAGCAAACCTAACTCCTGCCTTACCAGTGCCTTATCAGGTGATTTGTGATTTGGATTATGAGTCAGCTGATACGTGTATTTGGATTTTCTGAAGACATTTGACAAAGTCCCCCATGATACACCCCTTAGGCAGTTATCCACATAGAAAAGAGTCAATGGTGGAGTGTTCCAAGGGGCAGTACCTGGGCTGTGTTGTTTAACATATTCATAAATGATCTGGAGATAGGAGAGATGAGTGATGTGATCAAATTTGTAGAGGATTCAAAAATTATTCAAAGTCGTTAAAACCATAGAGGATTGTGAGGACTTGAAGAAGGATATGGTGTGACTAGGAGACTGGGAATCTAAATGTCAGATGAAATTTAGGACTCTCTTTATTAAAGCGCGTTAGGCTTTTGCAGTTAACGTGGCAAAAAATTGCAGATAGTACAACATTAGTTGCAAAATCCATGTGTTATCTGTTGGAGCATGTGCATGATTTCCCCCAGCAGAGGACGTATCAAAACTGCAATGAGCATGCCGTAGCAGCAGTTTGGATGCAACTATCACCACTCATTGAGGTGGTGTTCTGAGCCCCTGCACTGTCTGCAGTTGTTGGTTACCATGGGCTGAGTATGTCCGCAGTAATCGCACATTGCAGACAAACCCACTCCCTGCCCATATCGCTCCCACTCCAGTACTTACTGCAGGATCTGCAGATATCAAACATACAGCCATTCTGCAAAATTATACAGAAACACAACATACTGTACAATACCACCTATAAGCAGATGACTTGATGATATATTCCCCACTCGACACCAGAAAACCTGATTACTCCACCATCACGTCTTGCATGACATCAGTCACCGAATGGCCAGCACAATGCAACTTAATAATTAATTACAACAAATATGAAACCCTCATAATCACAAGAGACGCCACATTTAACCCTCCACATAATCTTCTAATAGGAAACCGACCAATCTCTGTGAAGAGCAAAGTGAAATATCTAGGGATCCATCTGGACCAAAGGCTCAACTTCCAATCACACATCAAAAAAACAACCTCCAAAGCCTACTACAAAATGAAGATCCTTCAGGACTTATGACCCATACTTGACCATAAAAACTTCCACACCGTATGTCAGGCAATAATCACCCCTCAGCTTGATTACTGCAATCTGATTCTTCAAGGACTACCCAAATGTGCAACCTAAACTCTATAAATGGCCCAAACTATGGCAACCTGACTAATCACCGGAACAAAAAGACACAAACACATCACACCAATCTTAAAAATCCCTTCACTGGCTCCCCATTCGATCATGAATAAAATACAAATCAAAAATGATGGCTTTCAAGATCCTGCACAACCAGTCCACTGAATGTCTGAAAGAGCTTATCAGGAGGATTCCAGACACTTGATCAAGGAGGAAGCAACACCAAAACACCCTCTCAATAGCTTCTGTGATGACAGGCACCCAAACAGCACTTCATAGAGTGTTTGAATACAACAACCCATCGCTATGGAACTCACTCCCACACCACCTAAGAGCAATTACAGATATTGCTGACTATTGAAAACATCTAAAAACTCCCCTTTTCACAGAATATTTTGACAACATAGCAAACACACACAGGGTCATTCTGAGCCACAAATAGCGGGGATGGATGTCCCAATGGGAGGTCTATCCCCGCTATTCGTACCCCCTCCCGCTGGCATCTAGTTTCCCTGCCGGTTGTATGGGGGCGGGAAAGGGGAGGATCAGGGCAATGTTAGAGCGGGCAGTGGGCAGTCACTGGCCCTGGACATACAGGGCCAATTCTAATGTTGGCCCTGTATTTCCAGGGCCGGCAACTTGAATGGGGAAGTTATTCCACCTTGGAGGACATTGGGGGGTCGGCAGGCCCACGGCCGGGAAAGGATGTCAGGGGGCAGAGAGCATTCCCCGCAGCTAGAGCCTATCCCTGGGAGGCCAAATCAGGGGTCAGGCTGCGGGGAATAAACTGTTTGTTATGGCGGCTGGCATTGTAGCTTTTAAATGGAGCCGCAGTGCCATGGCAACTAAACGCCATGACGCTGCAGCTCCATTTAAAAGCCCTGACTGAGATAGTCGGGAAGTGCCTGTACATGCAGGCCAGGCTGAATTGCAATCCCGGCCTGCACATACAGGCCTGATTGCAATTCTGATCCTGCAGGGCTAGACATGCCCCACGGGATTAGAATCCCGATGCCCTCTATATATCCAGTTCAGACCGGACATACAGAAGGTTCTACATCTGGGACAGAATCGGGCTGACAGCCTTAACACTCAAGATCTCCTACCTGTCACCCCACCCACAGTTTGTACACTGCACCAGACAAAGGCAAAAGCTACTCTGTAAATAGTTATGGAAATGTTGCACAGTTAATTGTAGCTAGATACAACATAATTGTCAATTGTTACATGTAAATAGTTGCTGATTGTACCATTCCATGTGAAACCATTGTTATGTTCATTGCAAACCGCCTTGATAAAACTGAATAAATAAATAGATAAAATAAATAATAAATTTCACAAAAAATGCTTCATTACCTGCAGTTTCCCTGTGTTATCTGTTAATGTGCCCAGACAGTTTTATTTTTATTTATTTAACAATTTTTCTATACCAACTTTGTCCAAGGCGGTTTACATGGAACAACATAACAATTATAAAGAAATTGCTTTTACATTGAATGTGGGAAGTCAACTTGGAGATAAATATGGGGCTGTTTGATGGATAGATATATTATACAATAGCAATAGTAATCATATATGGGGGGGGGAGGGAAGGAGTGATATGAGCAGTCATGAGGGAAGGAAGCTCTAATAGAGGTTACGTAATGTCATTGGGTCCATAGTATTCAGTGAGCAGGTGAGTTTTGAGTGTCTTTTAGGTCACTAATGGATTTTGCTGTTCCTATGTTTTCTGGTAACGAGTTCCATAATGATGGGGCGTAGAGGGAGAACGCTCTGTTACTAGTTTGCTGTGTTGTTTTGATCTTGAGTGGATGAATATTCAGTAGGTTCTGGTTGTTATCTGCCACATTGACAGGTCACACTGCTTAGTAACCATGCCCTTTCCTGTTGACAAATGTGACATGATGCACCTAAGGAAAAATAATTTCAATTACTGGTACAAATTCCTAAGTTCCGAATTAGGAGTCACCACCTAAGCAAAATGTCTTGGAGCCACTGTCGACAACGTGTTGAAATATTCAGCCCAGTGTAGAACAGTTACTAAAACACTAATAGAATGTTAGGAACTATTTGAAAAGAAATGGAGAACAAAAATGAAAATATCATTATGCCTTGGTATAGGTCCCTGGCGCAAACATACCTTGAGTGTTGTGTACAGTTCTGGTCGTTCCATATCAAAGGGGATATAGCAGAACTAGAAAAGGTTCAGACAAGGATGGCACACCACCCTTAAGAAGAGTGCAGAGAAGACAACAGAGAGGGGATATAGTAGAAGTTTAGAAAATCATGAGTACAGTGAAATGGTTAAATGGGGAACAGTTGTTTAACCTTTTGAAGGAAATGAAAACACGAGGACAATCCAGGAAACTAATGACCAGCAGAACGAAAGCAAATCCTGGAGAGTTTTGTCATGTAGCGCATAACTAAGCCATGGAATCTGTTGCTTTTATGAAGAATGGAAGGGTTTCTGATTTTTAAGTTTATAAAATGTATTTATATATCTTAATTGTATGTCGTGCAGCATGTTTTCCTTTGTAAATCTTCTTATCTGGGCAACAGAAAAGTCCAGATGAACTAGAAATAATTAGCAGTAACTAAGCAAGCTCCACCTGAAATTTACTTAAACATTCTCTTTCCACAGTTGACCAATTGATCTAAATGACTTCCTTATGCTTCCCTTCCATCAATGCCAAATGATAATTGATGGTGATTGGGACTGACACATTTGTCAACGGTCTAAAAACCCCCCTGATTTCTCCATTTAATGGTTTAAGTGAGTGACATAAGAGTCAGAACACAGAAGTGTTATCGTTCAGCTCCCCTCCCCAAAATATGATTGTGCATCTGGATAATCAATCTCATTAAAACAGAAGTGACTCTTCTGTTCGCAACAAGCATATTATTCAGACGTAGACAGAGCGAAAGGATTAAAGACCGAAGGGCTTTACAAGAATACAGTGTAGAGGCATTGGGGTATGTTTACTAAAGTTTCTTAACGTGCGCGGCGCACATGAGAGCATGTTAAGGTACCTTAGCGCATGCTAATGACGCTTTACGGGGCAAAAATGTGCTTTAGTGCGCGCTCATGCGAGCAGCGGCGCACACGAGCGCTGAAGGCGGGGAAAGGCTCCCGGAGGGCGGAGGAAGGCTCCCCAGGGGCGGAGAGAAGGGGGTCAATGGGTGGAGAGTGGGAGGGGAGAGGCTCCCCGCACACTAGCGAGGTGAAATTCAAGGCCAAAAATAACGCAAGTGAAAATCTCGCGTTAGACCCGATTTAAAGGGAAAAGAAACCATTTCTGTCAGCAATGTACAGCAAAACCAGGGAAACTAACAAAAAAGTGATAAGTGTGATACATGTGCACAGAACAAAAGTACAAATAAACATTGAAAAGGACCCCAACAAAATAAAAAAAAAATCATAATCAAGCTGGGCAATACTGATAGTAATGGGAAACATCAAACACACTCCCAAGAAAGCCCCCAAAAATAAATATGAATTTTGGAAGGGTCTACGCTCCGTCCCCATACAAGGTGAATGATCCCACAGTGAAATAGCACTGATGAGGGTTTCCCTCTCCATTGGACAGGTTATCTATGGCATGCACATGTTCCACAACAGCAGGGCGGGCATGTCGGAATGGGCAACTGGACAGATGCTGGGAAAGGGGATACAGAGGGCTGCAGGCGGCACATGCTGTGATGCAGCTGGGGCACAGTGCGGACTAGGCAGATGCCTAGATGGCACTTAGGAATGCTGAAACTGAACAGCAGCCAGACAGCAACTGATGAGGGCCCAACATGGGCACGAGAGTGTCTATCACAGTGTCACAGGGGATAGTACCCAGCAGGTACCCCCAAGGGCACAGAACATTGGCAGGCGGTGTTGGGGGGAAGCGTGGACGCCTATGCAGGCACCCCTACCCCAGAACACGCACCATAGGCTGCCGCCTCCCTGCACACTGGATGGCTTGAGACTGCACACCACCAGCACCACCAGCAGAAGGACATGTCAGCATGATGGCAGAGGGGTACTGGTGGTGGAGGGGGGCAGTAGCAGCTGCCCAGATCCGACCATGGCCTAGCCCTGTGTAGGTGGGTGCCATGCACTGCAACAGACAGGCCCTGCCAGACAAACAGTCATGGTATCATCAGGGAATACACTGTCTCTAGGGCAACACAGTGGTGCAGTGCACACAACCAGTGTGTTTGGAGGCAGAAAGCCACAGGTTCAAGTCCCAGCTATGGTGCCTGCCAACCCAGTCCCCATATTTTACCCACTACTACAACGTGCTAATACAGACAGAACGTTTAGTGCAGATGATGTAAACATGCCCAAAACACCTACATTTTACCCTACAGAGCAAAGACACCATAAACAGGTGCATTACCTAGAGCAGAGTCTCCCAAATGCAGTCCTGGAGTGCCAAACACCATTCAGGTTCCATGCTCCCTCTAATAAAGATGCCTGTCCTGCATATCTATGCACCACCCCCATGGTATGCAGATGTATCTCATGCATATTCATGAGGGACAGCATGAAAACCCGAACAGTGTTTGGCACACCAGGACTGGAGTTGGGAACCTCTGCCGTAAAGCAGCAGCCAACAGGGGCAGACACACCCACAGGCTCCATTAGCCAATGCCTCCTGGACAGGCAGGACATTGGGCCCTGCGTGCATCTCCCAATACTAGCACTTGCATACCTTAGCAATGCCACCCTACACCTGGGAATATGGTACACAGCTATCAAACGTTTGCTATGATTACTGGCAGATAGCAATTCCTACGTTAAGCAGTTTGCTGATTGAGCTCCATCATAGCAACCTTTCTGATGTCTGTGGAGTGTGCTTCAGGTCTGGTCTCTGACAGTGTTTACCACCCTGGGGAGTGACCCCCAACAGTATTGCGTACCATATCCATGCTTGCACTGTGCCCAGGACTGGTGTGGTGGCAAGGGCTGCTAAACTCCTCTATAGTAGCACAATGCTGGCATAGGTGTGGGAGTGTGTGTCTGTCTATCCAGTGTGTGGTGGCTGCAAACACCCTCCACAGCCCACACTGCCAGCTCTGTTGCCAGTATGGGCCTGCCAATGTGCATAATGAGGAGCAAGATACCATGGGTATAGCCCGGACAGGGTGGCCTGGCCAGGATGCATCTGCACATGGCATAGGGCACTGGCTGGGACGTTGTAGTGCCCAGCCACCACCTGCACAGACAGGGTGGCCACAGCATGTCCTGCTGGGAGATCACTCTCACCCTGACTGTTCAGTGACCACAGCATGGCTAGGCACCCCCATAGTGCTATATAGTATTTTTCTCATGTGATATTTATGGATTTCCTTTTGGTGCCCAGTCACTGATTTATCTGCTTGGTGTGTATGTTGACATCCCAGTTCTGGGTGCACGCATTTCCACCAGGAACATGCACTATGGACTAGCTAGCAGACTGTCTGCAGCTGCTATGTGTCTTGATGGCGTGCCTTGCAGGGTGCAGTGGCTGAAGGCTTGCTGCAGGAGAATATCAGATAGTGGTGGGGTGCAGCTTAGCATATCCAGGCCTAATGTCTTTCTGCTATTGCGTTATGGATGTGTACTGAGCTGCATTGACTGCCCTCTAGGTGTCTGTTACCCAGCAGGACTGGGGTTGATGGTCCCCTCTACTGCTACCATTGCAGGGAGGTAGAATGTGGATCTGTGGGTGGGAGACCCTGTTTACCACCCTCAGCCCTGGAGGAGGAGGGTGATGGTACATAATCCTCCTAGCGGTCCATAGGGGCTACACCTGACTGAAACATACAGACATATCCAAGGTGTGTCTGCAGAAACTACCTATCTCACACATTAGACCTGCAGCATGGCCAAATCTCTGCTGTGGACGTGGTGCTGGGCGCCCCACCTCACCCTCAGGGTGAGTGCACTACCTGCAGAATGTGACGGTGTGTAGTTACTCTGTGCCAGTACCACACACAGTCAGTTCCCCCTACCAGGCCGAGGTGCTGTGGGGGTGCATACCCCATCTTGTGATCATCTGTAGACTGCTGATTTGCATGTGCAGTGCATCATGGGTATGGGTGGGTTAACCCTATCCTGGTGACCACAGCAGACTGTTTGTGTGGTGACTTGCAGTCCTTCTGCAGCTAGCCAGGGGTTTGCTAGCAGCTGTAGCCCACTGGTTCCTTCACTGCCAGTGGAGCCAAAGGTCATGGGTTTAAACCCACAGTTGTGGTTATTTGATAGGGCTGTCCAAAGTATTATCTATTTTTAATGTACATTAGTGCTGCCAGCAAAAACACCCTCAGCGTGTTGTTGTTGTTAAGTGCCGTCGAGTCGGAGTCGACTCATGGCGACCCTCTGGATAGCTATCCTAAATTGTGTTCGGTCTTCAGTCAGGCGGCTCATTGACGACAGACTGGTACCCGTAGCTGCTGTTATTGTAGCGATCCATCTCATTGCTGGCCTTCCTCTTTTGCGTTGACCTTCTATCTTGCCAAGCATGATGTCTTTCTCTAATGATCTTTCTCTTCGCATGATGTGTCCGAAGTATGAAAGCCGAAGTCTTGTCATCTGAGCTTCTAAAGAAAGCTTAGGTTTGATCTCCTCTAGTACCGACTGGTTTGTTCTTCGGGCAGTCCATGGTATACACAGTATTCGCCGCCAGCACCATAATTCAAAGGCATCAATTTTCTTCCTGTCTGTCTTTTTCACTGTCCAGCTTTCACATCCATATGATGTTATTGAAAATACCATGGCTTGAACAAGTCGAATCTTTGTATGGAGAGACACATCTCTGCTCTTGAGAATCTTATCTAGGTCTTTCATAGCCATTCTGCCAAGAGCAATGCGTCGTCTGATTTCTTGACTGCTTGTTGCTTCTTTATTGATAGTTGATCCAAGTAGGTTAAAGTTGTTCACAATTTCAATTTCTTCTCCTTCAACGATGAACCTGTTGATTATGCCAGTTGTCATGATCTTTGTCTTCTTTACATTAAGGTGCAGGCCCATTTTGAGACTATGTTCTTTGATTGTGAGAAGCAAATGTTTCAGATCATCTTCGCTTTCAGCCAGTAATGTGGTATCATCAGCATAGCGAAGGTTGTTGATGAGTCTTCCACCAATCTTCACACCTCTTTTGTCTTCATACAGTCCTGCTTCTCTGATGATTTGTTCTGCATATAAATTAAACAGGTAGGGGGAAAGTATGCAGCCTTGTCTTACACCTTTGCTTATTTTAAACCATTCTGTTTCTCCTTGTTCCGTTTGAACTGTTGCTTCTTGATCAATGTACAGATTACGCAAGAGAACAATCAGGTGTTCTGGTATACCCATGCTTCTTAATGTGGCCCAGAGTTTCTCATGGTTTACACAGTCAAAAGCCTTGCTATAGTAGATAAAGCACAAATAGATATCTTTTTGGTATTCTTTAGTCTTTTCAAGGATCCATCTCACATCCGCAATGATGTCTCTCGTTCCTCGCCCTTTCCTGAACCCTGCTTGCACTTCAGGTAGTTCTTGTTCTAGGTATGGCTGTAGTCTCTTTTGAATAATCTTCAGTAGAATCTTGCTGGCATGTGGGATCAGAGCGATTGTGCGATAATTTCCACAGTCAGTTGGATCACCTTTCTTTAGTATTGGTATAAACACAGATCTTTTCCAGTCAGTTGGCCATGATGTTGTCTTCCATATTTCTTGGCAGAGCCTTGTAAGTACGGTAACAGCTGCATCAGATTGCTGCAATACTTCTATGGGAATGCTATCAATGCCTGGTGCTTTGTTCTTTGATAAGGCTTTCAATGCTGCTTCAACTTCTTCTTTCATCACCAATGGTTCCTGATCATAAGGTATAGGTTGAAACGGCTGTTGGTCCACTTGATCTTTATCATATAAAAACTCTGTATATTCCTTCCACCTTTTTCTTGATCTTCTCAGCATCATTCAACATAGAACCTTGAGCATCTTGTAACATTCCAATTCGGGGCTGGAACTTTTTCTTTAACTCTCGCAGCTTTAGGAAAGCCGATCTTGTTCTTCCTCTAATAGTTTCTGCTTCTATTTCCTTGCAAGTGTCATTGTAGTACTTTTCCTTGTCCTGTCTTGCTGCACGTTGGAAATCTCTGTTGAGTTCTGCGATTGTCTTTCTTTCTCCTTTGGCTTTAGCTTCTCTGCGTTTCTGGGCAATTTTCAGAGGTTTCTTCTTCTTCCGTCATCCATTTTGGCCGTTTTTGCTTTTTCACCTTTTGTAGAGACTTCTCGCTTTCTTCCAGCACAACCTTCTTGATGTCATTCCATAACTCTTCCGGAGCTCTGTCATTTGTATCTAAAGCAGCAAATCGATTTTGCAGGCAGTCTTTAAATTCCAGTGGTATATTCTCAAGGTCATATTTTGGTGCATTCATGAGTGGTTTGCTCTTTTTCAACTTTAGCTTGAGTTTGCATACTAGTAGTTGATGATCTGTACCACAGTCAGCTCCAGGTTTTGTCTTTGTTGATGTTACAGAGCTTTTCCATCGTTGACTTCCACAGATGTAGTCAATTTGATTTTTATACAATCCATTGGGTGAAGTCCATGTGTACAGTCGTCGCTTGTGTTGCTGGAAGAAGGTGTTTGAGATGAATAGATCATTGGTCTTGCAGAATTCTATCAATCTTTCTCCAGCTTCATTTCTGTTGCCAAGTCCATATTTTCCAACTACTTTGCCTTCTTCTTTGTTGCCAACTTTTGCGTTCCAGTCACCCATGACTATCAGGATATCCTGTTTGCATGTTCTGTCAATTTCAGCTTGTACTTATTCATAGAACTCTTCAATTTCATTCTCTTCTGCAGCTGTTGTTGGGGCATATACTTGAATTATAGTTGTGTTGATAGGCAATCCTCGTAGACGAATAGAGATTAAGCGTTCGCTGACTGCATTGTATTTCATTACAGTTCTTGCAAGTTTCTTCTTTATTATAAATGCAACACCATTTCTTCTTTGTCTTTCATTTCCAGCATAGTAGACCATGTGATCATCTGATGCAAAGTGCCCGATGCCAGTCCATTTCAGTTCGCTGACACCCAACAGATCAAGTTGTACACGTTCCATTTCATTCTTGACCACCTCCAACTTCCCTTGGTTCATGCTTCGTACGTTCCATGTTCCAATGTGTAAGACATCTTTACAGCTTCTGACTCTCATTTCATGCGCAGCTACATCAGCAGTCAGACTTCCCGAGGGCTTTGATCCAACCACATCATAAATGCTGGCTTTACTCTGAAAAGTCTTCAGCTCTTCCCCAGTAGCTAGTTGAGTGCCTTCCGACCTGGGAGTCTCATCTTCCAGCACCATAGCACAATTTGTTTTGTTGTAACTATCCATTGGGTTTTCATGGCAAGATACAGAAGTAGATTGCCGGGCCTTCCTTCCGCGCAGTTTAAGTTTGGTGTTGTTGCCGTTGTCACAGAAATGTGATCCTCCGCCGTCAACACTATCCCATTCTGCTGCTGCCCAGATGCGTGGTTTGTCTTCGTCTGGCACCTCAGCTGAGACCTGTCCATCTTGGGAGACCCTGCCAGTAGTTAAACTACCGATAGTTTAGCTCTCAGCATCACTGATGCACGCAAGCCCTCACAGCACGACAAGCTGCAAACCAAGTGAGAGACCCTCAGCGTACTGTACCCATAAGGTGCCTCAGAGGGCGCTTTATAGGGTGCCCTATAGGGCACCTTATGGTTACCATCCATATAAGGTGCACTATACAGTATCCTATGGAGCGACTGATAGGGTGCCCTATAGGGGACATTATAGGGTGCCGTGGCGGATAGTGCACTTTATAATGTGCCCTATGGAGTGCCTTATAGGGTGCCTTATGCGGCACCTTAGGTTACGGCACATGAGTGTGTGTTTACTGGCAGCAATTAATAAAATACAAATAAAGTGCCACAGGAAACAATACTTACATGTCAAAGCTGATGCCTCAGCCAGCCTTATACATTTGGCACACTGGGGATTGAACTCATGACCCTTACATCATCAGTCAGTGCCTTAACCATTGTGCTACACTGCTGTTCCTTTTGGTATGTCAGCGCACCTACTTAAGATTTTCATGTGTTTAATTGCACAGTGCTGCCATCAAAAACAGTGCTATGACCTTGCTGTGCCTCATAGGGCACCCTATATGGTGCCCTATAGGCCACCCTTTCAGCAACATTGTAGGGTGCCGTGGCGGACAGTGCACTTTAAAATGTGCCCTCTGGGGTACCTTATGGGGTGCCTTATACAGCACCTTATGTTACAGCACTTTGGAAGTGCGTTTGCTAGCAGCAGTACTTAAAATAAAATTAAAAAGCCTCATAATGCAATATTGCACATAAATAGTAGTGCCTCAGCCAGCCTTCTTCATTGGGCACAGTGGGGCATTGAACCCATGTCCTCTGCACTATCTGTCAGTGTCTTTACCATTGTACTGCAGGCCTGTTCCTTTGCTTGTATATCAGCGCGCCTGCTTATGCTTTTTGCGCGCGTTATTCGTGTGCTAATGTGCGCAGCGCACACGAGCATGCGGCGCGTGCTAATCCCATTTTGCTATTTTTGACCAGACTGTCCACTCCTTATATGGCATCCTGCAGACTAACGCGGCGCGCATGTTAAGAAACTTTAGTAAACATACCCCATTGTGTCAGTCCACTTGAAAGATAAATAAATAAAGATAACAGAAAAAATTGAAAAGATATGAAAATAAGGTGATATCTTTTTATTGAACTAGCGTAATACATTTTTAATCATTTTTTAATTATAGAGTTCTTACCTGAGGAAGGAGGGTTTGATCTTAAAAGTTAGTAAAAAGAATAAAGTACTGTTAGTCCAATAAAAATGTACCAACCACACTAGCAAATGACAACCTAGAGAGATTTTAGGAAAGGTTCACCCCAGAAATATTGTTTTAATCTGCTTAAAAATATTTTTGTAAAAAGTTTAGAAACCTTGACAGATAGCTGACTTCATGGACGGTCAATATAGTTTTACCAGAACTGGGTGCACAGTGTGGCTGTTTGTGCTCAATGTCAGCTACCTAATATTGGCTGACTATATTTTTATACTTTTCTAAACTGTTCAATATTGTCATTTTAATTCCATTCTTTTCTTTGCTAGTTCATCACTAGTTAATGCTGCCTGTTAATATATACTACATCACTCTACAATATGTCATTTTTAAAATATTTAGATTTATTTGGTACAATCTGAAGGCTCCCACATGCAACGCCAATATACTTAGGGGTATGTTTGCTAAACGGAGTACTTGTGCGGGGTGCACTTTAGCATGCTAAAATGATGCACTTAAGTGCTCCTAAGCGCCCAGCACGCGTGTGCGTCACATTAACGGGCCTCGCACATGTGTGACGAAAACGCGCACGTGTGCGGGGCGCTGATGTGCGATAGAGGCGGGGAAAGGCCTACGGAGGGCGGAGGAAGGCCCACGAGGGGCGGAGGGAAGGGGTCAATGGGTGGAGAGTGGGAGGGGAGAGGCTCCCCGCACAGGAGCGGGGCTGAATTTCCAAGTAAAAACTATGCATTTAAAGGGAAGAGAAACCATTTCCGTCAGCAATGTAAAGCCAAACCGGGGAAACCCAAAAACCGTGAGCAGTGTGAAAGATGTGCACGGAGCGTAGACCCTTCCAAAAATCATTGCTTTTTTTGGAGCCTACCTGGGAGTGTTTGTATTGTTGGCCATTGATATCAATGTTGGCCAGCTTGGTTATGTGTTGTTTCCCCTTTTTTCGAGGTCATATTTGAGGGTTATTTGCCCTTTTGTCACCATACAAGGTGAATGAGCCCACAGTAAAACTGTGCAGAGAAGGTTTTCTGAGCCGTTCAGTCAGGTTATCTGTCTCCAGGGACTGCACTGTCTCTGTGGCCACAGTGTGGTGTAGCAGAGACAGCCAGTGCCCATAGGGCCAGAGGGTCACTGGTTCAAATCCCAGCTGGGGCTCCTGACAACCCAGTCCCCATAGCTTTACCCACCACCAAACAGTGACAGTCAGGACACCCCTGTATTGCAGAGCACATAAGCATGGTGCAAACACCCATTTTTTTACACAAACCATACCAAATGCCATTACCTACAGCCGAGTCCCCAAAATTCAATCCAGGAGTGCCACAACTCAATCTGGTCATATGCTTTTACCAAGATAAGAACATGTCTGCATGTTGGCGGAAGGGTGCAGGTGGTGGAGGGGCCAGTAGCTGCAAGCCACAGCACACAGTGGCCTAGGCCTGTGCAGACTGGCACCGTCCACCGCAACAGACAGGCTCTGTCGGATATACAGTCATGGCCTCCCCAGGGCATACAGCACATCTGTGGCAACACAGTGGTGCAGTGCATACAGACAGTGTGTGCAAGAACCAAAGAGCACAGGTTCAAAGCCCAGCTGGAGCTACTGCCAATCCTGTCCACATATTTTTCCCAAAACTAAACCATGATAGTAAGGACAAAACTGTATAGCTGAGAACATATGCATGGTTAATTTGCCTATATTTTACCACACCAATCACAGACACCATAAACAGCCGCATTACCTCCTAGAGCAGAGTCTAACAAATGCAGTCCTGGAGGGCCCCACACCATTCAGGTTCCATGCTGCCTCTAATAATGATGCCTGTGCTGCATATCTATGCACCACCCCCATGGTGTGCAGATGTAGCTCATGCATATTTATGAGGGACAGCATGAATACCCGAACAGTGTTCGGAACACCAGGAATGGAGTTGGGAAACCCTGCCGTAAAGCAGCAGCCAACAGGGCCAGACACCCCCCCACACACCCCTACAGGCCCCATTGGCCAAGGCCTCCTGGAGAGGCAGGACATTGGGCCCTGCCTGTATCCCCCAATACCAGCAGTAGCATACCTTAGCAATGCCACCCTACACCTGGGTATACGGTACACAGCTATCAAACCAGGGGTCTCCAACTCCAGTCCTGGAGGGCCACAAACCAGTCAGGTTTTCAGGGTATCCCTAATGAATATGCATGAGATATATATGCATTAGAAATAGCCTGCCATACTGACTGGTTTGTGGCCCTCCAGTGCTGGATTTGGGGACCCCTGCCGTACACCTCTTTCATGTATGATTGTGAGTGGGCAAGGTACAGATGTCCTCGACATCCAAAGGGTAGATAGAATGTGTCACATCCCTCCTCGTTTCTCACCACCACCAAACAGTTGTCTAATAGACAATATTTTGGTGGTGGTGAGAAGCGAGGAGGTATGTGACACATTCTATCTACTCTTTTGATGTCGAGGACATCTGTACCTTGCCCACTCACAATCTTAAATGACAGAGGTGTAAGGTGGGGGTCCCCAAATCCAGCACTGGAGGGCCACAAACCAGTCAGTTTGACAGGCTATTTCTAATGCATATATATCTCATGCATATTCATTAGGGATACCCTGAAAACCTGACTGGTTTGCGGCCCTCCAGGACTGGAGTTGGAGACCCCTGTATCAAACGTTTCCTATGATAGCTGGCAGATAGCAATTCTTACGTAAAGCACATTTTGCTCATTGAGCTCCACCTTAACAATCCTTCAGATGTCTGCGGTGTGTGCTGCAGGTCTGGTCTCTGACAGTGTTTACCACCCTGGGGTGTGACCCCCAACAGTATTGCGTACCATATACATGCATGTACTGTGCCCAGGACTGGTGTGGTGGGTATGGCTGCTGAACTCCTCTATAGTAGCACACTGCTGGCATAGGTGTGGCGGTGGCTGTCTGTCTCTATCCAGTGTGTGTTGGCTGCAAACCCCTTCCACAGCCCACACTGCCAGCAATTTTGCCAGTATTGGGCTGCCAATGTGCATAATGAGGAGCAAGGTACCATGGGTATAGGACGGACAGGGTGGCCTGGCAAGGGTGCATCTGCACAGGGCATAGGGCACTGACTGGGACATTGTAGTGCCTGGCCAACACCTACACAGACAGGGTGACCTCAGTATGTCCTGCTGAGAGATCACTCTCACCCTGACTGTGCAGTGACCACAGCATGGCTAGGCACCCCCATAGTGCTATATAGTATTTCTCTCATGTGATAGATATGGGATTCCTTTTGGGGCACAGTCACTGATTGATCTGCTTGCTGTATATGCTGACATCCCAGTTCTGGGTGCATGCATCTCCACTGGGAACGTGCACTATGGACTAAGTAGCAGACTGTTTGTAGCTGGTCTGTGTTTTGCTGGTGTGGCTTGCAGGGTGCAGTGGCTGATGGCTTGCTTCAGGAGAATAGCAGATAGTGGTGGGGTGCATCTTACCATATCCTAGTCTAATATCTGTCTGCTATTGTGTTATGGAGCTGCATTGACTGCTGTGGGGTGTTTGTTCTTCAGCAGGACCCCGGTTGATGTTCCCCTCTACTGCCACCTTTGCAGGAAGGTAGAATGTGGATCTATTGATGGGAAACCAAGGTTGTGGCTCTTGGTCTGGGGTGGGGGTGGGGGCGGGGCAGGGCGGGGCTGTGTGTGCATGGTCCACCATGGGGGCTACACCTGACTGAGACAGACAGAGATATCCATGGTGTTTGTGCAGAAACTACATATCTTACACATTAACACTGCTTTGGACCTCCAGCAGTTGTGGAAGGTGTTGTGGACCTGGTCCTGGGCACCTCATCGCACACTCAGGGTGAGCACAATACCCGCACAATGTGACGGTGTGTAGCTACTCTGTGCCAGTAAATCACCCGGTCAGTATCCCCTACCAGGCCGAGGTGCTGTGTGGGTGCACCCGGTCATTTGCTCCTACCAGGCCGAGGTGCTGTGGGGGTGCATTCCCCATCTTGTGTTCATCTGTGGACAGCTGATTTGCATGTGCAGTGCATCATGGGTACGGGTGGGCTAACCCTATCCTGGTGACCAAAGCAGACTGTCTGTATGGCAGAGCTACTCAATTCCAGTCCTGGTGGCCCGCAACCCTGCAGGTTTTTGGGATATTTTATTTTTATTTTATTTATTTTATTTAACACTCATTTTTATACCGCATCTTCCAGAGATCAGGTGCGGTGTACAAACAACAACAATTAACAAAGCTAAGTTTGTTTTACATAGAACATCTTAATTTTTACATAGAACATCTTAACATGATATGCATGATATGCATGAGATATATATGCATTAGAAATATCCTGCCAACCTGACTGGTTTGTGGCCCTCCAGGGCTGGATTTGGAGACCCCTGCCTAACACCTCTGTCATCTAAGATTGTGAGTGGGCAAGGTGCAGATGTCCAAGACATCAAAAAGGTATATAGAATGTGTCACATTCCTCCTCACTTCTCACCACCACCAAAATATTGTCTATTAGACAACTTTTTGGTGGTGGTGAGAATCGAGGAGGAATGTGTCACATTCTATATACCCTTTTGATGTCTAGGACATCTGCACCTTGCCCACTCACAATCTTAGATGACAGAGGTGTTAGGCAGGGGTCTCCAAATCCAGCCCTGGAGGGCCACAAACCAGTCAGGTTGGCAGGATATCTCTAATGCATATATATCTCATGCATAGTCATTAGGGATATCCCGAAAACCTGACTGGCCGGTGTGCCCCGTAGGACTGGGTTGGGAAACACTGTTCTAGACATCAAAAGGGTAGATAGAATGTGTCACATTCCTCCTAGATTCTCAACACCACCAAAAAGTTGTCTAATAGACAATATTTTGGTGGTGGTGAGAAGCAAGGAGGAATGTGACAAATTCTAACCTTTTTGATGTCTTGGACATCTGCACCTTGCCCACTTACAATCTTAAATGACAGAGGTATAAGGCAGGGGTCTCCAAATCCAGCCCTGGAGGGCCAAAAACCAGTCAGGTTGGCAGGCTATCTCTAATGCATATATATCTCATGCATATCATTAGGGATATCCCAAAAACCTGCAGGGTTGCGGGCCACCAGGACTGGAATTGAGTAGCTCTGCTGTATGGTGACTTGCAGCCTCTCTGCAGCCAGTCAGGTGCTTGCTAGCAGCTGTAGAGCTGCAGCCCAATGGTTAGGTCACTGCCGGTGCAGCCAGAGGTCATGGGTTCAAACCCACAGTGGGGTTATTTGATAGGATTGTCCAAAGCATTGTTTTTATTTAATGTACATATTTTGATGCCTGCAAAAATGCCCTCAGCGTACTGTACCCATAGGGTGCCTCTGAGGGTGCTTTATAGGGCACCCTATAGGGCACCCTATAGGGCACCTTATGGTTCCCGTCCATATAAGGTGCACTATACATTATCCTGTGACGCAACGTATAGGGTGCCCTATAACGGACATATTAGGGTGCCGTGGCGGACAGTGCACTTTATAATGTGCCCTATGGAGTGCCGTATAGGGTGCCTTATACGGCACCTTCCATTATGGCACGTGAGGGCATGTTTGCTGCCAGCAATTATTACATAAAACATACGGTGCTGCAGGAAAAAATATGTATATTACAAAGCTGATGCCACTGCCAGCCTTACGTCTTAGGCACCCTGGGGAGCAAACTCATGACCCCTGCATCAGCAGTCACTGCCTTAACCATTGTGCTCCACTGCTGCTCCTCCTTGCATGTCAGCGCACCTACTTATGCTTTTCATTCCTTACAATGCACAGTGCTGCCATCAGAAACAGTACTCTGACCTTGCGGTACCTCATACGGCAACCTTTACAGCGCCCTATAAGCAACATTGTAGGGTACCTTGGAGGACAGTGCACTTGAAAATGTGCCTTATAGGGCGCCTTATGTTAACACGCTTTGAGGGTGCGTTTGCTAGTAGTGATAATTAAAGTAAAAATAAAATGCCCCCTAAAGTACTCTTCCCCATAATACACAATGCCTCAACCAGCCTTGTTCATTGGGCACTGTGGGGGTTGAACCCCTGATCCCTGCATCATTGGTCAGTGTCTTAACCATTGTGCTGTGGCTCTGTTTCTGTGTTTACATATTTGCGCGCCACCTTATGCCTCTCAATAATTAGACAGCCTACAAAATCAATAGCGCCCCGCCTAATGGCCATCTGTGCGCCGCCTTACGCTGCCCATTATTTGTATGCCTCCTAAAAAATCACCTCAGCCAACCATTTTCATTGAGCACAGTGGGAGATCGAACCCCTGATCCCTGTACCATTGGTAAGTGCCTTCACCATTGTGCTGTGATGCTGCTCTTATGTTTGCACATCAGCGCTCCACTTATACCTCCCAGTATTAGATTGCCACAGCAACATCAGCGCGCTGCCTTATGCCGCCCAGCATTAACATGCCGCCAAAAACATCAGGGCGGCGCCTTATGCCGCCCAAAACATCAGCGTGCTGCCCAGTATTTCTCTGCCTCCTAAATTAACACATCAGCCAGCCATCTTTATTGGGCTCTGTGGGGGATTTAACCCCCCCCCCCGATCCCTGCACCATTGGCAGGTGCCTTAACCATAGTGCTGTGGCTCTGTTCTTCTGCTTGCCCATCAGCGTGCCACATATGCCTCCCGCACAGCCATCTGTGTCTGGTGTGAATGAACTACATTGCCCACAATCCCTTGCAAATCATATAGATATATGCACTTGCCAAGACTGTGAAGATTCTCACCCAGGCAGCCGTCTGACAAATGGCGTAGTTTTTCGGATTGCTTTTGCACAAAAGGGATTTACTTGCTGAGGATTACAACTAAAGTTCAAGTTTAAAGCTGGAAAAAAAGATTTTCCCTCAACTGCACTTTGGAGAAGTGGATGTTCCAGGAACCTGTCCCAGGAGGAAAAGACCCTGTGCAGAGCTGGATTCATCACTGACACAAGGTAATAAGTACCTGGGCATGTCTAGTGGTGGATGGGAGTAAGGCACAGGGGTAATTGAAAAAAAAAAAGTAGAAAAAAACACACCTGTTTGGAAGGTGGTGCACTTTGTTTTTTTTTTCTTTGTTTCTTGCAGGGATCAAGATGGATCCAAGGGAACTAGCTGATTGGATGGCAGCCCAGTTTAGCAGGCAACAGGAGCTAGCACAGCAGGCTCAGGACAGGTAGCCTCTGGTGATTCCTAGCTCTGCAGCACCATTCCTCTGGCTTTCCCCAGTCCAATGGTGTATGCTGGCCCTTGGAATACCTCCCAGTATACGTACTGCTTTGGACTCTTCTAGACCTCTCAAAGGCTTTTCTCTTCCTTCTTCCAAAGGGTCTCTTTCCCTCTCTGTCCGTCCGGTTTGGTTTCTGCTTCTGATGATCCTTCAGATGAAACTGATGATCAAACTCAAGCTGATTCTCAGGATACTGAGGACAATTCTCTGGATATCCCTGGTGATCATGAAGCTGGTCATCTGTAGAATAAACTCTACTCTTATTCTGCTTAGATGAGTGCTCCCCCCTAATACAGCGCAGCTGTGCTGAATCAGGCCTTGCCCTTTGAGATGAGTGTTCCATCCTAGCACAGCACAGCTGTGCTGAATCAAGCCCTGCCCTTTGCAATGAGTGCTTGGGGATTACCTCATAGCCCTCCTGACTGAACACATGTTTCCTCACTTCAGCTCCTCTAATGGCTGTTGGAAACCTGGTGCATTCTGGGACTGGTAGTCTTTTATGGCAAAATTCTGTTTTCATATTTCTACCAGAACTGACAGGTTGCTTGTTCAGAGTCACTTCACCTTTTCTATAGCTCCTTCCTGAGCTATGATAAGCTTCCTTATCACAGGTTTTACCTTACAGGGAGAAAGTTCCAGTTGGTCACAGACCATGCCCCACTTAAGTGGTTGCAGCAAATGAAGAACCACAATGCCAGGTTGACACGCTGGTACATGGCCTTACAGGCGTTTGATTTTCAAGTTGAACATCATGCTGGGAAGTTACACAAGAATGCGGATGCCCTTTCCCGTATTACGGACTGTAGAGAAGAAGTTTCACCAGTGACACCAGTCCGTAATAACTTAAGCAGGGGGGTATGTGATAAGGAAGCTTATCATAGCTCAGGAAGGAGCTATAGAAAAGGTGAAGTGACTCTGAACAAGCAACCTGTCAGTTCTGGTAGAAATAAGAAAACAGAATTTTCCCATAAAAGACTACCAGTCCCAGAATGCACCAGGTTTCCAACAGCCATTAGAGGAGCTGAAGTGGGGAAACATGTGTTCAATCAGGAGGGCTATGAGGTAATCCCTAAACACTCATCACAAAGGGCAGGGCCTGATTCAGCACAGCTGCGCTGTATTAGGGGGGAGCACTCATCTAGGCAGAATAAAGGTAGAGTTTATTCTACAGAGAAGTTTCCTGAGAATCAGCTTGAGCTTGATCAGTTTCATCTGAAGGATCATCAGAAGCAGAAGCCAAACCGGACGGACAGAGAGGGAAAGAAACCCTCTGGAAGAAAGAGGAGAAAAGCCTTTGAGAGGTCTAGAAGAGTCCAGAGCAGTACGTATACTGGGAGGTATTCCAAGGGCTAGCATACACCATTGGACTGGGGAAAGCCAGAGGAATGGTGCTGCAGAGCTAGGAATCTCCAGACGCTACCTGTGAGGGAGACGGCTGCACGTGGAAGGGACCCTAAGACCCGTGCCAGAAGGTATGTGAAGAGAGATCCAGTGTCCAGGGATCTGGATTGGAAGGCTGGATATAAGAACTGGACTACATACTGGCCAGGCTATATAGAGAGGAACTCTAACAGCAATGGAAGCTCAGGTATGAACACTGATCTATGCCCTAGCTATAACCTTGAAAGACAGCAGGGAAACAAGTATTCTCCTGAAAGTGCTCCATTGAGAGATTCATCTATGCCAATCCATGATATTGAACCCATGCTTGTTGAAGAAGGGGGAATGATTGCAGATGAAGAATGTGTTTATATGGACTGCTCTCTGTCCAAACTTTGGTGATTTTCTGTTATAAAGTATAGCAACCATCACAAAGAAATACAAACTTGTTCTTTAATCTACTCAGAAAAGGTCCTGAGTAAGATTTCTAGCCACACAGTAGAAAGCAAGCCAGCTAAGGGGTTTCAGCTGGATAACTGCTAGCAATTGAGCCTTACCTAATTGCTTGTGAGCTAGGAGAGAATCACTTCTGAATCTATGTGGGAAGATATAAGAAGTTAACCTGAAAAGAACAGTTTTTTTTTTCTCTTTGTAGCTTTTGGTTTGTTGTTTGATACATGCTAAGATAATATTAGCTAAGCCTACAGAAAAGACCAGTTTGTTATCAACCAGGTCTTTATTTCTTTTGCTTTGATTGCCTGACAAGTTTAAAGGTTGTTTTCCTTATTTTGTTTTTCCAAGTTTAACACTGAAAGCAAGTAACCTGATTTATGTGCTACCAAGCATATCTGTGTTGGGAGAAATAACCTCATAAATAAATATCTTATTGGCTTTAACACTTGAGCACAACTAAATTATTGTCAGCAGCTGTGTCTGGTGTGAATGAACTACATTGCCCACAATCCCTTGCAAATCATATAGATATATGCACTTGCCAAGACTGTGAAGATTCTCACCCAGGCAGCCGTCTGACAACCTTCACTACCACCCTCCCCCCGATAGCAGCCCAACATAATCTCCTTCCCCAAGACCACCCACCTCCCCCCCAAATGGTCATGAACTCCAGCCCTTCTCCCACCCTACAACTCCTAGGGTTTTACCTGGTACTTCCTGGTGGACCATATGGTGAACAGGGCAGAAGCAGATCCTCTCCACTCCTGCCCTTGCCCCATCAGCTTACAAAATAGTGCCGGTCTCGCTATACTGACCCCTAGTAGCTAGGAGTCAGTAACATAAGGTGATGTTAAGTGCAGCCAAACTATTGGCAGTCATGGCAGCTAGCTCACAACAATATTCCATGCACTGTCACTGGTTGACACACCCACTCTTCACCCCTATACTACACTGTGGCATTAAGCAAATACTACAGAAATAACCCCACACTGTCTGTTTAGTGCGTGCGCTAATTGTTGGCATGCTTTGGTGCATGCAGGACAGCTTACACTAGAGCCCACGCTACCTTTTAGTGCTGCTGAGTAAGCATGCCCTTATTGACTTAAATCTTGAGACAGAGGAGAGGTGGAGGGTTTGTTTGTAAAAGTGTGTTTTTGATTTCATTAAAAAAGCAAAAATAGTTCTCAGCTTGCTTTGTTATTGTTGTTGTTAAGTTCCGTCGAGTCAGTGTCGACTCATGGCAACCATCTGGATAGCTGTCCTAAACTGTGTTTGGTCTTCAGTCAGATGGCTCATTGTTGACAAACTGGCACCCATAGCTGCTGTTATTGTATCAATCCATCTCATTGCTGTCCTTCCATTTTTGCATTGACCTTCACCCTTGCCAAGCATGATGTCTTTGTCTAATGATCTCTCTGTTTGTATGATGTATCCAAAGTATGAAAGTTGAGGTCTTGTCATCTGAGCTTCTAAGAAAACTTTGGTTTGATCTTCTCTAGTACTGACTGGTTTGTTCTTCAGGCAGTCCATGGTATACACAGTATTTTTCACCAGCAGCATAATTCAAAGGCATCAGTTTTCTTCCTATCTTTTTCACTGTCCAACTTTCCCATCCATAAGATTTTATTGAAAATACTATTGACTTGGACAAGTTGAATCTTTGTATGGAGAGAGACATATCTGCTCTTGAGACTCTTGTCTAGGTCCTTCATAGCCATTCTTCCAAGAGCAATGAGTCATCGGATTTCTTGACTATTCGTTATTTCTTTATTGATTATTGGTTATTGATCCAAACAGGTTAGTTTGCCACTATTTCTTCTCCATCAATGATGAATTTGATTTTGCCATTTGTCAGAATCTTTGTCTTCTTTACATTAAGGTGCAGGCCCATTTTAAGACTCTCTTCCTTATCTTGAGAAGCAAATGTTTCCGATGTCTTAACTTTCAGCCGGTTGTCTTCATACAATCCTGCTTCTCTGATGATTTGTTCTACATATAAATTAAACTGATATGGGGAAAGTATGCAGCTTTGCCATACACCTTTGCTGATTTTAAACCATTTTGTTTCTCCTAATTCCGTCTGAACTGTTACTTCTTGATCAATGTAAAGGTTATGCAAGAGAACCATCAGGTGTTCCGGTATACCCATGCTTCTTAATGTTGCCCCGAGTTTTTCATGGTTTATACCATGAAACATCTTGCTGTAGTCTAAAAAACACATAGGGGGTCATTCTGTTATTCGTCCCCATCACTAACCTCCCTGTATGAACAGTGAGTTTGTACGGGGAGGTCTAGAGAGGGACAGGAAGGGACAATCCAGAGGTGGAACGAGGGCGTGGCATGGGCTGCCCTTTACCCTGGATGTACAGGGTCGATTCTGAGGTCGGTCTTTTACGTCCAGAGCCTTCAGGCTAGACGGTAGACTTATTCCACTTCGAAGGTGGAATAAGTCCCCCTGGATAGTGGGGGACATCAGCATGGGACACAGGAAAGCAGGTGAGGGGGCTCAGGGGGTCACCGCAGCCCGACCCAGGCCTTGGAAGGCCAGATCGGGGCTCAGGCTGTGGGGAATGGAGGTTGCTCTTTGGCTGCTGGCAATCACGGTTCGTGAATGGAGCCGTGGTGCTTTAGCATCGAGATGCCATGGCACTGTGGCTCCATTCACGAGCCTGGCTGAGTTAGCTGGGTAGTCACCGGGATGTACAGCCAGGCAGTCAGGTCCCGGCCTACACATCCAGGCGCTAGACCCAATTCTCATCCCATGGGGGACGCGGGATCAGAATTGGGTCTAACTTTGCACAGCCTGAATGGAATAGGCCTCATATAGATCTGATATTATTTTGTCTTTTTAAGGTTCCATCTCACATCTGCAAATTACATCCACATTCAAAAAGCCATTTTAGAAAGGTATGCATTTGCACATGTCTGCCCTAATCAAATGCAAGTCACTTGGGACCATGGCTCAGATGGTAGAAAGATACACGTGCATCTCCAATGCCAAATAGAGGTTGCACGTGGCCACAGAAATTCTATCCTGGGTGTGTTTAGGTTTTAAAACGTGCTCATTTCAGCCAGCACTTTACAGGTTTAGGGAGCTATCCTCCTTAATCTGTCTCCCGTTTTTTCCCCTCCACATTGTACTTTGGTAGACATTGAACCATGATGAAGGGTACCGGGACGTCTACATGTCCAAAATGACCAGGACATATGTTCACATGCTGATATTTGCACATGTTCGTTCCGAAATACTGGCACTTACATGTGCAGGTCACAGGAGTTTTGTTTGTATGTATTTTTCACATGTGTGTTTGCAAAACAGCATCCTCCACTGTAGATGGATGTCCATAGCTGTGTGTACCGGCATTTCCTGGTTTTCTGTAACACACATGTCTACACTGAGGGGTGAGGATATGTCAATTTTAGATCAGACTTAACAATTCCCACTTTCACCCTTAAAACTGACAGAGAATTGCAGATGTTTTCACTTGGACTTTGCTACAACTACATGAACGGCCTTTGTAAAATGCGCTTTCACAGAAATACTTTTGTGCCTTATTCATTGAAGAAAGGATTGGAAAAGGGTCATTAGTTGTTGGCAGGGGTACACATGGTAATGACAGCTTACAAATGTAATAAATTCAACTGAGTGGAATTGAATAGGGTAGTGAGGTAGACATTTCTCCATTTACAGAACACAGAGTTTGTTTAGAAATAACTAAACAGAAAGTCAACAATCCTATAGGATTGGATGGGATGTATTCTAGGCTGTTGTGGGACAGCAGAGAGGTTCTCACAAGTCCTCTGATCACAATCAAATAGGGGGTGACCCTAAATACATAACCCTAGAGAAGATAGACTGAAAAGGAAACAGCTGTATACTTTAAGAAGCAGACTTGAGATACCAAAAGACAGAGAAAGTCATTTCCACCCCAAGGGTGAAAAGACCCATACAGATCTGAGATAGCGTTTTTTAAACTGTTATTTCAGGCAATCCATAAAATATTTGCTAGAAATCATAAGAAGGCCTTGCCTAGAGGCCAGCATCAACTCTCCTTTAAAACTACCATTATAACTAATAGTATCATTCAACAAATTCTTTACTCCATATTCCTCAACAAGAGGGTTCGGATATTTCCCTTTACAACTCACTATGCAAAAGTAATATTCAAATTATAGTAACACCTCAAGAACTAGAGCATTCTCATCTCCTTCTTTCAAATCCCCCCCCCATTCCCACATTCTCTCACCCCTTCCACACCATTGTCTCTTTACACCACTCTCAATCTCTTTCTAGCTCCTCCAGAGACTTCATACCATTTTCAACACCTCTTTCTCCAGTCTTCCCCTTCTTTTCAACCTTTTCTTCCATCTCTAAAGGATCTTTCATTTTAACCCCTACCCAGTTCAGGCATTATTGTCCCTTTTCCCACCTCCAGACGCTCTTCCCCCTTCTTGATCCATCCGTCTACTCTTCACCTTTGCACCTTCTCACTCCAGACACTTTCACACCCTGCATACCTCCTTCCTTAATCTCTCCACACTCTTTCCTCCTTTGCACTCTCTCTCTCTCTCTTCTTCCAGATGACATGTCCTCTTCTCACTTCGTTCTCTCTCTAGAGGCTCTTCTCCCCTTCCCTCCCACTCCCTCCAGCCACACTTT
Source organism: Ichthyophis bannanicus (assembly GCA_033557465.1). Taxonomy (NCBI): domain Eukaryota; kingdom Metazoa; phylum Chordata; class Amphibia; order Gymnophiona; family Ichthyophiidae; genus Ichthyophis; species Ichthyophis bannanicus. The sequence goes on along the minus strand of CM066036.1, from coordinate 827,263,420 downwards.
CTGTTTTCCTCTCCCTATCTACCTTCTGAAGATATGCACCCTTCTCCCTCCTTTTCTTAGACCCTTCCTAAACCCTTTGGTTAACCGTGTAAACGCCTGCTAGCTGGATATTCGATGGCACATACACAGATAGTCCCGTTGAATATCCCTGATTAAGTCCCCTGGCTGGCTAGCATCAAGGTGTGCCGGGGGCACTCCGAGGCAGAGTCAAGGTGGGGACCGGCACTAACCATGCAGTACTGATATTGGAAGCTGCATGGTTAGCACTAGGTGCCTATAAGATAGGCAAGGGTTTTCCTCACCTATCTTATAAGTGCCGAGGCTAACCACGCAGCATCCAATATTGATGCTGCATGGTTAGCCTCGGTGGCTCCGGGCAGCATGGCCAGACCCGGATACTCACTTCTGTTGCCATGTAAGTGAATATCAGGGGTTTGGGACCAGAGGGCAGAGCTAAGTGGCTATGGCGCTTAGCCCTGCCCATTTGAAAAGTGGGCCCTTCCTTCTTACTCTCCCTGCAAATGCTCTTCCCTCTTTTTCATGCCTTTACTTCCTTCAAATGTTATTCCCCGTTCTCATCTTAGTCTGTCCTTCCCAGGCTATTTCTTCTTACCCTTCCTTTCTTCTCTCCTCCCAGACCGATGGTGCAGAATTACAAATAAAACAGGAATCATGATGCGTTGCATCAAAAGGTGAAAGCTAAGAAGAACAGAAGGAAAAAGGAAAATTGAGGTATAACCAGGACTGGCGCTACCATTAGGTGAACTAGGCAATTGTCTAGAGCGTCATCCCTCCGGGGGCATGCATTGCCACTGCTGTCCCCCTCTCAGGATGTGCTGCAGCAGCTATGGCCGCAATCAGCCCCGTGGTAATTACCTTTAAACTTCAGCGCCATGGGGCTGTTTGCGGCCATTGCTACCTGATAACAGCGGGGGGAGGGGGCGCAAGGAATGAGGTTCACCTAGGGCACTTCATTTCCTTGCTCCGACCCTGGATATAACAACGAGCCACGAGATAGAATCAGCATAAGTTAGCGCCTGAGCAACAGGGTTACTTGTGCTTGATATCTCTCCTTAGTGCACAGTCCTAGGGGCCAGCAACAGGAGACGTGTTTAATGTCATCATAGCTTTTGCTGTTGTGGGGCCAGTCTCGCAATAAGAACTGTGAAATTTGGCCCTACACCAGCAGGAGATAATGCTCGATTAAACACATCTCCTTCTGCTGACTGAGGAGACACACTAGGATTGCCAGCTTTCTTACAAAGAAAAATCTGCCACTTACCCCCTTCCCTCACACGGACAGTGCAAGGGTATTGGGCAACCTTAGTGAACCTTCAACTTTGCCATCTTGCCACCCGCCTGAGATTTTGATTGTTAAACTCAACAATCAAGATCATCGAAACACCCCCAATTCCACTCTAATCCTATAAAAACTGGACATCATACAGTACTTTAAAATATTAAACTTCGTCTGTGCGCCCACACTCCCAGCAGTTAGAAGAATCTGCCGATGGCTCTTTAGGTTTGTCAGCATCTAGTGTCTGGCTTTGACTGTTGCTGTTCTTTGCTGCCCCTCAGAAGGTGCTGCAGCTGCCCAGTCTTGCCTAATGATTGGACTGCCCCCAGCTACCTCAACACGCCACATATCTCTGCAGAGTCCTGACCCCGAATGGCCTCTCCAGTAAGCAGGCAAAAAAAAGTGCATGGTTAAATATCGAGCATACTTCCATCCATGGACAAGGTGAGCAATAAAGAAAGCCCTGATTTCTGTGGTTAAAATAGACTGTACACTCTTAGGAGCAAGGACCGTCTCTTACATGTTCCTGGAGGAAAGATCCATAAACCATTATTAAAGAGGACCCAGGAAATCCTCTGCTTGCCTCAATACAAACATCGTGGAACCTGTGGGCCTGATTCTGTCCGAGACATAGATCCTCTCTGTGCATCTGGCCTGAACCGGATGCACAGAGGGGATCGCGATTCTGATCCCGTGAGGCATGTCTAGCCCTGCGGGATCAGAATCGTGAACAGGACTGCACCCGTCTAACTCAGTCAGGGCTTTTAAATGGAGCTGTGGCTACATGGTATTATGTTGCCATGGCACCATGGCTCCATTTAAATACCGTGATGCCAGGCGCAAGCAAAAAGGGTTTATTCCCCGCAGCCCAGCCCCTGTTCTGACCTCCTAAGATCAGAGTCTGGCTGCAGGGAATAAATCCTGGCCCCCCAGCCCCATCCGCGCCCCAGGCCATCAAAAAAACATCCAGGGAAGTTATTCCACCTCGGAGGTGGAATAGCTTCTCCGGACATTTCGCCGACACTGGACGTACAGGGCTAACATTAGAATCGGCCCTGTATGTCCAGGGCTGGCTACCGCCCACTGCCTGCCCACTCTCTGCCCCCAAACTGCCCCTTCCCCACCCTGTCTAATGGGGAAGTTAGTCAGGGCAGGCAAGGCCACAAATAGCGGGGTTGGACATCCCTTCAAGCCATCCATCCCCACTATTCGTAGCACAGAATAACCCCCTGTGTGTCTTTTTGGGGAATCTGTGACTTGGATTGGCCACTGTTGGAAATAGGATACTGGGCTTGATGGACCATGGTCTGACCCAGTATGACATCTCTTTTTTGAAGGATAAGGTGGTATACAAAACTGGCTAAATAAGTAAATAAATAAATTGATATCTTATGTTCTTATTATTATGTCTCCGTACAGTGCTTTGTACCCCTTGTAGCGGTCTATAAATGATAAATAGTATTAGGAGTGGTAGAGTAGTAAAATCTTATTTGGCCTATGGAAATGGCTTTGATCGCTGCTCTCTCACATCTCTGCATAATAAAATATAAAATACAATACAACATGATAAACATAGCCTGCATATAATGTTTATTCCTTTTAACTATCCCATATATCCTCCCTAATTTAACATATCTCCTAGAGCTTCCCATACACATACCTCCCCCCCCCACCCCCATTCATTTAATTCTCCAAACCAGGGAGCTATAAGCTTACAAAATCGAAGAGCCATTATACACTTTTTAAAATATTTCAAGAGCTGCAACCCTGCAGCACATGTAAATTGTTTCCTCCTCTGCCCTCACCCCCAAGCAGTTATTCTTTCTCTTCCCCCTCCCCCAGTCCCTATCCCCAGCAGTAACATATTCTCACCCCTCCCCCAGTCCCTATCCCCAGCAGTAACATATTCTCACTCCTCCCCCAGTTCCTATCCCCAGCAGTAACATATTCTCACCCCTCCCCCAGTCTCTATCCCCAGCAGTCACATACTCTCCCCCTCCCCCAGTCCCTACCCCCAGCAGTCACATACTCTCCCCCTCCCCCCAGTCCCTACCCCCAGCAGTCACATACTCTCCCCCTCCCCAGTTCCTATCCCCAGCAGTAACATATACTCACCCCTCCCCCAGTCCCTATCCCCAGCAGTAACATATACTCACGCCTCCCCCAGTCCCTACCCCCAGCAGTAACATATTCTCACCCCTCCCCCAGTCCCCTACCCCCAGCAGTAACATATTCTCACTCCTCCCCCAGTTCCTATCCCCAGCAGTAACATATTCTCACCCCTCCCCCAGTCTCTATCCCCAGCAGTAACATATTCTCACTCCTCCCCCAGTCCCTACCCCCCAGCAGTAACATTTTCTCACCCTTCCCCCAGTCTCTATCCCCAGCAGTAACATATTCTCACTCCTCCCCCAGTCCCTACCCCCAGCAGTAACATATTCTCACTCCTCCCCCAGTCCCGATCCCCCAGCAGCCACATAGTCTCACCCCTCCCCCAGTCCCTATCCCCCAGCAGCAACATATTCTCACCCCTCCCCCAGTCTCTATCCCCCGCAGTAACAAATTCTCACCCTGCCCCCAGTCTCTATCCCCAGCAGTAACATATTCTCACTCCTCCCCCAGTCCCTATCCCCAGCAGTCACATATTCTCACCCCTCCCCCGTCCCTATCCCCAGCAGCAACATATTCTCACCCCTCCCCCCGTCCCTATCCCCAGCAGCAACATATTCTCACCCCTCCCCCCGTCCCTATCCCCCAGCAGCAACATATTCTCACCCCTCCCCCAGTCCCTATCCCCCAGCAGCAACATATTCTCACCCCTCCCCCAGTCTCTATCCCCAGCAGTAACATATTCTCACCCCTCCCCCAGTCTCTATCCCCAGCAGTAACATATTCTCACTCCTCCCCCAGTCCCTATCCCCAGCAGTCACATATTCTCACCCCTCCCCGTCCCTATCCCCAGCATCAACATATTCTCCCCCCTCCCCCAGTCTCTATCCCCAGCAGCAACATATTCTCACCCCTCCCCCAGTCCCTACCCCCAGCAGTAACATATTCTCACCCCTCCCCCAGTCCCTATCCCCAGCAGTCACATATTCTCCCCCTCCCCCAGTCCCTACCCCCAGCAGTAACATATTCTCACCCCTCCCAGTTCCTATCCCCAGCAGTAACATATACTCACCCCTCCCCCAGTCCCTATCCCCAGCAGTAACATATACTCACCCCTCCCCCAGTCCCTATCCCCCATCAGTTACATATTCTCACTCCTTCCGTATTCCCTTTGCCCCTGCAGTAAAATTTTATCACCCCTCCCCCATTACCTTTCCCCCAGCAGCAACATATTCTCACTCCTCCCCCAGTCCCTATCCCCCAGCAGCAACATATTCTCACCCCTCCCCCAGTCCCTATCCCCCAGCAGCAACATAATCTCACTCCTCCCCCAGTCCCTACCCCCAGCAGTAACATATTCTCACTCCTCCCCAGTCCCTATCCCCCAGCAGCAACATATTCTCACCCCTCCCCCCGTCCCTATCCCCCAGCAGCAACATATTCTCACTCCTCCCCCAGTCTCTACCCCCAGCAGTAACATATTCTCACACCTCCCCCAGTCCCTATCCCCAGCAGTAACATATTCTCACCCCTCCCCAGTCCCTATCCCCAGCAGTAACATATTCTCACCCCTCCCCCAGTCCCTACCCCCAGCAGTAACATATTCTCACCCCTCCCCCAGTCCCTACCCCCAGCAGTAACATAATATCACTCCTCCCCCAGTTCCTATCCCCAGCAGTAACATATTCTCACCCCTCCCCCAGTCTCTATCCCCAGCAGTAACATATTCTCACTCCTCCCCCAGTCGCAACCCCCAGCAGTAACATATTCTCACCCTCCCCCAGTCTCTATCCCAGCAGTAACATATTCTCACTCCTCCCCCAGTCCCTATCCCCAGCAGTAACATATTCTCACCCCTCCCCCAGTCCCTATCCCCCAGCAGCAACATATTCTCAACCCTCCCCCAGTCCCTATCCCCCAGCAGCAACATATTCTCACCCCTCCCCCAGTCTCTATCCCCAGCAGTAACATATTCTCACCCTTCCCCCAGTCTCTATCCCCAGCAGTAACATATTCTCACACCTCCCCCAGTCCATAAACCCAGCAGTCACATATTCTCACCCATCCCCCAGTCCCTATCCCCAGCAGCAACATATTCTCACCCCTCCCCCCGTCCCTATCCCCAGCAGCAACATATTCTCACCCCTCCCCGTCCCTATCCCCAGCAGTAACATATTCTCACCCCTTCCCCCAGTCTATATCCCCAGCATTAACATATTCTCACCCCTCCCCCTGTCCCTATCCCCAGCAGTAACATATTCTCACCCCTCCCCCCGTCCCTATCCCCAGCAGTAACATATTCTCACCCCTCCCCCAGTCCATATCCCCAGCAGTCACATACTCTCCCCCTCCCAGTCCCTTTCCCCAGCAGTAACATATTCTCACCCCTCCCCCAGTCCCTACCCCCAGCAGTAACATATTCTCACCCCTCCCCAGTTCCTATCCCCAGCAGTCACATACTCTCCCCCTCCCCAGTCCGTATCCCCAGCAGTAACATATTCTCACCCCTCCCCCAGTCCCTATCCCCAGCAGTAACATATTCTCACTCCTCCCCCAGTCCCTATCCCCAGCAGCAACATATTCTCACCCCTCCCCCAGTCCCTATCCCCCAGCAGTAACATATTCTCACTCCTCCCCCAGTCCCTACCCCCAGCAGTAACATATTCTCACCCCTCCCCCAGTCTCTATCCTCAGCAGTAACATATTCTCACTCCTCCCCCAGTCCCTATCCCCAGCAGTCACATATTCTCACCCCTCCCCCCGTCCCTATCCCCAGCAGCAACATATTCTCACCCCTCCCCCAGTCCCTACCCCCAGCAGTCACATATTCTCACCCCTCCCCCAGTCCCTATCCCCAGCAGTCACATATTCTCACTCCTCCCCCCGTCCCTATCCCCAGCAGCAACATATTCTCACCCCTCCCCCAGTCTCTATCCCCAGCAGTAACATATTCTCACTCCTCCCCCAGTCTCTATCCCCAGCAGTAACATATTCTCACCCCTTCCCCCAGTCTCTATCCCCAGCAGTAACATATTCTCACTCCTCCCCCAGTCCCTATCCCCAGCAGTCACAAATTCTCACCCCTCCCCCCGTCCCTATCCCAGCAGCAACATATTCTCACCCCTCCCCCCGTCCCTATCCCCAGCAGCAACATATTCTCACCCCTCCCCCGTCCCTATCCCCAGCAGTGACATATTCTCACCCCTCCCCCAGTCCCTATCCCCAGCAGTCACATATTCTCCCCCCTCCCCCAGTCCCTATCCCCAGCAGCAACATATTCTCACTCCTCCCCCAGTCTCTATCCCCAGCAGTAACATATTCTCACTCCTCCCCCAGTCTCTACCCCCAGCAGTCACATACTCTCCCCCTCCCCAGTCCTTACCCCCAGCAGTAACATATTCTCACTCCTCCCCCAGTCCCTACCCCCACAGTCACATTATCTCTTCCTCCATCCCAGTCCCTTTTGTTGTAGTCACTCCCTATGTGTCACCTAAGAGGGATCTAGGCTCTTTTGGGGAAATCCCCTCCCCTTAGAGTGGGATCATGCTTGATATATTTGCGAGTCCATTATTGTAATCTAGATACATTTTAATCTATGTTATGCGCCCAATTTTCTTCTTGGTATGATACTTTTATCAAACACATACCCAGGTGACACATAGGGAGTGACTACAACAAAAGGTATTTTTGGGCTCTTTAAACTTCAGGCAGTCGCCATGAAGTTGGAGGGTGGTCTGAGTATAAAAGCAAGCCATTTCATTGAGACTACACATGCGCGGTGTCTTTTTGCAATGACGAGCCCGGTGGGGAGAGTAAAGAGGTATGTGGTTCTCGGCGAGTGGAGAATGTTCTTTAATGAATATTATAGTCTTCAGACATTTACATTTTGCAAAGAATACTGATTTTGATATTTTTGATCAATCTATAGAGCTCACTGGGATGCATAGCCGCATGTCTCAACAGAACGTTTAAACAGAGTTGGAATCCCCCAAAGAAACCGCTTGCGCGGTGAAACGCACAAGTGCTAAGGATTTGCGTTGGGATTGAATTCTGATTTCGAAAAGATTTCACAGATAAGCGTTTTGCTATGTTTCTAGTTAATCAATCGAATTGAGAACATATTACCGATTTACCATTGTTTGGACAGCATTCTCATTATCAAAACACTATTAAGCTCTATTTTCAAGTATGTTAAGGGAACATGCTGGGTTCTTGATGCAATTTAGGGGATTGGTAGCTGCAGAGGTATTGCACCTCACATGTTCCATCCCCGATCTAGTCTGAGTCCCGCTCCCTAATTATCCTGTATTTTTTGGAGTGAGTTAGAGAGTGGAGCAATATCTTGTGTCTATTAGTACAATTGCTCCAACAAACCCATTGACAATTTGTTGTTTAGTACACTATTTGAGTAGGACAGGCATGAGAGGAGGGAACAATGAGGAATTAAACCCATGAACACTGCCAAGAATGGCATTGTATTAACCAGTAGGTGATACCTCCATGGTGTATGTCACAGCAATGCCTGGGTACAGAAGGACTGCAGGTCACCACACAAACTGTCTGCTGTGAGTGCCAGGATAGGGTAACCCAACCAGTACCCATGATGCAATGCACATGCTGAATAGCTGTCTACTGCTGATCAGCAAATGGGGTCTGCACCTCTCCGGTACCTCAGCTTGGAAAGACGAACTGACAGTGTGTGATACTGGCACAGAGTAGCTACAGACCATGTCATTATGCAGGTTCTGTGTTCTCCCTGAGTGATAGGATGGGTGTCCAGCACTAGGTCCGCAGTACATGAGGTGCTAGAGATAGGCCCTGCTTTACATCCCCATCACTGCCAATGTATGATAGTTGTTCCTTGCAGTGCAGCTGAAGGTAATTCGGTGTTCTAAATCCTGCAGTCACATGTTGCCCTCTAGGACCAAACACCACCCAGATTAGTGTGTACCCTGTGTTAGGGTCTGGCTGACATGGGTACCTGTTAGCAGGGCAGAGGGGTTTCCAGACTTGTATGAGGTTTGTGTAGCAGTCAAAGTGGTATACAGTACATACCCCAAAGGGGCTCACATCACCCTTTTTGTAGGTAAGGAACAGGTGCCTCAGCCCCCCTGAAGCAACCTCCATCCTACTGGTATGTGACAGCCCTCCAGGGTTGGTGGGCCAGAACCATACCTGTGCCTAGGGAAGACTAGTAACAACAATGGGGGTTAGTTATGGAAAGCCTCAACTGCCTCCCACCACTGTCTGACAATCACCAGCAGACAGCCTGCACTGCATAGGTATTCCACTAGCCAGCCCATAGTGCATGTTCACAGAGGAACTATGTGCACCAAGCAAGTATCTCAGCAATTGGAGCACCAGCACTAGGAACACAACAGGATCACTGATGGCAGATAACATAGAGCGCTATGTGGGAACCTAGACATGCCATGGCCACTGCTCAGTCAGAGTGAGTGCCCTCCCAGCATGCCATGCTGTGGCCACCCTGTCCATGCAGTTAGTGGTCAGGCACTACAGTGTCCCAGCCATTGCCCCACACCCTGTGAAGATGCATCCTGGCCAATCCGCCCTGTCTGGGCCATACCCACAACACCTTGCTCCTCATTATACACATATTCAGGCTAATGCTGGTAACAGTGGGACATTGTGGGCCCAGTGAGGTGTGGGCAGCCACAAAACAAAGGATAGACATACACACACACACACACACACACATTCCTATTGCAGCATTGTGCATTGATAGGGGTGGTTGGCAACCCTGCCTGCCACACTGGTCCTGATCACAGTGCCGACATTGCTAAACTGTGCAGGAGGTAGTAGTAGTGCCCTGGTGATAACTTCAGCTCAATGCTGGGGCCAGCAGCCTGACTCCCCATGCATCTTTGGATTATGGAGCCTGTATGAGTGGGTGTTTGTACCCCTGTTCGCCGCTGTTTTGGGCTTTGCACATGTTGCTGTTGTAGCTGCATTATAGGGTAAAACATTGGGACATGCTCTGCAGGAACCACAGATGGGGCTTGAACCTGCAACCATCTTCTGGACACACTGGCTGGGTGCACTGTACCACACTGTTGCCACAGATGCATGATGGTTCTTGGGGCTACCTGTACTTTTCCTCAGCCAGACCTTTTATGTTGCACTGCACACCACATACTGGTACAGGGCATAGCCTAGGTCCACTAAAGGCAGGTGCCACTGCCCCCTCCAGGACAGGCACCCCCCCCCTGCCATGCTGACATGGACATATGCTGTCAGTGCTGGTAGTGCGTAGTCCCAGACCATCCACTGTGTGGGTAGGTGGTCGCCTAGGGAGCGGGGTCTGGGGCATGGGGCATACATGAGCATCCTCACATCCCCCCCATCACTGCCTTCCAATAGTCTGTTCCTTACACTTGGTGGAGGGTTGGCTGGGGGGATGTAAGGTCAGTGCCCTGGCAACTGTTAGCTCGGGTGGACCCAGTAGATGTAGGTGGATTGTGTTTGGACTTTGTCAGCTGCTGTCATGATGATTTCCAGTTTCTATGTTCCTAGGCGCCCGCCTAGTCCACCCTGTGCCCCTGCTGCCCCCGCTACATGTCCCACCTGCAGCCTCCTATGCTCCACTTGCACCATCGCCATAGTGGCCTTTCATACTTGGGCACTATGCTGGTGCTGGACATGGAGCACTACTATCACGGTTCTTGGGCTCCCTGTCTATGCTGTACATTGCTGACACAGAAATGGTTTCTCTCTCCTGCAAATGTGCATCTAATGGCAGGTTTTCATTCGCGGTAGGATTCAGCACTTCAGTTCAGCACGTTAGTGTGCAGGGAGCCTCTCCCCGCCCACTCCCCGCCCATTGACCTCTTCCCCCCACCCTCTCTCCACCCTCTGTGGTGTTTACTGCTGCTGGGGACGATAACGATCGTTAAGCAACTTTAACGCGCGTTACCGTTACATACCGTGCGTTTACCTAACGAGCATTAACGTTAGATAACACGCGGTCTGTAACGTTACTGCAGTTTAGTAAACATACCCCTTAGTTCTTGATCTACAAATCTCACCGGTAAAGATTCATTGAAATGCATTGGTTGCTTCTGTATCAATACTAGACCACAGAAGGAGAGAGTAATCTTTTCAAATAGAGCTCTTAAAAAGTTAAGAAATGCTATAAGAGATTAGACCCCAAAGCAATGTAATTCTGGGTCACAGTCACAAATGATTCATCAGCAAATCACATGATCAAGCAATAAGACAAGTCAAAAGTATTCTTAGCTAGGAAACATGCTTTTTTCTAACAAGCATGACCAAAGTTTCTAGGTGCATTTAGTATTGATTGAAAGAAACTGTATGCCCTGCAAGAAGAAAAATTGATTATTCTTATAACAGGAAGCGGTGAAAGGGCATTCTTGCACTAGGCACTTTCCAATTTATTGCTGAAAAATCAGACCGCAGAAACAGGTTGAAACATGCCAGAGCATTAATATGGGTTAGCCAGCGCAGAATTACTTGTCGTGCTTCATTTCTATTCATTTATAACTAAATAGGAGTTTTTGGCAAGAAATGCCATAAAGAACTGATACACCATCTTCGGAGAATAAATTTCACTTCCTTTTCATATCTATTCCTAACTTCTCATATATTGTAGCAGAGTTAAAGCATGGAAAAAAAAGATCCCTGCCTGAACCTGTGCTGTAAAAATATATTTACCTGGAGACTAATTTGGATTTGAACATTTCACTAATTTAGCTTAACCAAATGGAATTTAATCTGTGATAAATCTTTATAATTTCTGCCTTGGATGTAATAGCCCTTCAGATAACACTGGTCAACAAATCCCTACAAAAGTCATGTTACTGAAATAAAAATGGTCATTTCTTATCAATTTTTATAAGCTGAACACGAATATGACAGTGAAATTGCAAAGTTGGCTCTAGTTTTTTTGTAATCTACAAGAATTAATGTTTACATCACGAAATGCATGTCAATAGTAAATATAATAGGCCTTCGGTTAATACCTGTAAAAAAAACAAGTCATAGACGACTTCTTGGATTTTTTCGCCTGTCTCTTGTACAGCTGTTCGGGAGCTTCTCTGGGGAGTGTCCAGCAGTAGTCAGCCAGCATTGTAGTGGACCATTTTCCCTGGTATCTTTGCTCCATCGTTGCGATATCCTAGTGAAAACATTCGCCCTGTTCATCACTAACCATACCACAGTTGTCAAGAAAGAAATCGAGATGGGAATCAAAGAAATGGATCTTTAAAGACATATTGCAGCCAAGTTTCTGTTACTGCATCAGCATGTCTTCTACTAGTTCCTTGTAGTTCTCTGCCCTAACATTCCCGAGAAAGGTTGTTAACACTAGGCGAAAAGCATTCCATGCTTGTTTCGCATCACCCTGCAGCAAGTTGTTGAACCGGTCATCTTTGAAGAGCTCTCGAATCTGAGGACCCACAAAAACTCCCTCTTTAATTTTTGCTTCGCTGAGTCGAGGGGATTTTTCATGCAGGTATAGGAAAGCTGGCGAAGTGCGGTCCATGGCTTTCATGAAGTTGTTCATCAAACCTAGTTTGATGTGAAGGAGTGGTAGCAGGATTTTGTGAGCCTCAACCAGAGCTGGGTGCTGGATATCCTTCTCTCCAACTGTTACATTTTGTCTGCCATTCCATTCCTTCCACAAGTAGTGCCAATCCCTTGCTCGGCTATCCCACTCACATATGAAACACATGTATTTTATATATCCCTGCTGCAGTCCCATTAAAAGGGCAACAACCTTCAAGTCATCATAGAGGTGCCAGCTGTACTTGTTATAGTTAATGGAAGTCAGTAGATGCTTTAATTTATCGTATGTCTCTTTCATGTGGACGGCATGTGCTACTGGAATAGATGGAAGACGGTTTCCATTGTTCAAAAGCACAGCCTTCAGACTCAGTTTCGAAGAATCTATAAATAGTCTCCAGTCTTGTGGGTCATGAGTGACCTTTAAGGCATTCATGAGGCTTTCAATATTGGAACAGAATACCAGATTACTTTCCTTTCCGACTGCGTATAGTACACTGCTGACATCAGATGGCTTCAGCAGCCGTCTGGCAGTAGTATTGCATTGCATCAGAAAATGATGCAATCAACTCTGGATGATGTGTGCATGCTGGTACTATGCAATGTGATGCAATATTACTACTAGATAAATTTACACGGTGAAACGTCAAAAATGAGCTACATGCAATATCTTCAGAACGAGAGCCAATACAATTCTTTTAATGTTATATTTGTGTTCAGCTCACTACAGATTAGGGCCTTTTAAAGTCAGTAACAATTTCAATGTTGACCAGTGTAATTGGGAAAGGGCAGTATTAATGATATGCTGCTAGTCAAAATGTTCCAAAAAGTGTTAACAGGAAGAAACACTATCCATTTCAAGGCAGATCGGCCCGCATGACATGAAAGCAAAGAGTTGGTACAGATCTATGTGAAAGGTACAAGGCCTCCCGCAAATCTCTTACAGATGTTGAAGTCTTTCCTCTTTTCCTTGCTCTAAGGGGTATGTTTACTAAACTGCGTTAGTGTGATTCGCGTTAGGAGCCGCGGTAGAGACAGAAATCCCAAATAAGGACATGGGCGGTACATCGTTACCGAGAACGCGCCGAGAACGCGCGTTACAAGGCACCATAAATGAACGAGCGCTACAGGGCACGTTACCGCGCGTTAATCTTAAGAAGGCGCGCAGACATACAAGCACAGCAACAGAGCAGTAGCACAATGGTTACAACACTGACTGATGGTACAGGGGTCATGGGTTCGATTTCCCAGTGGGCCTAATGTATAAGGCTGGCTGAGGCAGCACCCTTTACATTTAAGCAGTGATTGTTGAGGCATTTGACATGTATTTTAATTAGTGCTGCCAGCAAACACACCCTCATGGTGGCATAACCTAAGGTGCCGCATAAGGCACCCCATAACACACTCCATAGGGCACATTATAAAATGTACTGTCTGCCAAGGCACCCTATAATATCCCCTATAGGACACCTTATAAGGCTGTGAACAAAGCCCTGGCTAGCTGCAGGACTGCACGTCACCACACAAACTGTCTGCTGTGGTTAACAGGATAGGGTTAACCCACCCGTACCCATGATGCACTGCACATGCAAATCAGCAGTCGAGAGATGGGCACAAGATTGGGTATTCCCCCCCCCCACAGCACCTCGGCCTGGTAGGGGCAACAGACCGGGTGTGGCACTGCCACAGAGTAGCCACAGACAGTCACATTATGCGGGTACTGTGCCCACCCTGAGGTTGAGGTGGGGCGCCCAGCACCAGGTCCACAGCACCTTTCATGGTTAAAATACGCCATGCTGCAGGTCCCCATCAGTGTGTGATAGATAGTTCCATTCGACACACCTAGGATACATCTGTGTCCTGCTGTATGTCTCGGTCATGTTTAGTCCTTATGGGTGATGATGCACCCAGAATAGTGCATATCCTGTGTTGGTGCTATGGTTACCTGCTGTAGGTGAAGGGGGGGGTGCTGTATGGTCCCATAGGTAGATTATGTACCACCACACATCCCACTCTCTGGGGCTCAGGGTGTGAAACAGGATCACCCACCAATAGATCTACAGTCTACTTCTCTGCAATGGTAGCAGTAGAAGGAACCATCAACACCAGTCCTGCTGGGGAACAGACAGAGCGGTACACATCCATAATGCAATAGCAGACAGACGCCAGGTCTGGAAATGCTCAGCTGCCCCTCACCATTATCTGACATTCTCCAACAGCAAGCCTCCAGCCGCTGCACCCTGCAAGGTGTTTCAGCAAGACACATACTAGCTGCACAGTCCGCCAGCTAGTCCATAGTGCATGGTCCTGGAGAAGATGCATGTATCCAGAACAGGGATGTCAGAATACACACCAAGCAGATAAGTCAATGACTGGGCCCCAAAAGAAAACCCATAAATATCACATGAGAGAAAGACTATATAGCACTATGGGGGAACCTAGCCATGCCATGGTCACTGCTCAGTCAGGATGAGAGTGACCTCCCAGCAGGTCATGCTATGGCCACCCTGTCCGTGCAGGTGGTACCGGGCACTACAATGTCTGAGCCATTGCCCTATGCCCTGTGCAGATGCGGCCAGTCCAGGCCACCCTATCCAGGCTATTCCCACGGTATCTTGCTCCTCATTATGCACATTGGCAGGCCAATACTGGCAACAGTGCTAGCAGTGTGGGCTGTGGAGGGTGTTGGCAGCCACCACACTGGATAGACAGACACACACTCCCCACATCTATGCCAGCATTGTGCAACTATAGAGGTGTTGGGCAGCCCAGGCCACCACACCAGTCCTGGGAACAGTGCAGGCATGGCTATGGTATGCAATACTGTAGGAGTCACTCCCCAGGTTGGTAAACACTGTCAGACACAAGACCTGTAGCACACTCCACAGACATCAGAAAGGTTGCTATGATGCAGCTCACTCAGAAAAGTGTACTTAACCTAGGAATTGCTATCTGCCAGTAATCATAGCAACCTTTTGATAGCTGTGTACCATATTCCCCGGTTTAGGGTGGCATTGCTAAGGTATGCAAGTGCTAGTATTGGGAGATGCACGCAGAGCCCAAAGTCCTGCCTCTCCAGGAGGCTTTGGATAATGGGG
The DNA here is from genome assembly GCA_033557465.1 of Ichthyophis bannanicus. NCBI lineage: Eukaryota > Metazoa > Chordata > Amphibia > Gymnophiona > Ichthyophiidae > Ichthyophis > Ichthyophis bannanicus. The sequence goes on along the minus strand of CM066036.1, from coordinate 827,248,375 downwards.
CCTGTGGGTGCGGGTGTGTCTGCCCCTGTTGGCTGCTGCTTTACGGCAGAGGTTCCCAACTCCAGTCCTGCGGTGCCAAACACTGTTCGGGTTTTCATGCTGTCCCTCATGAATATGCATGAGATACATCTGCATATAATGAGACGTTCCAGACCTTGGTCTTGGCAATCATAGACCTTTCCCTTAACAGCTAGTCCTTTCTAATGAGGACTGTATAGGACTTCAAGATGTGCACCGACAAAAGAAGTATCACCTTTTCAGTGTTCAACCATATGCTAGAGATCCAGGAATGTGGCTTGAGATAGTCCTATCCTGATTCCCAGCTATGATGCTGCATTTATGCATTCAGTGTGTAGAAGGATTGTTCACATCCCAGCACGCCCTTCCTCTCCTGCTCTCCTCTCCTCTCCTCTCAACCTTTTCACCCCTAATGCCCCCCACCCACTCATCTATTCTCATTCTCTATGGTTTCAGCAGACACACTTTATTCTTACAAGCCAAACAGCAACAAAACAGGAACTAGACATAGGGAGGGTAATTATATAGCAGGGTGCCTGTATATGAAGGCCAAGGAGGTGCTTATTTTAAGTCTATTTTATAAGGACACATAGGGGCATGTTTACTAAAAACCGCTAATTTGCGCGCCGCAAAATAGCGCACTAAAAGCGGTACTTAAGAGCGCTTAAACGCCCCGCAATCATGCGTGTCACCCCCGCACAGGTGCGCGGCACAATAACGGGCCCCGCACAAGTACGGGCCCGCAAATGTCCGATAGAGGCGTGGAACGGCTAACAGAGGGTGGAGGAAGGTTCCTGAGGGGCGGAGAGATGGGTTTAATGGGCAGGGAAGGGGAGGGGAGAGGCTCCCCGCACATTATCGGGGCCGAATCCCAAAGCAAAACTACCGCGAGTGAAACACTCGCGGTAGAGGGCATTTAAAGGGAAGAGAAACCATTTCCGTCAGCAATGTACAGCAAAACTGGGGAATCCTGCAAAACATGAGCAGTGTGATACATGTGCACAGCACAAAAGTGAAAATAAAAATAGAAAGTGACCACAACAAAAATATCACAAATAGTAATGCAGCTGGGGAACAGTTATAGTAATGGGCAAATATAGAAAACACACCCAGGAAAGCTCCAGAAAGAAGAAATGAATATTGGAAGGGTCTACGGAGCGGAGACTCATCCAAAACAAATGTCCTTTTTGGAGCTTTCCTGGGAGTGTTTGCTATGGTTGCCCATTAATATCACTTGAATAACAGGGAGGGGGAGAAGGTAGACAAATACTGGACATGGGGGGGGGCAGGATGATAAATGCTGGACAACAGGGGGGAGGGACAGGCAGACAAATGCTGGAAAATGGCAGAGGGACAGAAGGATAAATTCTGGACAAAGGGGGTCAGGAAGATAAATGCTGGACAACATAGGGGAGGGACAGGAGGACAAATGCTGGAAAATGGGAGGGAGCAAGAGGATAAATGCTGGACAAGAAGGGGTGAGAAAGCATGAAGACAAATGCTGCTCCAGTGATGGCACTACCCAGTAAGCTGGGTAAACGTGACAGGGGGACCTGGATGTCAGGAGGGTTCCGTCACTAGTCACCTGCCCCCCACTCCCCATTCAGGATGATCTGTGGAACACCAGCAGCCCAGTGGAGAGCTTGCCCACAGGACATGCTGCTCCCATGGACAGAAGATTGTGAGAGGCTGCAGTCGCTTCTCACAGTCTTGTGTCCCATGGGCAGGCTCTCTACTAGGCTACTGGCACTCCCAAGGTCATCCTGAATGGGGACTAGTTTTGGGTGTCCAGGGACAGTGCCTTCCTGACTTCTGTTCCTGCGGACAGGCTCTGTTTCTCTGGGCCACAGTCATGGCTTGTACAGCTCCTGCTTGCAGGACATGCTGTTCCCACAGGCAGAAGGGTGTGGGAGGCAGTGATCATGACCCGGGAGCAGCATGTCCTGCAGGCAGGGGCTGTCTGAGGCCAGTTGTGCCCTGCCTCTCTGGGCAGGGATCACTACTTGCACAGCCCCTGCCCATGGGATGTGCCGCTCCATGGGCAGGCTCTGTCCCTTGTACATACATGGAGGGGGGCATTGAAAGGGGGAGAGGACATGAGGGAACATTGGGAGGTGCACATGGATGGGCACAGGGAGTCAGAAGGGAGATGCTGGGTGCAGGGGGGGGGGGGGAATAGGAAGGCAGTGGTGAAAGATTGAGGTGGGGAGCTAGGGAGATAGATACTGGACATGGAAAGGGACATAGGGAGAAGCAAGGAGGGGAGATGGAGTGGTGATGTTGGCCAGGAGGTTATAGGGAGACTAAGGGAAAATGCTGGACTTGGGGAGGGGGACAGAGGGGAGATGCTAGACACAGGATAATAAGGGGAGAAGGAAATGCAGGATAAAGGGTAATAGGGAGAGAGATGGGAGAATATGGTAAATAGGTTGAGAAAGAGATAGAGAGATGCTGGACATGGAAGTAATAGGGAGGGGATGGTATGGTATGGAGATGGGGTAGATGCTGGTAGCAGGAGGATAGGAAGTGAGAGGGCAGACATGGAAGGAAAAAGAGAGCAGAGGTATTGGATGGACTGTAAGAGAGAGACAGAGAGAGACACACACACTGGATGGGGGTGAGAGATGTTAGACATGGAGGGGGAGAGAAAGTGAGCAAAAGACTAGGGAATAATGGACCATGAAAGAGGAGCTGGGGAATGGAAGGACTAGGGTGACGTTTGAAAAGTGGTAGGTAGATGGCGTAAAAAAAGAGGGAGACTGAGAACTTGATAGTAAGGAATGAAATCTGGGTGGACAGAAATAGATAAATAAATGTAAGAAAGCTGAAAGGAAAAAAAATCAATATAGAAGATGGAAGGAAGTGAAGAAAACAAAAGGAGAATAGAAATGACAGATGGACTAGAGACCATAGAAAGAGAGCTAAGAGAAAGCAGAAGCCTCAGATTGGGACCAGCATAATCAGAGAATAAAATGGTCTGACAATAAAAGTACAAAAAATCATTTATTTTCAATTTAGTCATTGTGCAATATTTATATTTTACACAATATGGGGAACTGCATCTCTTTTATTCCTCTGGTGTTGCTCCTTAAGTGAAGTTTGGCTTCTTGAGGTTTTAGTTTAATTTTTGTCTATATATTTTTATTTTTACTTTAGGTTGTGGTCACTTATTATGTACTTGGTGAGGGTCTGTGTTCTGAGTGTGTGACTGAGGCCAGATGGTCTGCTAACATGGAGTTTGTACATAGGGATCTGTACTGTAATAATTTGACTTGCTCAGCACAATCTAATCCAGCCTTTTAATTCATGGCTACCAGGATTTGTTGTTTGCATTTTGTGTCTTCCCTCCTCATCAATAATTTGGTCATAGCAAAATAAATCTGATGTGCAGATACTTATAATGGTTTGATTGGGAGGCTGTGTAAGTGGCTTTTCATCAACCAAATTTAATATTTATTAATATGTTTATTTTATTGTAATATCTGTTTTACTAAATTGCATGTGTATGTTTGGAAGACACCTAGGATTTTAGATGGGTGGCATATACATTTTAAAATAAAGTATACTAAGGGGTATCTTTACTAAACTGCGGTAAACGTGAATAACGCGCGTTGTATGACGTTAACGATCATTAGCGCGCTATAGCGCATTAACGATCGTAAACGTGCTATAGCGCGCGCTATTCACGTTTACCGCAGAAGGTGGAGAGAAGGCGGAGAGAAGGGGTCAATGGGCGGAGAGTGGGCGGGGAGAGGCTAACGCGCTGATTTTCAGAGCTGAATTTCAACGCGAATGAAAACCTACCGGTAAAAGCACTTTAAAGGGGAGAGAAACCATGTACGTGTTAGCAATGTACAGCCTAGGCAGGGAAACCAAAAAAAGGTGATAAGTGTGATACATGTGCACAGAACAAAAAAGCACAGAAACACCAAAAATGACCCCAAAAAACTGGAAAAAAACAACAACCAAGCTGGCCAATAGTGGTAGCAATGAGAAACATCAACCCCCCCCCCCCCCCGACTAAGCCCCATAGAACAGATATAATTTGTGGAAGGGTCCATACTCCGTCCCCATACAAGGTGCATGGGCCCACAGTGAAATAGCGCTGCTCAGGGATTTCCCCACCATCGGACAGGGTTTCTATGGTGTGCACATGTCCCGCAACATCAGGGCCGGCATGTCGGAACGGGCAACCGGGCAGATGCTGGAAAAGGGGATACAGAGGGCTGCAGGCGGCACATGCAGTGGCGCAGCTGGGCCACAGTGGGGACTAGGGTGATGCTCAGTTGGCCCATAGGAATGCGTAAACAGTAGAGCCAGACAGCAACTGATGAGGGCACAACATGGGCATGAGTGTGTCTCCCAAAGCGTCACAGGGGAGAGTACCCAACAGCAACCCCCAAGGGCAGGGAACACTGGCAGGCGGGGCTGGGGGGAAGCGTGGACGTCTATGCAGGCACCCCTACCCCAGAACACGCACCATAGGCGGCCACCTACCTGCACACTGGATGGCCTGAGACAGCGCACCACCAGCTCCACCAGCAGAAGGGCATGTCAGCATGGTGGCTGAGGGATACTGGTGGTGGAGGGGGCAGTGGCAGCTGCCCGGAGCAGACCGTGGCCTAGCCCTGTGTAGGTGGGTGCCATGCACTGCAACAGACAGGCCCTGTCTGACCAACAGTCATGATATCACCAGGGAATGCACCATATCTGTGAGAACATGGTGGTGCAGTGCACAGAACCACTGTATTCAGAAGCAGAAAGTCACAGGTTCAAGTCTCAGCTGTGGTTTCCGCCAACCCAGTCCTCATATTTTACCCACTACTATAACGTGCTAATACAGGCAGAACCATTCTTGCAGATGACATAAACATGCCCAAAACACCAACATTTTACCCTACAGAGCACAGACACCATAAACATGCACATTACCTAGAGCAGAGCCTCCCAAATTCAGTCCTGGAGGGCCAAACACCATTCCGGTCCTATGCTGCCTCTGATAAAGATGCCTGTGCTGCATTTCTATGCGCCACCCCCATGGTATGCAGATGTATCTCATGCATATTCATGAGGGTCAGCATGAAAACCCGAACAGTGTTTGGCACCGCAGGACTGGAGTTGGGAACCTCTGCCGTAAAGCAGCAGCCAAAAGGGGCAGACACACCCGCACCCACAGGCCCCATTATCCACAGCCTTCTGGAGAGGCAGGACTGTGGGCTCTTCGTGCATCTCCCAATACTAGCACTTGCATACCTTAGTAATGCCACCCTAAACCGGGGAATATGGTACACATCTATCAAAAGTTTGCTAGGATTACTGGCAGATAGCAATTCCTAGGTTAGGTACAAGTGTCTGAGTGAGCTGCATCATAGCAACCTTTCTGATGTATGTGGAGTGTGCTACAGGTCATGTGTCTGACAGTGTTTACCAACCTGGGGAGTGACTCCTACAGTATTGCGTACCATAGCCATGCCTGCACTGTGCTCAGAACTTGTGTGGTGGCCTGGGCTGCCCAACACCTCTATAGTTGCACAATGCTGACATAGGTGTGGGGAGTGCGTGTTTGTCTATCCAGTGTGTGGTGGCTTCCAACACCCTCCACAGCCCACACTGCTAGCACTGTTCCCAGTATTGGCCTGCCAATGTGCATAATGAGGAGCAAGGTACCATGGGGATAGCCTGGATAGGATGGCCTGGCCTGGCCTGGCCGCATCTGCGCTGGGCATAGGGCAATGGCTCGGACATTGTAGTGCCCGGTACCACCTGCACAGACAGAGTGGCCACAGCATGTCCTGCTGGGAGGTCACTCTCGCCCTGACTGAGTAGTGACCACGGCATGGCTAGGTTCCCCCATAGTGCTATATAGCATTTTGTTCATGTGAAATATATGGGTTTTCTTTTGGGGCCCAATCACTGACTTATCTGCTTGTTGTGTAAGCTGACATGTTCTGGGTAAATGCATTTTCTCCATGACCATGCACTATGGACTAGCTGGTGGGCTGTCTGCAGCTAGTATGTGTCTTGCTGGAACACCTTGCAGGGTGCAGTGGCTGGAGGCCTGCTGCTGGGGAATGTCAGATAATGGTGGGGGGCAGCTGAGCATATTCAGGACTGCTGTCTGTCTGCTATTGCGTTATGGATGTGTACCACTCTGTCTGTTCCCCAGCAGGACTGCTGTTGCTGGTCCCCTCTACTGCTGCCATTGCAGGGGGGTAGACCCTTTTTCCCACCCTATGCCCCAGAGGGTGGGTTGTGTGGTGGTAGATGATCTGCCCTTGGGTCCATACACCCCCCCCCCTTCACCTACAGCAGTTAACCTTGGCACCAACACAGGATATGCACTATTCTGAGTGCATCATCGCCCATAAGGACTAGACATGACCGAGACATACAGCAGGGCACAGATGTATCCTAGGTGTGTCTAACAGAGCTACCTATCACACACTGATAAGGATCTGCAGCATGGCTTATCTCAGCCATGAAAGGTGCTGTGGACCTGGTGCTGGGGGCCCCACCTCAACCTCAGGGTGGGCACTGTACCCGCACAATGTGAGTGTCTGTGGCTACTCTGTGGCAGTGCCACACACGGTCTGTCCCCCCTACAGGGCCGAGGTGCTGTGGGGGTGCATACCCGCTCTTGTGCCCATCTCTCGACTGCTGATTTGCATGTGCAGTGCATCATGGGTACGGGTGGGTTAACCCTATCCTGGTAACCACATCAGAATGTGGGTGTGGTGCCGCGCAGTCCTCCTGTAGCCAGCCAGTTGTTTTTTAGCAGCTCTAGCCCACTGGTTACTACACTGCCTGTGGAGCCAGAGGTCATGGGTCCTAAACCCACAGTGGGGTTAATCAATAGGGCTGTCGTAGGCATTGTCTGTTTTTATTGTATATTAGTTCTGCTAGCAGGACCACCCTCAGGGTACTGTCCCCTTAGGGTGGCTCATAAGGCGCCCTATAGGGCGCCTTATTCGGCGCCCTATAAAGCGCCTTATAAGGTGCCTTATATGGTGTCCTATAGGGGACATTATAGGGTGCCTTGGCAGACAGCGCACTTGATAATGTGCCCTATGGAGTGCCCTCTAGGGTGCCTTATGTGGCACCTTAGGTTACGCCACTGTGAGGGTGTGTTTGCTGGCAGCACTATTCAGGTACAAGTAACCTTCCTCACAGCCCACTACTTAACCCTTTCCAGGCCAAGCCCAGTACTTTTGGGATCCAAACCTCTGCCTATACATTCCTATCAAATGGTATAGCATACATGACCATGCCAGAGGGAACGTCACTATTGGAACATATTGGATACGACGGGTACAATTTTCCTGACATGTGCAAACATTAACCCAGCTGCAGAATGTGGATAAAATATTATAGTAGGCTTTCAAAGGGTTGCATATGATGCCTCAGCCAGCCTTCTTTGTTAGGCACACTGGGGAATCGAACCCATGACCCTTGTACCATCAGTCTGTGTAGTAACCATTGTGCTACAGCTCTGTTTCTGTATTTGGGTGTCTGCGCGCTGTCTTAAGCTTGCGCGCAGTAGCGCGCGCGCTGTAGCGATCGTTGCTGCACGGCACGCAATACCGCGCGCAACTGCGCGTTATGGGTTACGATGTACCGCCCATGTCCTTTTTTGGCTTTCCTTCCACTAACGCGGCTCCTAACACGAATTGCACTAACGCAGCTTAGTAAACATACCCCTAAATGTATGCCTCAATGAATCTCCGCATATTGCTCTGTATCACCTTCATGCTGCCTCTGGGGGGAAGCAGACAGGGGGTCATTGGGAGATGGAGGAAAGCAGAAATCTCAGATTGGGACCAGCATGATCAGAGAATAAAATGGTCAAACAACGAAGGTAGAAGAAAATTTTATTTTCTATTTAATGATCAGACTTGGTATTATCTTTATATTTCATAGAGTACAGGGAAATGTATGTCTTTCTATTTCTCTAGTATTGCATTGTGTGCAGAAACTGACTTCTTGGGGTTGCAGTTTAATTTTTATGTACATCGTATGTTTATGTTTAGGTTATGGTCACTTATTCTGTACTTGGTGAGGGTCTGTGTACTGACTTTGTGGTCAAGGCCAGGTGTTCTATTAACATGGAGTTTGTATGCAGGGATCTATACTGTAGTAATCTGAATTGTTCAGCTTTTCAAATAGGTGTTTGGATTTTACAGGGCCTGCTGCACTATTTACGGTGCTGCTTTTTTGGTAGACTCCTTATGTGAGTTTTGGAAGTTGGTGCTGGTTTGGTATGTATGGTAGATTAGCTCTACAGATCCTCCTTGACTTTGTTGTATTAGTTTACAATAATCCTGGTACTGGAGAATGTTTGTTATTGTTAGTGAGATGATCAGAATCAGATTTCTTTTTTATTTTAGATATTGAGTTCTGTGGGTAAATGTCCTAGTTCTGCTCTGCACCATTGTTGAGGGAGGGGATTCTGTGGATGCAAAATAAATGTTTAAAAAGAAAAAGCAAGAACAATAATACTGTTTATAACAAAATAAAAATGAGTTATAATTTGGTTTTATAAACTGTGCTGTGGTTCTCGCTCTTTCTTTTAGTTCCTTGGTGTGCGAACATCTTGCATTTCCTCCACATTATCTAATCGGCTTTTTTGGTTTGGTTCAGTCCCTGACTGGAGTTTTGAGAGATCCTCCCCCCAACCCACTCTGGGGAAGGAGGGTGCCATCTCATCCCTCGCCTCAGGCAACAGATTGCCTTGAGCAGTCCCTGATTGCGGTGAGTGGGGGAAGTGGACTATTTCCTCTGCTGGAGCAAGCAAAGATACAGAGCCTTAGCCCGGAGACTGCTGCAAGTAAAAATAGGATTGAAGTCAATTTACACAAGGTCCCTGAAAGAGCCAGTCCAAGTTTATGAGTGCTTAGGTACTGCTTCAGTGTAAGGATTTTATGAGACATTTGTAAGTAAGACCCCTTAAGTCTTATTTCCTCTGGAAGCCAAGAGAAAGAGTCCTGACTCAGTGAGACCATTGGCTGCATACAGATTCACTAGTTTACACCAAAATATTGTTTTTTCCTCATCAAAAGTGACATCAGGTTTTCTTAAAGCAATTTTCCACGCTGATTCCAAATCTGTAACCAGTTTTACTCTAGCACATAGGGTTTTAGAGATATAATCCATAGAGGTTTCTGTAAAATGTTACATATCGTAAACATTGAAAAAGTCAGATGTCACACGTGCCAATAACTATATTTGGCATATTTGCATGTAAGAAATACACTAAAAGTATTTTACAGAAGACTTTCTGCTGTGTCAGAATTCTCATGATACAACATCCAGCACTACTCTGCTATCAAGCTCTCATCTCAGAATCCTTGATAACATTGTTCCAAGGCCTGAATGCTTGGCAAAACCTCTCACCCTGTTCATCACTCACTTCAACCAAGTTTGGTGGAAAAAAGTGAAGATCTGAGTGCATGAAGTACATTTTCAATGTAACCTCTGTACTCCATCAACATAATCTGGTGATTTGTGATTACCCAGAAAGTTTTCACAGATCCACTTAAAGGCTTGCCACGTTTCAAGTTCTAAAGCATCCAGGCATTTTTCAAATTCTTCATCCTCCATCACCTGTCTTATTTGTGGCCCTCAGAAAATGCCTTCTTTCAATTTTGCAGCAGTAATTTTTGGAAATTTAGAAACAAGATTCTGAAATCCTTTTGAATTTGTTTGCACCATTCTTTTCACTAAACTTTTCATTAAGCCCAGTTTTATATGCAAAGGAGGAAGCAAAATATTTGCTGGATAGACTAATGGAGCATGACTAACACTGCTGCTTCCTGGATTATAGGCAGTTCATAAAGGCCACTCATGAACAGTATAATGATTTTTGACAGCGCGACTGTCCCAGAGGCAGAGAAAACATCAATATTTGGTAAATCCACCTTGCATGCCCATCAGCATGCCAGTAACCTTAAGATCCCTGCAAAATTTCCCCTGCTAATTGCATAGTATATAGATAGCAATATCTGCAGGTTATCATATGACTCCTTGAGGTGGGCAGCGGGTGCCGTTGGAAGAGACGGCTTTATGTTGTCGTTATTTATAAGAATGGTCTTGAGAATTTTTATTGAATAAGCACAATTCTGACAGTCTGTGTACCTGTGAGAGGGCTCCAAAACGTCTGTCAATATCGTTGCAATAACACATTGGAGCATCTACTTTAAAGAACATTGCTAAACTACGATTGAGCATGCGACAGTGGCAAATGAGAACATTCTTTTGAAGTAAGTTCTTTCCCTCAGCCTTGAAGCAAGGAGTTCCACTTTATCTTTTGAGAGTGCCAAGTCTCGTATAAGACCTCTAAGCTCTTCTTGACTGAATTTCTCTGGGTTGCAATTGCTTTCATCTGACACATAGTCTGCATCTTCTGACTCTTTAGGTTGGCCACCACTTGCACCTCCATTTCATCTAGTACAGAAGACAGCCCGTCCTGTGGAGGAACTGGAACAGGAAGTGTTTTGTCATGTGGGACTGGTCGCATTGCAGACATATGATTTGGATACACAATGTTGTGCTTGTTCTTCGCAAAGAAACCAATGATATTAACCAGACAAAAATAGCAGCCATCATGATGATTTCTTGGTTCCCTCCATATCATCGGTCAGCAAATGGCATTGCTGTTTTCCTTCCATTTAACCAATCACATAGTCCATTTGCACATGCAGTGAAAATGATGTGAGGTGCCCATGGCTTATCCTGGTCACCCAGTGGGCATCCAAAATATAACTTGTACATTTTGTGAAGATCTCACATTATGATATGTTTTGATACAGTAGCAAAGGAACCACAAGCTTAGCAAAAAATATCAGAATGATTTCTACACTGTCTTGGCATGATTATTTTATTTCTGATGACATTTCTTCAGTGTTATTATTACCAAATACGTAATCAAAATAATTAACCTGAAAAGCAAAATAATTAGCAGTCAATATTGGTAGAGTAATCACTACACAGTCTATGTCACTTCGGCTAGTATAACAAAACGTCCGACACTATCATCTTTCAAACCTGACGTGATACAACAAAAACAAAACCAGTTTTGAACATTGTTCATCATAGATTATTTAATACACATGAAATTATTTGTGATGATTTTTTCACGTTGACCTATAAACCCAGGGAGAATGTGATCCAAGGAACTGCGGTCCCTATGTTTGCTTTTGGAAGAAAAGTCCGAATGTTCATGGAAGTACTAAGTATGGAACCCCTACAGGCTGTTATGAATTCTGACAAGCACAGTAGAACTCTTAAAGGGACCATATACTAACTGGTGACAGGCAGTTTGTTAATGATATAATTACTGGAGTGTGGTGAAAAAGCAGCTCATAATTTTGTTTAGATATATTCTTTTTTGGGTGCATTGTCAATGCTGTGTGAACCTTATTTCCTATGTGGGAGTTGCAATATACCACAGGAATAGAAGATAGCATATTGTCTAGTGGCTTGAATCTAACCCACAGCACCCCCAGCTGTGATGGAATGTGTGCCCTTTATAAAATCAGTGTGTACAGTAAGCAAAAGGTGTGCACCTATGAGCAACAGGTGTGTGCAGCCATCCATATGTGTTTTCACATCTGTGCCTACTGTTATGTGAGAAACATGCTGTTATCACAGGCATGGGGACATTGACAACATGGCAGCCCACTCCAAAAAAATATCTTGGCAGGCAGGACACCCTTCTGCTTGCCAGGCTCATACTAGGATGTAAGAGGTCTCTGTCTGGTGTCATAAGGTAGCGCTGTCAGAACCCATGGAACTAGGGAACTCTGAGCAAAACGTAAGGGAAACTGACAGCTCAGGTTCACACATGGGGAAAGGTTGCTATAAGCAACAGAAAAACAAAGCCACGAGGTGTAAGAGAACGCCCGAACAGAAGCGTAGCACAAAACACATTAGGAAATGAGGAGCACCTGCATGAGGGCAGAGCCCAAACTAACACCAGCTTAACACATTTAGAACTTACTTACCAGAAGGTAGAGGGAGAGGAGTGGCAGGAGCTACTGGAGGAGTAGTAGATGCTACTGAGAGAACTGCTAAGCGTGAAAGCAGAACCAGTGGAGCTGCAAGGACGGAGCCAGAGAGATTGCCCGGGGCATATGAGGCTGGTGATTCCCAGGAAAGCTGTTGTGAGCAGCAGTGCACAGCTTTTCAATATCCCCAGGAGCATTGCTACGAAGTAAGCAGAGGTGGCAGTCCAGCAGCCAAGTCCAGGAGGTATAGATTACCCAACACCAGGGATTCAGCAGGGGAAAACTTTTACCCTGAAAGAAGTTTGAAGCTAACAGAGAAACACCGTGGAGAGTGTTCTTCAAAACAGAGCTTTGCTCGACCGAGAGAACAGGAAGTAGCAGTGCCTAAAGGTGGGCGTATTTACTCTAGTAGAAGAGGTTTAAAATACCCTGATTTGCCCTGCACTTACCAGGAACTGTGTAACTCTCAAGGGCCTGACTACAGTGAATATGGTAATTTCCCACGGGCCACTAGTTTAGTGGAGGAGGGGAATGCTTCAGCTCACCGGCAAGACCATTATAACCTCAACGGCAGTTGTGTGCCGGGAGAAGTTTACTCTGATGAGGAAGGAATGCAATTTGAGACTATTGGAGAGTCTTCAGACGGGAGTGAGATGGACTGTACATACACTCTGGCTGATTGCATATCATCTTTTTGTTGAAAGCAGCAAGAACTGTTTAGAAAAGGAAACCGGAGGAAAAGTTCTGTAAGTGAAATGAACTGTTTTCTTTTTGCTTTTTGTTCCATTAACTAATGCTGAAGTAAGCCAAGTTTTGTTTGAAACATTTCTTTAATTGTGTCACCAGACGAAGGGTCTGCAATTCTTTGTGTTCCACTGTTATGAATCCACTCCGGATGGGGAATAAAGCCTGTGTCTAACCTTACCCTCTGCTTACAACTACACTTCTTTGGCTAATGTTAAAAACCACAGGTCCCAGAAGGCCTTCCTAAAGCCTTCGCAGGGAAGTCTACAGCCATTAAAATACTGCCCCATTAAACTATCCAAGCCTTTTTGCCTCTGGGTACGTTGATAGGTGACATAGTGGCGTCGTCTAGAGGATTTTTTTTAACTTTTGGAATAAAAGGACAATTTTAAAGAAGAATACTGCTGTACCAGGGGACCCCTGAAGAAGCAAGCACGCAGGACAGACCAGACGCTGAACAGTGACCTTTCTTGCCAAAGCTAGAGTCTACGCAGATCCTAAGGGTCACGGCAGAAGGATGGAGGTCCAAGACGTAATGAGCTGGATGCAACACCAGTGGGACAAGCAGCTGGAGTTGGCCCGGCACATGCAGGAGCAGACGGCAAAAATGATCATGGAGCAGTAGAAGCCACTCCTAGATACCATGAGAGCATTTTTGGAGAAATCGCCAGGACATGGGACTGAGAACGCCTATGTAGTTCCAAGGGTAGGGCTCAATGCTAGCCATGCTTTCACATTGGGACAGTTAAGTCCACAGGACAATATAGACGATTTTATAGATGCCTTTGAACGGATAGGGGAGGCATTGAAATGGCCAAGAGAGCAGTGGGCAACCCGCTTGGCGGTATCACTCACTGGGGAGGCTCTCTCCGCTTATAAAGCAATGCCTGCCATCCTTGCTGCTGACTACGAGGAAATAAAAAGGGCAGTTAAGGATAGGTTAGGGCTATCTAGCATGCATTACCGCAGGTTATTTAGGGAAGCTAAGATGAGGGCACAAGAAACCCCTAAAGCTCTGCAGCAGAGGCTGAAAAATTTGGCATACAAGTGGTTAACCCCTGAACAGAGGACTACTGACTCGGTGTTAGACACTATTATTTTGGAGCAGTTTCTCCAGGCTGTACCCACCGAAGTAAAAACGTATCTCACGTTGCAAAATTGCCAAAATACTGATGATGCAGCCAGTCTGGCTGAACGCTATTTCGAGGCACAGATGGTTGGCACCTCAGAATTGGGTCTGAAGAAAGCAGCAGGCATGGCAGAGTTTAAAAGAGAAAAATGTTTTAAAGGAAAAATGTTTAATGTGTCTAGTAAAAGTACTAATGATGACATTTTTCTTATGCATAAAAGGAAATGTTATGTGTGCGGAAGAGCAGGCCACTTCCAAAAGGACTGCACGGAGCAGACTGTCCTCATGGCTGGGAGAGACAAACCACCGCAAGATGGATTTCTTATCCCTGTGCAGGTAGAAGGGCTAAAAGCATTGGCTCTGCTTGACTCGGGGGCTGACCAGAGCATGATTACGTCCAGGCTCTGGGAAGCCATTGAGAGGCGCCGTCAGTCAGCCCCGAGGCAAGCAGAAAGCCAGTTGCGATTAAAATGCATACACGGGGCATTTTCCTGTTATCCTTTACAGAAATTGTCTATACATGCAGTAGATATGGAACACACATTACAGGTAGCCATAATCCCTACATTATAACTTTAAAGAAAAGACTTCAACAAATCTAAACATATTGCAACATTTCAAATAGCCCGCGAGTGAGAGCCTCAGAATCAACTCACTGATAAATCAAATCAGGAGCATGAATAACATCAACGGTTCTCACTCGCTATACACCAACCATCCAACTACACGATATTATAAACATGAACAATTTTTCATTAACACATCATTTAACAGCTTCACAATTCACCACTATCTCAAATCGTGAGTGAGATGGAATTGAGTATCCCCGACGCCCTTTCAAGACATCTTATGTTAGCGTTTCGCTACCGCTGTTTCAAGGGGATCCGACTCTAAAAAATAAAAATAAAAATAGCTTAAGATAATGCCGCAACCCATGAAAAAATCCTTAAGATAATGCCGCAACCCATGAAAAAATCCTTATCCACGCTGTTCTCACTCGCGGGCTATTTGAAATGTTGCAATATGTTTAGATTTGTTGAAGTCTTTTCTTTAAAGTTATGAGGTATCATTTGTAGGCTTCGATATAGGCTTTATAGTTTTTGTTTCTCACAATGGATAGCCATGTACAATGGGAGGACACTCTGAGTTTCTCAGAGGCACATGTTGCTAAATTAATGAAAGAAAAACTCCTTTTGTTGACCAAGATTTAACGTCTTCTTTGAATGATAATAGTTGGAGCTCACTCACAGCATTACATAAAAGGGCTACTAGATCAGATTTGCATCGCTCTTCACTAATAGAGTATGTTAAACGCAAACAGATTCCTAGAGGATTACGTCTTTACAAAGAGCCAAGACTGTTTGCCTCAGATCCTGTGTTTTTGGAAAAGTGGGACAAGATCCTTAATAAATGCTCTCTCGACCTCATGATACTCACGATTGAGCACTTGGGACAACAACTGGAACAAGTTCGGAAAAATATTACATCAATGACTGAAAGTCTTCAGAGTATGGAAGTGTCGAAGGTTTTTCAGCAACGGATTAAAGACATTGAGAAGCAAGACACACAATTGTATGCAGAGGTTATGAAAGTTAAATTGAAAAAACTCAAACGAGATCACGATGATTATACCATTGAATATGTCTATCCTTGGCATAATGTGAATCGGAGACGGGAGCGCAGAAGTCGGAATAAAGGGTCTTCAGAATGGTCATCGGATGATTCGTCCGATTCTCAAGTGCAAGCTGCACGTGGTAATTTGTTGGAAGATGGCAGGCAAAAACGAGAGAAGAAGAAGGACAAATCGAAGGACAAATAGATCTTATGTCAGATTCTGCTATTGTTAACTTGTCTTCTTTTGTCTTGACTACAGCACATAAATATGTTTTATGTAAAGGGTTTTCTTTTGTTCCACGATCCTGTTATGACTCTTTTCAGTTTCGTATCGATTTTGAGAAGTTTATTAGGAAGCTTATTCTTAAAACATTTTTTGAAGCAGCTGATAATGCTGTGGGACATAGGGAGGATGTGGTTTCTTCAAATTCTCAAAATGGGGGTATATATGGGCGTGTTCCTCTTTCATTCAGGTCCTCCTGGCTTCCTCCAGGCCCTGTGCATCCTAACATAACTGTATTTAAGCAGCTAGTGCTACATGATATTCAGGCAATGGAAGCTCAGAAGAAATTTTCTGCTCGTAATGCCTTTACACGGGCTGAATATGTGGCTATGAACGAGTTAAGAAATAACACTGAGATAGTTTTGAAACGTGCAGATAAAGGGGGCGCAATTGTGGTGTTAAATCGTACTGATTATTTACGGGAAGCCCACCGTCAGTTATCTGATGAGACAAATTACATTAGATTATCCTTAGATCCAACACAGGAGTTGCAAAATCAGATCAAAGTTTTGACTAGGCAAGCTTATCAGTCACGTATTATTTCTAAAAAAGAACAGCAATTCTTGAATACTGTTTCTTCTTCAGTTCCACAATTGTATTTGTTACCTAAAATACATAAGAGCTTGGTTAAGCCTCCTGGACGACCCATCATTTCTACACGAGGGTCGGTCTTGGAGCCGTTGTCACAATTTATAGATTCGTTTTTGCGTCCGCTATTAATTACTATTCCCTCATATCTTCGTGATACGATGCACTTTTTACAGATTATAGCTGAGGTTTCGGACTTGGCGAAGAAAGATTCTGTACTTTTGGTAACATTTGATGTTGTAGCGCTATATACGAGTATCCCACAGGAGGAGGCACTAGATGCTATTCGAGAAGGTTTATTACAACGAGGTGATGTTAATGAGGACATGTTGGTATTTTTAATGGCATGTGCAAATTTGGCTCTTGGTCGTAACTATTTTGAATTTAATGGTGAGCTGTTTCAACAGGTAGGTGGTATTGCCATGGGGGCGTCATTTGCCCCCTCCGTTGCTAACCTCTTTATGGGTTTTTACGAACAAAGATGGTTACAGTCTTCCACGTTTTGGTCTCATATATTGGTTTGGTGGCGTTACATAGACGATATTTTTTTGCTGTGGGATGGCCCGTCTAATTTGTTGGTGGATTTTCATACCTGGTTAAATACGTTGGATTCCCATATCCAATTTACAATGAGTTACAGTGCTCAGGAAATCGTGTTTTTGGATGTTAAAGTTTTTCGGCAATTAGGCTCTTGGGGTACAACTGTTTTTCGTAAAGTTACTGATAGGAATACGTATTTACATTTTTCTAGTATACATCCTAAAGGTTTGTTGAAAGGGTTACCATTTTCTCAATTTATACGTTTTAGGCGTAACTGTTCCTCAGTTGAGGATTATAAAGTTAATGCGGTGCGTCTTAAACAGGATTTTTTAGATCGGGGTTACCCTTTAAAGGTAGTAAATCGCGCCTATAAACGTGCACTTTATAACGATAGGTCTTGGTTGTTAGCTCCTAGACCTAAGGTGTTGACAGACAGTGACCAAGTGAATCTGATTTCTCGCTACTCCCCTTATAGTAGACAGATTCAATCAATTTTACAGAAATATAGGCATGTTTTGAGTATAGTTCCGGGGTTAGAGTCTAAACAATTGCGTTGTGTGTGGCAACGTAACCCAAATTTAAAGGACATTCTGAGCCCTTCTTCTTTACGGTTTTTGTCTGATATTCCCTTAGATAGCTATGGACATCGAAAATGTGGAGAGTGTTCTTGTTGTAAGGTGATGTGGGAAACAGACAGTTTTGTATACAATGGTCAGTCAATTCAATTGCGGGACAACACTTCGTGTAGTTCAGATTTTGTTATTTACGGAATTTTTTGTCCATGTAGACTTCTCTATATAGGGAAGACAATTCGGTGCTTACGTATCCGGTTACTTGAACATAAAAGTAAGCTTCATTGTCAGCGTAAGGAAGCACCAATGGTTGAACATTGTTTAACTTTTCAGCATAACTTTAATGATTTTCAATGCTTTGTAATTCAACATATTCGGAAGGGTTCGTTGGGTATGTCCCGTGATCGGTTTCTCCTATACAGGGAACAGTGGTGGATTTTTCGTTTAAAAACAGTATCTCCTAATGAGTTAAATTCTTGTATTGAATGGGGAGTCTGTTCCTGATCTGTTTTTTCGAATAGTGAGTTCGTGTTTGTATTAACAATTATACGAGATGGATAAGGTGATTGTGGAAGAGGTTTCTCTTTCTTTCTATCTAATTTAATGAATGATTTCAGTTGTTGTATTTGGTTGGGTAGTTTCAAAGCTGATTGTGACAGCTGTGGGAGATTTCCGGGTATATATCACATGTCTGGAAGCATACGCTGTCTCGATACCAGCACTGCTGTAGGGTGTGAATGGCGGTCTGTAAGTTCAGCTCTGATGAGAGACGAGGAACCGCCTTTGAAACGGTTGTTGGTATTCGAAGCAACTTTTGGTAAGTGGCTAGGATCTTGGAACAGCGTGCATAAGGATTTTTTCATGGGTTGCGGCATTATCTTAAGCTATTTTTATTTTTATTTTTTAGAGTCGGATCCCCTTGAAACAGCGGTAGCGAAACGCTAACATAAGATGTCTTGAAAGGGCGTCGGGGATACTCAATTCCATCTCACTCACGATTTGAGATAGTGGTGACAATTTAACAATTTGATGCTGTGAAGCTGTTAAATGATGTGTTAATGAAAAATTGTTCATGTTTATAATATCGTGTAGTTGGATGGTTGGTGTATAGCGAGTGAGAACCGTTGATGTTATTCATGCTCCTGATTTGATTTATCAGTGAGTTGATTCTGAGGCTCTCACTCGCGGGCTATTTGAAATGTTACAATATGTTTAGATTTGTTGAAGTCTTTTCTTTAAAGTTATGAGGTATCATTTGTAGGCTTCGATATAGGCTTTATAGTTTTTGATAATTCCTGCATTGCCTAGAGATGTCATTTTAGGCAGGGACTGGCCACCCTTTCTCAAGGGTCTGGCGGCAGGGTTGAGTACCCGGTCAGGCCTAGTGTCTACCCGATCGCAGGCAGGGACCTCAGGGGAGGGAAGGACAGCATCTGAGGACCCTGGGGAGCCTGAGGGGGAGGAAGAACCCCAAGAGGAAGAATGGGATAAGGGTGGATTAAGCATTCTGCCCACACATGACGACTTAATCCAAGAACCGGTTAAGGAGGGCAGGAAGGCGAAAGCGAAAAAATGCCAAGAGAGGCATCATAGGACCCGGGGGAGGGCCGAGTTGGAGGCTGGTGCAGGGTTACCTTGGGTACCTGCAGAAGTGGTGAGCAAGTTCCCATCATTCCCAGCAGAACAGCGGGCTGACACGGCTCTAAAGAGAGCTTTCGAATGGGCCAGGGAAACCCGGCCTACCCTGCCCAGGTTTTTCCTAGAAAAGGAGATCCTATATAGGGAAAGCACTGACCCATACTCTGGTGCCGTAAGGAAGCAATTGGTCATACCAACGACATTTAAAGCCACGGTACTACGGTTGGCACACGACCACCCCATAGGCAGCCATAAGGGAGTCCACGGCACCCTGGACCAAATATTGGTTCGCTTCTATTGGCCAGGGGTCTTTAAAGAAACCAGACAATACTGTGAGGCTTGCCCAACTTGTCAGAGGGTCACAGCTTTAAAACCAAAAGCTGTACCGATGGTACCCACACCCACCATAGCAGTACCTATGGAGCGCATAGGTATGGATATTGTAGGACCCCTGATTCATACACCCAGAGGATTTCAGTATTTACTGGTAATAGTAGACCACGCAACCCGATTCCCATGGGCTATTCCCTTAAGGAATACATCCACGAGAATAATAGCCCAAGAGCTGGTAAAGCTATTTTGTGAAGTAGGCTTTCCAAGGGAAGTACTGACCGATCAAGGTAGTAATTTCTTATCAAAACATTTAGCAACGGTGTGGGAACCTTCGGCATAAGGCACATAAAGACTGCGGCCTATCATCCACAAACGGGCTTGTAGAGAGGATGAACCAGTCTTTGAAACAGATGCTTCAGAGGGGTTTAAAGAAGGGAGAGATGGGCGACTGGGACATCCTACTCCCATTTGTAGTTTATGCATGTAGAGAACGCATACAGACATCCTTAAAAGCATCCCCGTATGAACTTATGTTTGGCAGGCCCCCTAGGGGAATCTTAGATATTCTCCATGAGCAATGGGTGGAGCCAGACCCACAGGAAGTTGGGGTGCCTCAATTCCTTAAGAAATTGAGGGAACGCTTAGAAAGGACAGCAAAGGCCTCAAGGGAGAATTTGCAGGCCAGCAAGGAAAAACAAAAGCGTTATTATGACAGGGGCACAAGAGAAAGGCACCTGAACATAGGGGATAAAGTGCTTGTCCAGGTAGCGGACCCTGGACCCAAGTTTGAGGCCCATTGGAAGGGACCGTGTACCGTGATAAAGAAAGTGGGTCCTGTGACGTATAAGTTGGTGAATGAGAAAGGACGTCAGCAGGTGTACCACTTAAACATCCTAAAACCTTGGAAAGATAGATTGGCCACTGTCAGTTTGGCCTATGTAGAGCAGCGGGACAGAACCCAGGATGTGATTACGTGCTGTCTGAGAGGGTCAGCAGCCCGTAATATTTTAAGGGGGGGGATCTGTCATAAGGTAGCACTGTCAGAACCCATGGAACTAGGGAACTCTGAGCAAAACGTAAGGGAAACTGACAGCTCAGGTTCACACATGGGGAAAGGTTGCTATAAGTAACAGATAAAAACAAAGCCACGAGGTGTAAGAGAACGCCCGAACAGAAGCGTAGCACAAAACTCATTAGGAAATGAGGAGCACCTGCATGAGGGCGGAGCCCAAACTAACACCAGCTTAAACACATTTAAAACTTACTTACCGGAAGGTAGAGGGAGAGGAGTGGCAGGAGCTACTGGAGGAGTAGTAGATGCTACTGAGAGAACTGCTAAGCGTGAAAGCAGAACCAGTGGAGCTGCAAGGACGGAGCCAGAGAGATTGCCCGGGGCATATGAGGCTGGTGATTCCCAGGAAAGCTGTTGTGAGCAGCAGTGCACAGCTTTTCAATATCCCCAGGAGCATTGCTACGAAGTAAGCAGAGGTGGCAGTCCAGCAGCCAAGTCCAGGAGGTATAGATTACCCAACACCAGGGATTCAGCAGGGGAAAACTTTTACCCGGAAGGAAGTTTGAAGCTAACAGAGAAACACCGTGGAGAGTGTTCTTCAAAACAGAGCTTTGCTCGACCGAGAGAACAGGAAGTAGCAGTGCCTAAAGGTAGGCGTATTTACTCTAGTAGAAGAGGTTTAAAATACCCTGATTTGCCCTGCACTTACCAGGAACTGTGTAACTCTCAAGGGCCTGACTACAGTGAATATGGTAATTTCCCACGGGCCACTAGTTTAGTGGAGGAGGGGAATGCTTTAGCTCACCGGCAAGACCATTATAACCTCAATGGCAGTTGTGTGCCGGGAGAAGTTTACTCTGATGAGGAAGGAATGCAATTTGAGACTATTGGAGAGTCTTCAGACAGGAGAGAGATGGACTGTACATACACTCTGGCTGATTGCATATCATCTTTTTGTTGAAAGCAGCAAGAACTGCTTAGAAAAGGAAACCGGAGGAAAAGTTCTGTAAGTGAAATGAACTGTTTTATTTTTGCTTTTTGTTCCATTAACTAATGCTGAAGTAAGCCAAGTTTTGTTTGAAACATTTCTTTAATTGTGTCACCAGACGAAGGGTCTGCAATTCTTTGTGTTCCACTGTTATGAATCCACCCCGGACGGGGAATAAAGCCTGTGTTTAACCTTACCCTCTGCTTACAACTACACTTCTTTGGCTAATGTTAAAAACCACAGGTCCCAGAAGGCCTTCCTAAAGCTTTGGCAGGGAAGTCTACAGCCATTAAAATACTGCCCCATTAAACTACCCAAGCCTTTTTGCCTCTGGGTACGTTGGTGGGTGACACTGGCTGAAAAGGGATGCAGACTGAAAGGAAGTCCAAAACCTGCCAGCATGGTTTAAAGGTGAGGTCAGAGAGGCTGTTGTTGCCAAAAAGGCATCTTTCAGGAAATGGAAAAAAGAGCCAAACGACGAAACCTGGAAACAGCACAAGCACTGGCAAGTCAAATGCAAGGCATTGATAAGGCAGGCAAAGAGAGAATTTGAGAAGAAGCTTGCTGCGGAAGCAAAAACGCGAAATAAAGACCTTTTCAAGTACATTCGTAGCAAAAAACCTGTGAGAGAGTCAGTTGGTTCATTAGATGATAAAGGGGTTAAAGGAGCACTAAGAGGCGACAAGGCAATAGCGGAGAGACTGAATGAATTCTTTGCTTCGGTCTTTACTGAGGAAGATGTAGGAATGTTACCCATGACTGAAGTGGTATTTAAAGGTGCGGAAGAATTGAAGGAAATATCGATACATCGGGAAGATGTCTTACAACTATTAGATAAACTGAAGAGTAGCAAATCACTTGGGCCGGATGGTATACATCCAAGGGTATTGAAAGAACTGAAATATGAGATTGCAGAACTGCTATCAGTAATCTGTGAACTATCATTAAAATCATCTCTAATACCTGAAGATTGGAGGATCGCCAATGTAACACCAATTTTTAAAAAGGGTTCCAGGGGTGATCCGGGAAACTACAGACCGGTGAGCCTGACGTCAGTACCGGGAAAAATGGTAGAAACCATCATAAAGAATAAAATTACTCAGCATGTAGATAGTCACAACCTAATGGGAGACAGCCAACATGGCTTTAGACAAGGAAGATCTTGTCTTACTAATCTGTTATGTTTTTTTGAAGGAGTGAATAAACAGGTGGACAAAGGTGAGTCGGTTGATATTGTGTATCTGGACTTTCAGAAAGCCTTTGACAAGGTCCCTCATCAGAGACTTTTGGCAAAACTAAAGAGTCATGGGATAGGAGGCAGTGTACTATTGTGGATCAGGAACTGGTTAAAAGATAGAAAGCAGAGGGTAGGGCTAAATGGCCAATTTTCCCAATGGAGAAAGGTGAATAGTGGTGTACCCCAGGGATCTGTGCTGGGTCCGCTGCTTTTTGACATATTCATAAATGACCTGGAAAATGGAATAACGAGTGAGGTTATCAAATTTGCAGATGACACAAAACTATTTAAAGTTGTTAAAACCCAAGAGGATTGTGAAAAATTGCAAGAGGATCTTGATAAATTGGAAGACTGGGCATCAAAATGGCAGATAAAATTTAATGTGGACAAGTACAAGGTTATGCACCTAGGGAAGAACAACCCAAACTATGGTAACACGATGCAAGGTTCCACATTAGGAACCACCACCCAGGAAAAAGATTTAGGCGTCATTGTGGATACCATGTTAAAACCCTCGGCCCAGTGTGCAGTGGCGGCCAAGAGAGCAAATAGAATGCTAGGTATGATAAGGAAAGGAATGGAAAATAAAACAAAAGATATTATAATGCCTCTATATCGTTCCATGGTGAGACCGCACCTTGAATATTGTGTGCAATTCTGGTCGCCGTATCTTAAAAAGGATATAGTCATTTTAGAAAAGGTACAGAGAAGAGCCACCAAAATGGTAAAGGGGATGGAAGGATACTCCTATGAAGAAAGGCTAAAAAGGTTAGGGCTCTTTAACCTGGAAAAGAGGCGTCTGAGGGGAGATATGATAGAAGTCTATAAATTAATGAACGGAGTGGAACGGGTAAATGTAGATCAATTGTTTACCTTATCAGAATATAGAAAGACTAGGGGACATGCAATGAAGCTACAGGGTAAACTATTTAAGACTAATAAAAGAAAATATTTTTTCACTCAACGTGTAATCAAACTCTGGAATTTGTTACCGGAGGATGTAGTAAAGGCTGTTAGTGTAGCTGGGTTTAAAAAAGGTTTGGACAAGTTCCTGGAGGAAAGGTCCATAAACCATTATTAAGAAGTGACCGAAGATATCAATGCTTGACCCAGTACAAGCATTGTGGAACTTGTGTCTCTTGGGGAAACTGCTAGGTACATATGACCTAGATTGGCCACTGTTGGAAACAGAATACTGGGCTTGATGGACCTTGGTCTGACCCAGTATGGCATATCTTATGTTCTTATGTTCTTATGACCTGGGAAAGGCTATCTAGATGTTTCAGCGATGGAGCATCATACCCCAGAGATGTAAGTGTCTACAGGGGCCTGAGATGGGAAAAGGAGAGCTATCCTAGTGATTAAGAAATTTCATCAAAACCTGTGAGATGTGTCAGCCAATTTTCTCATGATACTTAAAGTACAACATAGAAGGGATGTGTAGGTGTCCCATTAAAAAGAATGACTAAAAACAGTCAATAGGATCTCTATGGCACTGGTTATAGGAAGACAGCTGAGATGAGAAAATCCAAAGGCACCTTACAATGTTTCTTGTCACACTCACACATGAGTCCACCATGTCTGATCATCTACCTGCAAAATGCCGTTCACCCAATTGCCACAAATATGGGCATAGCTCTGACTGCATAGACCTGCCAAGGGAGGGTACTCCAAAATACACAGGGGTGACCTGCTGTTTGGCAGACCAGTCTTTCCTTCTCTGAAAGCAACTCACAAAACTGTGATCTGGAGCTTTGCACTGGTGCTGAGGCTATGACAAGGCAGAGAAGGGGCAAAAAGAGTGTGAGTGTGAGATAAGCTTCTAAGCTGTAGGGCACGTTCCTTAATGAATGGCACACTGCACCTCATAGGGGAAGGTAAGTGAAGGGAGGAGCACATAGGCTCCCTGGAAAGACTCATGTGAAAGCTGCCTGAAAGACCCAGCAGTCAACATATATCCTGATTGCTACAGACTCTGACCCTGTTACCTTGAAGGAGCCTCCAGAAGGATTCACAAGAAAGAGATTGCAGCATATAGAAGGAGATATTAGTCACATGGCCTAGCATATTCATACTATATAGGGAAAGGGCCAAAGGGCACTCACTTCCTGGCATGAGCCATCCAGTCACTAGATGAATATGGTGTCCAGCCCTCGCATATGCCCTCCATGGAAGCCTGACAAATCAAGTACAAGATTCCATGATGGACTTGCAAAATGGCAGAAGAGACTGTATATGTTGACCTGTGTCACTCTCTTTTTTTCTCTCCAGACTGAGGATCTGAAGAAGCAGACCAGGCCCCTCAGCCTACATTGTATAGACTGACACGAGGAGGTCCAGACTGGAATGTAGCAGGAAGCAAGTCAGTAAGGAGTTCCCACAAAAGGCCCTTCATGCTTGTCATTGCCACATGTATACTTTCAAACACTAGATTCCTAACCCATTCTCTGCATCTAGAATCACCTCTACTACCAATCAGTCAGAGGCAATACACACATCCTTTATAGCAGTGCTTTTCAAACTTTTATCTCATATGACCCCATTTTAACAACTGAAAATTCAAGTGACCCCAGCTGATGAAATTAAAACTGCAGGTCTCCAACCTCCTTTCCTCCCTCCTCTTCATCTAAAATAGGAAGGAAGCAGCAGTCAACACAGAGTCCATTGTGTTAGTGTGCAGTGTGTGCTTATAGGCCCCAGTACTCAGTATGGGTTTCCAATCTAACAGGAAGGGACAAGGGCCTATGAATGTTTACCTGCTCACAGGCTACATGCTGACTGGTGACTGCCACCACTTGGCATAGATCACAATGAAAGTCCAAAGAGAAGGGAAAATGGCCATGCTTCTGTGACCCCATCCACTGATGATGTGACCCCATTTGGGGTCCCAACTCCAAGTTTGGGAACCACTGCTTTATAAGTATAAGAACAAAAGAAATGCCATAGTGAATCAGACCAAAGGTCCATTAAGCCCAGTATCCTGTTTCCAAAAGTGGCCAATCTAGGTCACAAGTACCTAGCAGTTTTCCCAAAAGATACAGGTTCCACAATGCTTGTATTGGGTCAAGCAGTGGATATTCTGGGTCCGCTTTAATAATGGTTTATGGACCTTTCCTCCAGGAACTTGTCCATACCTTTTTTAAACCAGGCTACATTAACAGCTCTTACTACATCCTCCGGTAGCAAATTCCAGAGTTTGATTACATATTGAGTGAAAATATATTTTCTCTTATTAGTCTTAAATAGGTTACCCTGTAGCTTCATTGCATGTCTCCTAGTCTTTCTATATTCCGATAACGTAAACAATCGATCTACGTTTACCCGTTCCACTCCATTCATTAATTTATAGACCTCTATCATATCTCCCCTCAGCCGTCTCTTTTCCAGGTTGAAGAGCCCTAACCTTTTTAGCCTTTCTTCATAGGAGTATCCTTCCATCCCCTTTACCATTTTGGTGGCTCTTCTCTGTACCTTTTCTAATAACGCTATATCCTACCCTATAGGATACTACTCACACCAGCCTCAACAAGTGACAGGTAACAGCCACCTCTGCCAAAACCTCTGTACACTCTTGAGGGTCTGCACAACACTGCTTTATTTCCCTCTTTTTGCTAAGGGTTGCTTTCCTTTGAAACGAAAGCTGGAATCTGAGCAAAACAGTTCCCGTTAAAATTGCGCACTCAATCACAAGAGGGTGCAGTATTGGGGCTGCTTTTGGATCCTGATCCCTTGTTTTCCTTGTGCCTCCATATCTTTCCCTATTTGCACCCTTTTTCTCATCTATTTTTTTTTAAGTTCTGATGAGCAGGGACTGTCTTTTATATGTACAGCACTGCGTACATCTTGTAATGCTATATAAATGACTAATAGTGGTAGTAGCATTGAGCAATAGTGCATATGCTTTCATGAAAGTGTATACTATAGTGCTGCTCTTCCTCAACTAGGGGGAAGGGCTGGGATTGGGGAACTCTCAAATATGGGTTAGAGGTGCAAAGTAGGCCTTAATAAAAGTGTGTGCCAATGAAGAGAGTTTATTGTGAACCACAGTGCTGAGGTGGTACATACAAGATAAGGCTTGCTGGCCTATAGTTTGTCATTTCTTCCCTGTTACCATTTTTGTGGAGAGGTACCACGTCAGCCCTTCTCCTGTCTGGAGAAGTGGGAAGCCCTCTGCTTTGTAGTTGTATCAACTCTCCTGCGGGTGCTTTTGGCGCTGATTGTTGATGTTTACAGGATGGCCCAAAAAAAGTGAGAACATCTCGTAAATTAAAAGCTTAAATAGTTTACTTATTTACCTTTTTTAGCTATATAACGTCTTTATTTCGACAATTTCCAATTTTTTGGAATCCTCTTCAGATGAGATTTGCCATCTTTTTTTTTAAATTTGTCAATTGTTTCCATCTGTCTCTTTGAAATTTTTTACACAGAATGACAAAAATCACAGCAGAAAACCATATTCTGATTAAACATTTGCAAATTGAAAAAGAGTGGGGTGCTAGGAGAATGACAAATGAATTTCCAAACAAAGCCTGGAGCACAGCCAGTGTTAGTCGGGTTATCAATAAAATCGACAACAACTGTACCACGGAGCGTAAACCCGGAAGTGGTCGACGAAGGTCTGCTAGAACACAACAGAACATTGAGCTGGTGAGAGAGTTGATCTGCAGTCAAAATGATGATCCTCACAGTCAAATGTCAACGGGAAATAGAAAGAGAAACTGGTATACCACGTTCGTCGGTCCAACGTATTTTAAAGCAAGATTTACAACTTAAAATGTACAAGTGTGTGATCAGGCAAAAGCTCAATGAAAATGTCAAATTGAAACACTTGCAGGCAGCTACTTGAACGGTTTCCTAATGAGAGAAGTGTACGAAGCATCTGGTTTACAGACGAAAAGATATTCACCATTGCTACTCCAGTTAATTCTCAAAATGATCATGTTTATTCCATTGAAACAAAGAAAAGTCAAGTTCCATAAAGGCGACTTATACGAGAACGTGACCATTTCAGCTGTGGTATCATGGTATCAGTTGGTGTGTCTCGAATGGGGAAAACTAGTGTTGTGTTCATTGAACCAGGCGCCAAATTAAACAGTGGATATTATTGTGAACGTGTTCTAGGACAAGGTTTACTGCCCGTAATTCAAGCTACATGTGGTCGCCATAACTGGACATTTCAGCAGGACGGAGCTCCATCTCACACAGCCAGAAATACGATCAACTTTCTTCATCAGGAGAATGTAAATTTCATTGAGCCAGACATGTGGCCACCGAACAGTCCTGATTTAAATCCAGTAGATTACGCCATATGGGGTGCTTTGCAAGAAAAAGTCTACCTTTGGCGAAAATTTACCACAGTTGAGCAGCTCAAGTTGGCAATAACCGAGGAATGGAGAAATCTGGGGCAGCGCTTTATTGACAGAAGCATAAATGAGTGTCGTCGACACTTAGAAAAAGTGGTTGAGAAGCAAGGAGGACACATTGAACATAATTTCTGATTAGCTAAATACGTGGCAAAAAAATACATATAAAAAATATAGTTAATTAAATTTTATTTTTAAATAACTTATATGCTACGAGATGTTCTCACTTTTTTTGGGCCACCCGGTATATCCAGCCCTTTAAAACCAGGGCTGTGCCGTGGGACGCCGGACACCTGTGGATTACAGGCAGAGCTGCAACAGTTCCCAGAGCAGTCTTCAGTCCTATAGCTTTACACTGTCCTAGTTCTCTCATTACAATCATTTCCAGAATGCAGTGATGTGTGCAGCATTTCGGTTATATTTCTTGGAGTAGTAGAGATGTTTCTGCTTTCTAGGATAATCTCTTCTCGACTCTCTCAGACACTTTACTAATTCTTTTTTTAACCTTTGCAAGAAACACTTTCTAACATAAAATAGTAATCAATAGCCAAGCACATTATTGACACTCCCACCTTGCCCATTTGCCCCTGCTTGCGTCATCGCCAACCCTACTTGAAATTCGCTCTTCCTCCTTCCTCACCCTTACCTTCATTCTCTGGGCCTGCCTTAAGCATGCCTGTATATACCACTGTTAGGGTTTCAAATACTTCTCTTGCTAGATTATTCCAAACATTTATCACTGTTCAAAGTAATAATTCCTCACATTTGTTCTGGCATGTTCTAGTTGTAATTTACATTTCTACACTTTCTTCATCTTCGAGAGAACTTACCACAAATATTTCTTCATTTTTTTGCTTTTGATGATCTGCACTGAATAAGGTTTATTGCACTATTCCTTTGTTTCCATGGTTATCTACTCTCTTTCTCTTTTAAACCTGCTTCTCAGGGCAACACACAAAAGAAAACAATTGACGTACAAGATATTAGAGAATAGTGACAGATAAGGAAATAGACAGCGGTGGAATCTGCAGAATGAGTGACCGGCTTGAACCGATGCATTTGTATCCATCGTAGATCTCCCAGGCTATAATTGCATTGAGCTGTCATGTAGTGTTGCGGGCCGTCCAGGACAGAAAGGAGGAGGAAGTGTGGCCAGTCTGACAGGCTGAAAGATCACAAGTCAAAGCACCTCTAATATCATTCTCTATTTTCTGTTGCAAAGCTGATAGCATACACTTAAATGTCAGACCAGGACAAAGTCTTGGAGATCCTGTAACACAAGAAATGGCCTTTCTGCATTTTTCAGATCAAACCTTTGAATATAAAGGTTATGGCAAGTTGAGGACATGAGTATAAGTCTAGAATGTTTATTAGTTTGCCAGTAGTGGCTTCAACTGTGGATTTGGCTGCCGGTAGAATAAGGTAGCAGCTACCACAGCCCCTTTTAGCTGTGGCAAATTTAATGCTACATTTTGCTATAGTTTGCTTTAAATACTGTAAGGATGACTTGCTACCTATCTCAACATCGAGTTTCAAGAGAGAGGATTTTAAATACTGTATGGATTACTTGCTACCTATCTCAACATCGAGTTTCAAGAGAGAGGATTTTTCTTTTCTGTTTGTTAAATATTTTCAAATTTAAGTAAAATACAAGAAATTAGAAACATTAATAAAAGAAAATATCCAAAAACAAGAAAATTCAAAAATAAGCAGCCCACATCAAGGGAAGAGTTAGGATCAGATCACTTCTCGGAAGCTGAATGAATCCAGAACATTACATTGTACTAGAATATTTCACTCCATCAATCAAAAATTAAAGTGAATCTCTTAATTACCCATCAGATAAGTTTTTCTTTATAGAAATTCTCTAACTGCAAAGAATAAAAAAAAACAACACATATCTAATTCCTTGAAACGTTATCAGGCATTTGCAAGGAAAACACAGAAAGATATTGCCCCTCAAAAGTATTACCCATGACTTCAATTGCAAAATGTCTACCTGTAAACTTGAGTGTCCCATGAGACTTCTATAAAAACCAACAGCCTTTGAGCACAGGACAACTCCTGTTTCTTCTGAAACTATAACTTCAAGATAGCTAATTTATGTGTCTCAGTGGCAAACGATGCCACTAGGGTAACCTTAGTGGGAATCTCATCTGAAGAGGATTCCAAAAAATCTGAAAGATCCATAAGAACATAAGAAATGCCTTATTGGGGGAGCAGTGTGTTTGGAGAGCCGGAGCCATTAACCTGCCATATACCACGTTTTGCTGTCGGATCAGGCAGCAGGTGGATCCCGCCGGACCAGCTACGCGGCGCCAGGCCCAGTGGGATCCACCTGCTGCCTGATCCGACAGCAAAACGCGGTATGCTGAGGGGGTTGGAGTGAATCCACCTCCCAAGGTGCTGTCACCTGTTCCTGATCAGTCTCTGGTTCAGGCGCGGCCATGAAAGCCGTCATGCCTAAAGAGGTTCCGATCCCGCCTTTGGTTGGGGGAGATGTGTTGAATCGTGTTCCTTCTCAAGATGTGACACTTAAGGATATCTGGTCTTTTGTTATCCGGAATGAGGCTGTGTTAACAGGGACTTTGAGGCAATTTGAGGAATTTACGAGAGACTCTGTTGCAAAATTTACTGATCTTAATATGCTGTATGATGTTGTTGGGGTATGTCTGGCGCAGATGGAAGCTAAGTTGGATACTGTTCAGGCAATATCTGTGGCTTCTGTTAAAGATAGTTTGTACTTACATAGGCAATGTGAAGTATTTGAGAACTTTTCTCGTTCTAAAAACCTAAGGTGTTTAAATGTTCCTATTATACATTATTTGTCTCCTTTAATTTTATTTTAGAAGTATTTGGAAGAGGTTTTGTTGTTTAAGTAACCTGAAGAGTTAAAGGTTGCTAATATATGTTACCTTTCTAGGGCTAAGAGATTGGCTCAACAGGGGGTGAATGAGCTTGACCAGTTAGATTCTCCTGAGTTTTTAGAATCCTCTTCAGATAAAATTTCTGTTAGAGTGACATTGATTGTAACTTTTGTGTCTGAATTAGATAAAAACTCAGTTCTTAAGGCATATTTTCCTAAGAAAGATGAAAATTTTTGTGGGAAGAAGGTCACTCTTTTTCCCGATGTTTCCCTCACTACCCAGCTTCATCACAAGGCATTTTTGGAGTTAAAATCTTGTACCCTTGCAGTGGGAGCTATGTTTTTTCTTAAGTTCCCATGTAAGCGTGTGCTCAGGCATCGGGGGAAAAGTTATGGCTTTCTTGATTCAGATCATTTGATGAATTTTCTCAGAAAGCATGAGTCCTAATTTCTGTGAGAGACGAGTTAGTATTTGGGGTCAGTAAATAATATGATGCACTGCCATGCTTTTGTTTTAATAGTTTGTTGTTTCATTTTTCTTCTTTTGTTCAGATTCCCATTCTTCCTAAATGTAGACTTGGATGCATTTTATGTGTTTGCAAATGTGGTTGGATAGTATCCAACATTTTTTTTTTTGTTTTCCTGCATTTCTTTGACAATGTGTTTGTTTTGTTATTGATTGAAATTGAAATAAAAAAAAATATTAAATGGGTTGCATTGTAACCTCTAGTCTTTCTACTTCTGATGGCATAAACAACTGATCTACATTTACCTGTTCCACTCCAGTCATTAATTTATAGGCCTCTATCATATCCCCCGTCAGCTTTCTCTTTTCCAAAATGAAGAGCCCCAACCTTTCAAGCCTCTCCTCATAGAGGTCTCCTTTCATTCCCTTTACCATTTTTGTCGCTCTTCTTTGTACTTTTTCTAGATTGCAGTCATATGTGCATCTGCAGATCACAACAGGTTCTGCCATGACCAAGAGTCAAGGTAGATCATATCTGTAGCTAGCTCCGTAACATTGCATTGGATGCCTGCAGGACGGTGGACCTCTGAGTACTGCCCTATGCCAAACAGTGCAAGGCCAGGGAAGGTACTATGATTGCATGACACCACACCAGCCACAGAGCACTGGGGGTGGGAGGTCGTGTTTTCTATGGCTGTGCTGACCACGCTTCTGTTCATACTGTATATATGGTCTCTGGATGTATGGCCAGTATGTGGGTGCATACAGGAGGGAGGCATGTTGGACTGAATGCCATACTGCGGCATACTGGGAGGCTGACTCTGGAGTCCTTATTGTGCACAGCCGCAAATCTAGTGGAATATGTCTGGCTGGCCGGTGCCTGGGTCATTAGTAGCAGCCACTGGGGATGGGCAGGACTGGAGTGAGACCCGGCAGTGCACCTTTTCATAGAGGAGGCATGGCTGCACCGAGTTGGGGAGGGTCAGCACTGTCTATAGTTGTGAAATACAGTGAGTGGGTGTACGTCTATTTCTCCGATTTCAGAACAGGGGGTTCGCCTAAACCCATGGTTCCAGAATTAGATATATATTGGTCCCGTCTACTATTTCTACGTGCCCGCGGGCCGGGCATTCATGTTCTGGAATGCTCTTTGTGTACATGGGTATATATTTTTAGATTTCTTTATTATTTGCCTTTTTTCCTTTATCTAGTCCATGAAATTTTCTGGACAAGTGTTATTATAACTATGTAAACCTATAAATATAAGATATAAAAAAGAGAGAGAGAATTGTCAATGCCTGCATGCATGAAGAACATGACTATTTCATATTGATCAGTTCTAGAAGACTGTGTAGAATCATTGTGCATATTCCAAACACATGTGATCAAATGCTGTTAATATATTCCAAAATTTGTCTTGGGATTGCTTTTTACAAAGAAGATTAAAAATGCAATCAATGAACCTTACTGAGAAGAAATAAAATAGCTTTGAGCAGAAATGAAATGCTTCAAACTTTACAAAGATTAAACATAATGATGCCTTGAAGATTCTTGAAGGTTAAATCTCCTGGGTCTTAAAAAAAAACAACAACGTAGATGTAACTTTAAGGGACTGGATTCCATAGGGACATATTTGTAGTTCTAATGAGTGCTTGTCCATAGCTACATTTCCGAAGTATTTATTTATTTATTTGTGTGTGTTTTATACCGCTATTTCAGGTAATCACAGCGGTTTACAAATGAACAACAGATACATAAAACAAGTATTGAAACTAAGGGGCATGTTTACTAAATTGTGTTAATGGTCAGCACGGGGTTTATTGTGAGCTAAGCATGCCACATTGACAGCATGATGCAGTGTGGTAACAGTCCACCGTGTTTAGCATGGCCATGATTGGCATGTGCTAACTGCAATTGCCGCTATTAGCGCAGGTGCTTTCATCACCTCCTCAGTGGCTCGTTAGATGCGTTGCAGCTTAGTTTGGTGAGGTGCATCTCCCCACGGTAAGAACATAGGAACATGCCCCCAGATGTTAGTGTGAGTTTATACCACCAAACACATTAATTTTGGGGGTTTACCATGTTCTAACAGTGCATTTTAGTAAACATCCCCTAAATGATTTAAGGAATCCCTAACAAACATAACAGAGATGTACTTCCTGGGAATGCTTTGTCTAGAATTTCACAGACCACCTTTTAAAGAATCTAGGGCCTAATTTTGAAAGTTTGGATGCTAAATTGGGCCCTTTAAAAATTGACTCAGGGCTCAAATTTAATGTCTTAAAAAACTGATGGCTAGCAGAAAGGATTTAGAATGGGGTGAAAGGTTAAGAACTTAGGGCCCGATTTTCGAACCCGTGTAAATGCCTTATCTGAGATTTTTGAAAGGCACCTACATGGGTAGTGCCTTTCTAAAATCCTGGATATGCCCCTAACACGCCAGATGCTATCTACATAGCATCGGGGCATGTTGGGGGTGTTCCGAGGCGTGTTGGGGCATTCTGGGGTGGACTGGGGCAGAGGAAAGGACTAAACGGGTATCAGTGATTTTCAATGCTACCCACTTAACCCTCTGCACCTTAAAACAGGTGAGGAAAAACCTTGCCTGTCTTTAAGGCAAAGAGGGCTAAGTGGGTAGCATCGAAAATTGCTGCTACCCATTTAGCCTCAGTGGCTGCCGGCGCATCCAGACAAACCTGGATTTCTACTTCCACCGCCATGGAAGTGAAAATCTAGGTTAAGGGGGTCAACAGGCAGATTATGCGCTGCTGCGGCACATTGCCTGCCTAATTGAAAATCAGGCCCTTAACATCTAACTTAGGACACTATCTATTAAACTATGTTAGCTATTTAATGCAACTTTTAGTGCATGCTAATAACTGCTGTCATGCAATGGGGCATATTTACTAAAGGGTAGTGCAGGATTAGTGCGTGGTTTCGGCACCCCAATAAAATGTAGTATGGGGACCCGCGCTAAAAACCTCATGCTACCCTATTAGCATGGGTTGGGGCAGGGACTGGGAAGGACATAGGCATTCCCAGCATGTCGCAGCTAGCATGGGAATTAGTGACCCATGCTAACTGCATTTAGCGCAGGTGGCATGGGTGCACTAACACCACCTCAATGGATGGCGTTAGTTGCTACCACAGCCCATTCGCCTCATTGAAATGTGATGTACCTGCACTAACTGCAGGGGAATGGATGTACATGCCCCCCTGCAGTTAGCTGGAAGCCCTGGGCTGGTAATGCGGTGTACATGCATACTACTGGCATGGAGCTTAGTAAACATGCTCTAAAATGCTGCAGTGAACAGTTAATATAGAAAATGTCATTTTGGGTTAGGGAATGGGCAGGGATTGAACCTTACAGTTAAATGTGGAGGTCATTACTGTAAGTTATCTGTAAATATGGTAGATAATGCAGGACAGTTCATACCATCTCATGAGTTGAGCCCTGGGTGCATTCCGTGTTGTCTGCCATAAGTTAATGTGCAATGTTGAACTTTCTTCGGCATTGATTGCATGGTAGCCAGTTACCTCAGAGGTTTTGTAGTTGCCATACATTAAATTTGGGTATTACTGTATAGAGGGAGTATTATTCTGAAGGAGAGGAAGGGATTGTAGAGCTTAGTGGTTGATATGGATGGTGTCATACCCCCGTAGCCCTATCGGTAGGAACCGGTATTGCCTGGCTCTCTGAGGGTGATAGTTGTGCCTTCTTTCGTATAAATCACATAACAAGCTTAATTCCAATTTTAGGGCTTTATTCCCCGTCCCTGAGGTTTCTTTCCTCTTTGGCAACACGAATAATAGCCAACTTTGGCATATAACAAAAGTCAAATGGATAACACAAATAGCTTACTTCAGTTTCAAAACATCAAACAAAAGAAAAGAATAAACAGCCTTACTGTCACATACAGGCTTCTCCTTTTGTTGCTGATAGCACAGCTCACGTCTGCTGTTTGTTGGAGAGTAAGTGTAATTAGCACACAGGTTACAGCACTGGAACTCTGGTCACAATCAAGCATTTATCTTAGAGAGAACTCCGGTTCAATCATAGTTAAAGAACAATCCATCGGTTCACGAACTATAGATATCTCTGAATTCTCACATTCCATTAATTCAGGCTCACATGCATTTATATTCTTAGTATCAGCTGTTGGATAAGAGTACGGCTGGCTTGCTCCGTTACACAGGAAGTTTCTTTCTCCCTCTGAACTAATGCCTTTCTGGGAAATACCGTATGGCTTTGAGTTGAGCTTGCCAAAGCTCTGCCCCTGCTGGTATCCCAGTAGATAACTCAAATCCTTACTTGCTTTGTTAGTAGGGTAATTATGGTAGGCTCTGAGCCTGCTCAGGTCTAGCTCTCGTAACTCAGCTGACCTAGATTGCAAAGGTTTAGACGGAACTTTACCAAAAGCTGGGAGCTCACAATTACTAGGAAAATCTTCAGCTTCTTCAGGTAAGGAAACCTCTCTTCTCCTAGGGTTTCTGTGACAAGGGACAAAGTTATTCTCAGCTTCTCTACAGCTTGTCTTTGTGTGGCTATTTCTATTACTCCGGGGTTTTACCCACTCAGATAGCAAATAGCCTCTACTTTCATTCCTTGCACTGGTACCTGCTATGGCAGTCTGCCCACGTTTCTCGTGCCTTCCATGCACATACACGCTATCAGGCTGCTGACTTTCCAATGTTTCATACAGGTCTCTGGATTCTCTCAGACCTTTACGTTGGCTCTCTTGTTGTTCCAATAGCTCATTCTCACTCTCTCTCTCTCTCTTTCATTCCAAGTCCATTCTCTCCACGGCTTCAGCTGTGTTCGCCGCGGTCTCTCTGGTTGTGACCCTTGTTGCTTCAACACCTCTCCCTTTCTATCTGTTTGGGAGCATATTTTATCCTCGTGTCTTTGGGCTCCACCTCTACCCAGCTGATCCCTATCAGGCAAAGCAAATTCCCTTTCTTCGCTACCTGGGTGTGTCTTCCTGGCCCTTGTGCACGTGTGCCTGGGTTGTCTGTAGCAACCATCTGACATTATTTTGTTTACCCTGTCATTTTTCCTCTGATCATTCGTGCTGATCTCCATTTTCTCGGGCTGCCCTAGGTCTACCTTGTGACAATGGGCAGACTAGATAGGCAGTAAGTTATTTATCTGCCATCATTTTCTATATTTCTATGTAACTGTAAAACCTTAGCAAACTTTAATAAATAGGTGCCTTAGAGCATGTTTACTAAAGTCCCATGAGTAGCATGGGGCTAATGTGTGATTAGCACATGATTATCCTATGGCGGGGCAAACATAGTTACTCACCTGTAACAGGTGTTCTCCGGGGACAGCAGGAATCAGTCCTCACCTATGGGTGATGCCAGCACCAACGGAGCCCACCCGGAAGCATTTCCCCAGCTTTCAAGGAAAGCCTTTGGAAGATGCACCATGCATGTGTGGTCCACTTCCTGCCAAAGGGTGCCATCTTGCCTCAGAATAATGACAGAGCTAAGATGGCAAAAATATCAGATGGTAAAGAAGCAAGTCCAAGGGGAGGAGGAAGGGTTGTGAGGACTGATTCCTGCTGTCCCCAGAGAACACCTGTTACAGGTGAGTAATTACACTTTCTCTGGGAACAAGCAGAAAGTCAGTCCTCACATATGAGATGCCTTAGCTACAGGCTACCGAGAACCTGTAACCAAAAGAAAAATGCCACAGCAACCTGCAAAGGGAGAGCTGTGAGCAGCAGCAGTCGAGTCCCGAGGGAGAAAGTCTCACAAGACCCAAGCATCCAATGAACACCAGCACTCCAATAGCCTGAACACAGAAGAGTCAGAGGGCAGGAGTTGCCTACACCCCAAAAAGATTAAAGAGTATGGCCTGGCTAAAGGTGCTGTCCCACTGGGACTCCCTCTCCATGCAGCAGTGAGCTGTGAAGGGATGGACCGAAGACCAGGTGGCGGCCCAGTAAATTTCCGTTATGGGGACGGAACACAGATTGGCCATGGAAGTAGCCATGACTCTGACACAGTGTGCCATGACTCTGGTCCAATGGAATCCCTGCTTGCTCATAGGCAAGGGTAATGCAGTCTTCCACCCAGGTGGACAGAGTTTGCTTAGTTGCTGGGAGCCCCAGATGGCTGGGGTCATAGGATATGAAAAGTTGTTGAGCTTTGTGATGGCCCTGGGTCCATTGCAGGTAGAAGGACAGGGCTGTCTTGCAATACAGAATATGGAGAATGGTCTCTGCCCTGCCAGCATGAGGCTTGGGAAATTGTGTGGAGTACCACCTCCTGATTGAGCTGGAATGAGGACACCACCTTCAGCAGAAACTTAGGGTGTGTGTGGAGCACCACCCTGTTCTTGTAGAACTTTGTGTAAGGAGGCTCTGCCATCAGAGCCTGGAGCTTGCTAACTCCGCAAGCTGATGTGAGTACTATCAGGAAGGCGACCTTCCAAGAAAGGTACCACAGGTGGCAGGTAGCTAAAGGCTCAAATGGAGGCTTAGTGAGTTGCAAGAGCACCACATTAAAGTCCCATTCCACTGCCGGAACTGAGACTCAAGGGGCTGAGCCAAGAGGGGCTTCCCTCGATGGAGTGGTGATGCACCATGATGGCACTTAAGTGTACTCTGACCGAGTTGGACTTCAGTCCTGCCTGCGATAGGTGGAACAGGTATTGGAGCACCACGTGCACTGAGCAGGAGAAAGGATTCGTCCATCTCTCTGTGTACCACAGTGAGAAACATCGCCACTTGAAGGCGTACGCCCTTCTCGTGGAGGCCTTCCGAGAGGCCAGGAGGATGTCTTCCACGTCCCATGGAAGATTGAATGGGGCTAGTGCTACCCTTTCAGCAGCCAAGCCATGATCAAGAGGGATCCCAGGTTGGGGTGTAGGAGATTGCCCTTCTCCTGTGAGAGTAGTCCTAGGGCTCAACTCAGGAGAATCGGTGGTATTGTCGATAAGGAGAGTAGCATTGGGAACCAGGGCTGTCTGGGTCACCAAGGGGCTATCAGCACTAGCGATGCTCTGTCACATTGAGCCTTGAACAAGGTCTTGGCTATCAGCAGTGTTGAGGGGAAGGCGTACATGAAGCCTTCAAATCACGGTATGAGGAATGCATCCACTGCTACCCGAGACAGGTGGAGTTGGCGGGAGCAGAAACTGGGCAACTGCACATTGTCTGGGCTGGCGAACAGAGCCAGAACAGCTGTGAGAGTACTTCTGGGTCCAGGTGCCACTCATGCGGCTGGAGTATCCTGCTCAGGCTAGACGTGATAGGTTAGCTGGCTAGAGCTGCAGATCTATGTGAAGATGTATAGCAAATGACCCAAGCTACGTATCAAGGTAATCCCCTGCTCTACCCTTCATGAGCCAGGAAAGACCATCCCAAACAGTACCTCCCACTGCCTCTCCTGATTGGTTCCATCTGCTTGGACGCACCGGAAGTGACGTGACTGCACTTCACGTGACTGTGCCTCCCTTGGGGAGCCAGACTGCATAAGAACTCCTCTGGTGCGGCATCCTGCCTGCTGCTACCTCTTCCCCACTGTTGACCTGCTTGCATTGCCTGTTGTACTCCTCAGTGCCTCATCTGCTGCTGTGTTGTGTCTCTTCCATGTCTCCTCAGGTACCTCCTACTCCTTGGGCAAGCTCCTTGGGGCGAGATCAGGGGTGAGCGCCCAGAGTCAACTCAGCACACTCCTACATACTCTGTGTACCAGTCAACCCTCCAGCTGCACACCCACATCACAGGTGTTCCAGGTCCCACAGTCCATTCACCTAGACCCCACGGTAAGTTGCTTCATTTGGCCACATTTCTACTCCTTCCACTTCTGCTACATTTCTCTTCCCCCTCCATGGCTTCTATACCTGTTCACTGGGATTGGCGACCTGCCCCTCATGCCTCAGCCCCCCTAGGTCCTCTCACACACAATATCTCCAATCTGGTTTACTGCTCCCATCACTCCTCTGCTTCATCTTCCCCTCAGACTCTTCTGTTCCTTCAGCTCGCACCCTTCAATTGTCGTTCCATTCATTCCAAAACACTTCTGATCCATGATGTCGTCTCACAGCATGCCCTTGACCTGTTCTTTCTGACAGAAACCTGGCTGAGGGATGGCGAGGAACCCCTCCTCAACCGCTGCCCAGGGGCGGCCCAAGGGGAATGCGGGGCCATGTGCGGAGACTTGGTGCGGGGCCTCATTTGCATAAATATTTGCATAATGTTACCATACACTAACTTTTAGTAAACATGCCTCTTAATGAGTGTATGGATAAAGAAAGACTAAAATATTTCTACATTACTATAATCCAGTGCCAACTGCCAGGCACATTAGGAACTACTACAAACACTGCCCATTTAGAACTAATAGCAAACCCTCCATATCCTAACAGCACTACCAGGACTCACAAAGCACCATACCCTACTTATCAAAAGGCAACACTGCAAATATTAAACCAATACATTTCAGAGAATAACAATACATGACCTACTGGGCAAAGAGAACAACTGGCAATGTCAAATAGGAATGACATAAACAGAAGTACCTCAGCTCAGTTACACAGGCAGAACATAGACCATCACCAAACAAGGAATCACAATTTAGAAACAGGAAGGCAATAATTAAACTGGGAACCCCACAAGCTAAACTTGGAATGTACAACAACACTGTAGAAATAAAACTATAAATTAATTTCCTCTTGTACTAAACAAAGCGCAGACGTTAATGATGCACATTTCCCAGAGCTGACATATTCCAGATAATAAATTCAAAATAAAGAGATATTTTTCTAACTTTTGTGCTGCGTTTTTTTCAGTTGCAATTGCTCCAGCCACTTTCTTCTGGTTTCTTCGTGTCTTCTGCTAACTCTCCATCGGCTGCTGTCCATTTGTCCTTTCTTCTCTCTTCTAGTTTTTTTTCCATTCTCTCTCTACATCTGCTTCAACATACTAATCTTTCTCCTTTTGCTCTTTCCTCATTCCTATTTCATCCACTCAAATTTTACCCCTCCATCCTCAATCCCCACTTACTCTCCCAATACCCGTCCAATTGTAGATTTGTCTTCCCTCCCACACAAAATATATTTCCCTCTCCATTTCACTCTCCCAGCTCCATTCCATTCTAATCCTCCCCCAACAGCAGCTCCCTTCTAGTTCCAGCCCCACCCAGCATCCGCTCCCTTCTAGTCACTGCATCAGCCCATTTCCAGTCCTAGTCCCCCATCAGCCTATTTCTAATCCTATCCTAGTCCAACCATCAGCCCATTTCCAGTCCTAGCTCCCCATCCATTTCCAGTCCTATCCGAGTCCCTCCATCAGCTCATTTCCAATCCCAGCCCCCCATCAGCCCATTTCTAGTCCGTTCCTAGCCCCACCATCAGCCCATGTCAAATCCTAGCTCTCCTTCCACTCAGCCCATTTCCAGTCCTAGCAACACCCCCCAGCCCATTACCAGTCCGAGCCCCCTCCATTAGCCCATTTCCAGTCCTAGCCTCCATCCCCATCAGCTATTTGCAGTTCAAGCCCCCCTTCCACTCAGCCCCTTTCTAGTCCTAGCAACTCCCCCCAGCCAATTACCAGTCCTAGCCCCCCCCATAGCCCATTAGCAGTCCTAAGCCCCCCCCCCATAACCCATTACAAGGCCTAAGCCCCCCATCAGCCCACTTCCAGTCTTAGCCCCCCATAGCCCATTGCCAGTCCTAACTCCCCATCAGCCCACTTCCGGTCCTAACCCCCCATCAGCCCATTTCCAGTCTTAGCCCCCCCCCCAATAGCCCAATACCAGTCCTAACCCCCCATCAGCCTACTTCCATAAGAACATAAGATATGCCATACTGGGTCATACCAAGGTCCATCAAGCCCAGTATCCTGTTTCCAACAGTGGCCAATCTAGGTCATACGTACCTAGCAGTTTCCCCAAAAGACACAGGTTCTGCAATGCTTGTACTAGGTCAAGCATTGATATCCTGGGTCCCTTCTTAATAATGGTTTATGGACTTTTCCTCCAGGAACTTGTCCAAACCTTTTTTAAACCCAGCTACACTAACAGCCTTTACTACATCCTCCGGTAACAAATTCCAGAGTTTGATTACACGTTGATTGAAAAAATATTTTCTTTTATTAGTCTTAAATAGTTTACCCTGTAGCTTCATTGCATGTCCCCTAGTCTTCCTATATTCTGATAACGTAAACAGTCGAGCTACGTTTACCTGTTCCACTCTGTTCATTAATTTATAGACTTCTATCATATCTCCCCTCAGCCATCTCTTTTCCAGGTTAAAGAGCCCTAACCTTTTTAGCCTTTCTTCATAGGAGTATCCTTCCATCCCCTTTACCATTTTGGTGGCTCTTCTCTGAACCTTTTCTAATAAAGCTATATCCTTTTTAAAATACAGCGACCAGTCCTACCCCCCATCGGCCCATTTCCAGTCTTAACCCCCCCTAGGCCCATTACTAGTCTTAACTCCTCCCCATCAGCCCATTTCCAGTCCTAGCCCCTCCCACAGTCCATTACTAGTCCTAACCCACCCATCATCCCATTTCCAGTCCTAGCCCCCCCCCCCCCATAGCCCATTACCAGTCCTAACACTCTTCCCCCCCATCAGCACAGGTAGATTAAAAAAACAAACAAACCGGCTGCTGCTGCTGCCGCTGCCGCCGTGGCAGCGGCAGAATCAAGCATCCTGCAGGGCTCCCCCTGCCCGGCAGAGCCTTCCCTTCAGCATCAGCTCCCTCAGCGCGGGCTTTCAGAGCCACAAAGGGAGAGTTTCCCTTTCACGCGGCTCTGTTAATCCCGCCGGGGCTGATGGGAAATCCCATCAGCCCCGACTTGCTTAACAGAACCACGAGAGGTCAGAGAAGCTCTCCCTTCGTGGCTCTGAAAGCCGATGCTGAGGGAGCTGATGCTGCAGGGAAGGCTCTGCCGGGCAAGGGGGGCCCCGCGGGACACTTTATTCTGCTGCTGCCACGGCGGCGGCAGCAGCAGCAGCAGCCAGTTTTGTTTTTTTTTAATCTACTTGGGCTGATGCAGAATGTTTTTTGCGTGGAGCCCCCTGAAACGCAGGGCCCTGTGCAAAAAACATTCTTGCTCAATGGACGGGCCGGCCCTGCTGCTGCCTACCCCCAGGCTATTCTGCCTTTTCCACCACCCATAGGGGTAGGAGTGGCGGAGGAGTCACGTTCCTCTAACGCTCCTCTCTCCCTCTCCAGGAACAACCCTCACCTGCTCTTCATTACCCGGAATCCTTGCTTCTTCGCTTGAGTACCTCCCCCCCCCTCTATTTTCTTCTTGTTGATGCTCCCCCCTCCATACCCACCCAGTTGTGGGACACCCTCCTGGCTACACTTTCCGAGGCTACTCTTCTGTACCCTCACCTCATGATTCTAGGGGATTTTAACATTCACGTCAAATCCCCGTCCACCCCCCTCCCCCCCCCCGGGATTCTGCCATTCTCACCTTCCTATCTGACCTTTCCTTTCACCAGTTCGTTTCCTTCCCCACCCACTCAGCTGGGCATTCCCTTGATCTCCTTATCTCCCACATCACATCTCCCTTCATCCCCTCTTCCCTTTCCCCTTTGCCCCTACCCTGGTCCAATCACTTCTGCCTCTTCTTTTCCCTCCCCCTTCCCTCTCCCCCACCAATCCCTTCCCCAAGTTCCCATCTTAGCTCTGCCCTATCTACCTTTTTTCGCCGTGTCAACGCCAACACCCTCCTTCAGTTCCCCCCTTCTGATATCTTGTTCCCCACAGACTTCCACCTACTTCCTGTTGATACCCAGGCGCATGTCTGGGACACTACCCTCTCCACTGCCCTTGACACTCTTGCCCCTCTTTGGCCCCGCCTCGCTTCCCATCATCATAATCGCCACCCCTGGTTCCATTCTGGTCTTCTCCTCCACCGCAGGTATCTCCGACGTGCCAAGTGGCTTTGGCTCAAACGTCCCTCCCCTTCCAACCTGAACCACTTCCATCTCTGTCATCGTCACTACCGCCTTCTTCTTCACTCAGCTAAACAGGAATATTTCTCTAACCTTATCTCCTCCTCTGCTAACTCTTCTCATCATCTCTTCCATTCTCCATTCTCTTTCTGCACCCCACTCCTCTCCAACCCCCTCATCTTCACCCATCACCCATGATCCTGCTTCCTTAGCCTCCCACTTCACTTCTAAAGTCCTTTCACTTCGTCTTTCATTTCCCTCCTGCCCTCTTCCTCTCTCCCCCCCTTAGCCCTAACCTTTCCCTCTCCCCTTCCTCCCCCCCCCCCTTCTTCTTCCTTTCCTCCCCTCTCCCATCTCTGGTCTACTTTTGAGCCAATTTCCATCTCAGTCTTAACCAAAGCCTTCACCTCCACCCAGAAAACCACCTGTCTCGCTGATCCTATCCCCTCCCACTGGCTCTTAGAATCCTCCCTAGCTCTCTTCCCCCTCATTCTCTCTATCTTCAATTCTAGCCTATCTTCTGGTACTTTTCCTGCACCCTGGAAGCACACCTCTGTTCGCCCCATTCTAAAGAAAGGTTCCCTGGACCCCTTCTCTCCTTCGAACTGGTCCTCCATCTCTAATCTCCCATTTAAACTCCTAGAAAAACTGGTCTTTACCCAACTTTCTTCCCACCTTGAAGTCTCCCTTACCCTTCACTCATGGCAATCTGGTTTCCGCCCTGGTCACAGCACAGAATCTATCCTCCTTTCCCTTCTCAATGAATTGCATGCTGCTCACGATCATGGTTCTTTCTCTCTTGGTGTTTCTCTTGATCTATCCACTGCTTTTGACTTTGTTGACCACTGCACCCATCTAACTTGTCTTCAGGATGCCGGCCTTGCCGGTTCGGTACTTCACTGGTTTCGTTCTTTCCTTTCCTATCAGTCTTTCTCGGTTCTCTCTGGGACTACCTCCTCCCACCTCCACCCCCCTTCCCTGCGGTGTCCCCCAGGGATATGTTCTTGCTCCTCTCCTATTCAATGTTTTTCTTGCCCCTCTTACCCTCTTAGTCCAACAACATGCCATTTCTGCTTATTATTACGCAGATGACATTTTCCTTCTTCACCATACTGACTCTTCCGCTCCTGACATCACTCCCCTCAATACATAGAAACACAGAAATATAGAAAAATGATGATAGAAAAAGACAACATGGCCTATCTAGTCTATCCTTCCA
The DNA here is from genome assembly GCA_033557465.1 of Ichthyophis bannanicus. NCBI lineage: Eukaryota > Metazoa > Chordata > Amphibia > Gymnophiona > Ichthyophiidae > Ichthyophis > Ichthyophis bannanicus. Next base: position 827,203,837 of record CM066036.1, on the reverse strand, counting down.
TATCAACAACTACAACAGTCCCCTTTTTTCCTCCGTGGCTTCCTGGCTTTCATCCAACTTCCTACATATTAATCTCTCAAAAACCTCCGCCATTTGGTTTACTTCTGGAAGCTCCCCCCTCTGCTCGTCCCACTGCTCTCCTCATCACCTATTCCTATTGTTTCATCTCTACGGTATTTAGGTGTTACCCTTGACTCTTCCCTCTCTTTTAAAGATCACATATCCTCTGTTGTTCAACGCTCCTTCTTCACTTTGAAGCAACTTCGTGCCATCCGTCCTTTTCTTTCTCCCTCTTCCTTGACCACGTTGCTCCTCTCCCTCATCATATCTCGTCTCAACTACTGTAATGTTTACCTGGCTGGTCTCCCTCAGTCCCAGCTTTTTTATCTTCAACATGTTCAAAATACTGCCGCCTGTGTCCTCACTCATGCCTCAAGCTTTGATCACGTCACTCCCCTTCTTCTATGTTTATTTTATTTATTTATTTATTTAACAGTTTTTCTATACCGCACTATTCACCATCAGCGCGGTTTACATGGAACAAGAAACTTCAGATAAGTTACATATATCTGTTCATTACATATAACAGAGAAGTCAAACCTGGGTAACAGGGGCAACTATATACAGAGAACAGCAACAAGAGTAACTATATACATAGTGTGGAGTATTGTAGTGTAGTGTGCGGCTGAGGAAAGATTGAGTGGTTAGAAGGTAGTTATTGATATTTGGGTGTTACTATGTTTCTTCGTTCTCTGGGAAGTATTTGAGAAAAAGGTAGTGCTTTAGTGCCTTCTTGAACTGGCTGAGATCAGAGATGGCCCTAATGTGTGTTGGAAGGATTTTCCAAAGTTTTGGAGCACATAAACTGAAGGCTCGATTTGCTGTTGTCGAGTTGTATCTTGTGATTTCCTTTGGTACAGTTAGCATGTTTATTTCTGTAGTTCTTCTTAGTCTGTTGGGGGCAATTGGATGAATCATCTCCGTTAATGAAGTGGGGGCGAGTCCTTTGTATGCTTTAAATGCCAGGAGCAAAGTTTTAAAAGAGATTCTCGCTTGAATAGGAAGCCAATGTAGTTGTTTTAGAAGGGGTGTTACATGTTCTCTTTTGGGTAGCCCAAAAAGCAATCTTGCTGCACTATTCAAGGCGAGTTGGAGAGGGTTTAAAGTTGATTGAGGAAGCCCTTGTAGTATGGAGTTTGAGAAGTCAAAGTGGGGCATAATTAGAGCCTGGTACACAGTGCGGAAATCGGCCGGATCAATCAGTTGACGGAGATGTCTGAGGGAGCGAATTTTGAAATATATTGCTTTTACTGTGTTAGCTATGTGGGTTTTCAAATCCAGATATTGATCAAGAGTCACTCCTAGGTATCGGATATGAGGTTTTACTTGAAGCTTGGCATCTTGAACCTCCAGGAATGGAGGTGTTATGAAGTTTGAGTTCCTTGAGATAAAGAGAACTTCTGTTTTTTTATTTTGGATTCTGAGATTTTGAGTCAGTAGCCAATTTGATATGGCGTTAAAGCAGTTGGTTAAGGGGGAGAGGTCCATCTTATCTATGCTGAACGGCATATATAATAATACATAATCGGCATATATCATGCAGTTGACATTAAAAGATCTTATGATGTTACATATGGGTTGCATATATATGTTAAATAGTAATGATGAAAGTGAGGATCCTTGCGGGACTCCTTGTCCTTGATGACACGGATCTGATAATCCCCCATTTGATCGCACATGCTGCCATCTGTCTGACAGGTATGAGTTACACCATTCGAGTGCGTTTCCACAGAGGCCCTTCTCTTTTAGACGGATAAGAAGAAGCTCGTGACAAACCGAGTCAAAAGCTGCCGCAATATCTAAAAAGATGAGAACAAAACCCTGTCGGATGTTGTCAATACCTGTGTTTAGGCTATTGAGGAGGGTGGTAAGGAGCGTCTCAACCCCATGAGATTCTCTGAATCCATGTTGACAGGTATCCAGAGGTGCTTCAGCGTCAATGTGGTCCTGCAATTGCCTGTAAACTACTTTTCAATTATTTTTGCAAGGGTGGGTATGCTGGCAATGGGTCTGTATGAGTCTGTTTTTTGTGGATCTAGCTTGAGGTTTTTCAGTAATGGTCTGATGGATGTCTGTTTGAGAGCAGCAGGGAATGATCCGGTGTCAAATGATAATCTTATAATCTTAGATATTGTAGGAGCGAGCTCTTTGCGAAGATCCTTTATCCAGAAGGCTGGGCAAGGATCAGTGTGTGCAGTGGACATATTGAGAGATGCAATAGTGTCTTCAATCAGTCTCAAGGAGGGAGTAGTGAATGATATTAAAGGAGTTGGGAGCCCTTGAATAATTGGTGCAGAGGGTATTGAGATATTATTTGTGCGGCACATCTTGGATTGTATGTATGTAGCATATTCTTGTGGGTTGATTTCGCACTGGTGCTCGGGTGACGGTTCCTTGGCTAGTTTCTTGACTAGGCTAAATAGGTCATGTGGTTTATTTAAAGCACATTTCAGGATATCTGTGTGGTACTGTTTCATTTTTTCTGAAATGGACTTACGGTGAGCGTCAAGATGTTGCATGTATGCAGTCTGGTTGCTGTTGGTGTGTGACCTCCTCCATCTCTTCTCAAGCTTTCGTAGTAATTTTAGAGATTTTTTCAGCTCTGAAGTGAACCATGGGGCTGTCACTTTTTTTCTTGAAGACGTATTCTTAGGTGGGCGTGAGGCAATGGAGTTGAGTCTGTTGTTCCAACAGGTGATGAACTCTTCCAGGTTTAGGGTGGTGTCATTGAAGAGAGCATCCGTTTCGGCCAGGATAAGTTCCCTATTAAAAGGTTGGAAGAGTCTGGTTGTAGTTGTGTGTTGTTTGAGGTCTGTGTCGCTTGTGTGTTGTTTGTTTTGAGTGGGGATCTGAAACATAATGAGCTTATGGTCTGACCAAGGGACCGCTGTAATTGATAACAGAATGTTTTGAAGTTGATTATGTACTGATTGTGGAACAAATATGAGGTCAAGAATATTGCCTTTTATGTGCGTAGATTGTTGAACAACTTGCTTGTATCCTAGGATTTCCAGGGCATCTATAAAGGCGTGTGATTGGTTGTCTTGTAGGGATGGTAAGTTAAAGTCTCCTAGAATCCAGTTGGGTCTATTTGGGGTCAGTGTGTTGGAGGCAAGGTTTATAATGGCTGACAATTCATCTGGGGAGGAAGATGGAGCTCTGTATAGTAAGTTTATGGAACAGAGATTGTTAGAAATAGAGACTGTTTCCAGGAGGTTGTTGCTAGAAGAGTTATCCATTTTGAATTGGAGTTCTGTCTTGGAGAGGATTAGTACCCCTCCTCCTCTTTTGTTTTGTCTGTTGCTGTTGAAAACTACGAAGTTATTGGGGAGGAGCTGATTGAGAATTATGTTATCTTCAGGAGACAACCATGTTTCGGTGACCATAAGAATGTCAAGGTTGTGAGATGTGATTATGTCTGTGAGAACAGGCCATTTTTTACGAAGAGAGCGAGCATTAATGAGGGCACATTTTAGAGTGCGGGGTTGGTTGTGGTTTTCTAGCTTTAGCTTTGAGGCGTGTTGAAGCGGTATATGTAATAGATAATGGTGATGAGATCGATGGGTCCAGTTATATTTTGGTGACTTGTGCCTGACCATCTTTTCCAGTTGTTGTGTAAGATGGGTATATTATTGTGAGTGGAGGTTAGAGCTAGGATATTTGGGAGCAAACCTATGAGAAGGAGGTATAGGCCTAATAATATCTTGATGGGAGGGCCATACTCGGTCTGTGTCAATGAGGAGAAGACTACTGCTAGAGAAGGGGGAATTTTAGCAGGAGATTGGAGGGTTATTTGTGGACTTTTAAAAGTTGCAGGTGTTTAGCCAAGTTATGAACAGATGTTAGCAGGAGCTTGCTTATTGAGATACAAAATTCTGTAGGAAGGTACTTATTAACTAGTCCGGCATATACAGTTATATAAAGTTTGGACAGGCTTAATGAGAAGCAAAATTATCTGGAAAAGAAAGTTATTGAATGGCTTAACATGGATAGATAGCTGCATAGATTTATATACTGAGAGAGAAACAATCTGTGTAAATATTACAAGTTGTTTGCTAGGCATTAATGGAGATCTCAGATTATCAGAATCCTGCTTAATAAGACAGCAATGGTAATTTGCATGGATACATATTATAAGATCAAGCATAGCAATGTTGACGAAATCTTGCTTAAAGTGCCTCTGGCTTCCAATGCCTTTTCGGATTCAGTATAAGTTCCTCATTTTCATTCACAGATCAATCCACACAGGCACCCCTCTCTATCTCGCTGACCAGGTTCACCTCCACACCCCCCACCATTCCCTCTGATCCATCCATGCCAACTGTATGTCCCTTCCCTCTCCATCCCAGGCCCACTTGGAATCCACTCGGTCATCCGCCTTTTATTTTCTTGGACCAAGACTCTGGAACTCGCTCCCCCCACTCCCCGCCCTCCGTTTAGAATCCTCTTTCAAAACTTTCAAAGCCAAACTGAAAACCCACCGTTTTTGTTCTGCTTTTGACCTCCCTCCCCCCACCTCTCTCCCCACCTCCTCATTGATGTTTAATCTTTTGCCTCCCCTATTTGTGTGTCGCTCTGTCCGCCCCCCCTCATTGATCTACAACTCTCTTGTTACTCTTTTATTTGTTGTCCTGTCTACTCCTCCCACCCCTCAGTCTCTTTCTTTTCTGTCCTACTCAATTTTTAGTGGCGTTCCTTTTCCTTTCCACAGCTTTTAACTTCCATTATGAGCGGTATATTAAGTTTTTAATAAACATAAACATAAACATCCGCCAAGATATTGTCCTGGCCTGGGAGGTAGAACGCTCTCAGGAGAATCCAGATGCTTGTGGCATAAGAGCAGAGAGCTACCACCTCCTGGCAGAGGGGGTACGACCCCATTCCCCCTGTTTTTTCATGTAGAACAATGCAACCTGATTGTCAGTCTGGATCAGCACGCATGGTGCTGTAGCTGGTGGCAGAAGGCCTTAAGGGGCAGGAATATGGACCTGATTTCCAGCAGGTTGATCTGCATTTTGGATTCCCTCTGGGACCAGCAGCCTTGTGTCTGGCGGCTGTCACAATGTGCCCTCAGCTCATTAGAGAGGCATCCATGGTGAGAACCTTTTGGGGGTAGGTGCCTGGAAGGGCATCCCAACCTGAAGGTGATCTGGATTCTGCCACCATCCAAGTGAGTCTGTCAGCTGGTGGGTCACGTGCACCCTGTCCCTGAGCCTGCCTGTAGCTTCGGTCCACTGAGAGTGGAGGCACCACTGGGCTGCTCTCATGTGTAGTTGGGCATCTGGGGTCACATGGACTTTTGCCTGAAGCGTGTCCAGCTGCGCCCCTATGAACTCTAGGCTCTGAGTGGAAGTGAGGTGGGACTTGGAGTAGTTTATGACAAATCCCAGGTGCTGCAGGGTGTTTATGGTGTGTCTGGTGGCACATTGTGCATCTGAAGCTGTGGCCCCCTTTAAGAGCCAGTCATCCAGGTAGGAGAAGACGAAGGCCCATTGAAGCCTGAGGTGGGCTTCAACCACCGCGAGGCACTTTGTAAAGACCCTTGGAGATGAGGCTAGCCCAAGGGGCAATACCCTATATTGGTAGTGTTGTCTCCCCACCACGAACTGGAGATATTTTCTGTGGCTGGGGCGAATTACAATATGAGTGTAAGCATCCTTTAGGTCTAAGGAGCAAAGCCAGTCTCCCTGCTGGAGGAATGGCAGCAGTGTTCCAAGGGAGAGCATCTTGAACTTCTCCCTGACCAGAAACCTATTGAGCTCTCGCAGGTCCAGTTTGGGCCTGAGGCCCCCAGTCCTCTTGGGGACGAGGAAGTACCTGGAATAGAAGCTAGTGCTCCAGAGGTGTTTTGGGACTGGCTCCACTGCTTTGTTCCAGAGTAATCCTGCTATCTCAGTGAGGAGCAGGGTCTGGTGAGGGAGAGGCCTGATGGGCTCTCATGGGAAGAACGGGGGCGGTGTCTGATGTAGGTGGAGGTGGTAACCTTCCTTGACCATCTGTAACACCCAGACATCGGTGGTGATGGCTGTCTACATGTAGGCAAACAGGGCTAGTCATCCAACTGTAGGCAGCAATGGACCCCCTGGGGGTGTAGGGGTCATGCCCAAGCCATCAAAAGCTTTCCCTGGGCTGGGCCTGAGCTGGTGCCTTGGACTTCAGGGCTTTATACTTTCTGGGACCATGTCCCTGGCCTTTTTATTGCTGGGCATGTTGAGGGCCCAAGAAGGCTTGGAAATGTGGAGTAGTACTGAAGCCCCCTTTCTTTCTCAGGAAGAAGGGCTTTTTTCCCCAGGGTTTTCTTTCGGGGGTTGCACCGAGGTCTTTTTCAAGAGCCTGGTTCTTGTCACATACTTGGTCTCTACCTCCGTTGCTTTGTCTGCCATGGGTTTCCCGAACAGGTTTTTATCTGTGCAGGACATCAATCAGTTTGTCCTGTACCCATTGTTCCAGGTTGAATGACTGAAGTCATGCTTGGCGTCATGCCCCAATGCCTGCGGCAGCCACCCTAGCCGATGACTCAAAGCCATCATAGGCTGTTTGGGAAAGGAACTTTGAACGTTCCTTAACCACCAAGGATAGGGTCTTGAATCTCTGTAGGGGTTCTCTATTGAGGCCTGCCGAGGATCCCCCAAGCTCTCTTGAAAGTTCCTTCAGGTACATGCCAATGTAGAGTCATATGAGTGGATTTGGCAGGTTAGCATCGAGCCGTGAAAAGCCTTGTGGCCGAGGGCGTCAAGGGTTCAGGGCTCCCTGCTGGATGGTACCGACAAGTGTGTCTTTTGGCACATGGCCGACTCCATGACGAGTTGTGGGGGAACTGGACCTTTTGGAACACAGGGCTCTGACATACCCGGTACATGGCATCGAGGCGCCTCCTGACAATTTGTACTGACACCGGTATTTCCCACATCCGGAGGAGGAGGCAGTCAAGGATCGGGGGCACTGGGACTGCAAGGGTTTTCTTCGGGGGTGCCTAGTATTAGAGTATCTCCAATTCATTGGTTCGCGGGTCCTCCTCGGCCTCGGTCTCAATCATGAGAGCCTTGTCCATATCCCTCCCAAAATTGGGGAATGCAATGTCTTTGGGTGGGGAGCGGCATCAGGTTGCTTGAGGAGATGTGTCCAAGAGCACGTCACAGTGCCGCCTCGTTCTGGATGCTCTTTATCCTCAGTCTCTCATTCGGACTCAAAGTTAGACTATGAGTCGGATGCCACATGATCACCTTGGTCAAGGACCGCTCTCTGCAGTGCAGGATCTCCAGAGGATCGTAGGTCCGAGCCATGGGCACTCGCCGGGGAGGACTGGTGTTCCGAAGAATGGTACAGGGACCTCAACCAGGCATGGAGGCTCTCTCGAGGTCGATGGTGCTCAAGGACCGGCTCGATGTCCGGGGAAGCCCTCGATGTCGAGGGTCCCATTGTTAGGGGGGATGAACTGGATGAGAGAGAATGGATACTGACTGTCTGGGGGTAAATTAGAAAATGCAGGCATATGAAGTTGGAGGTAAGGTAGAGAGCCTGCCCACAATTTCTGTGATTGAACTGAACATCTGCATACTGGAAAGAGGAGCCCCTTAAGGAGTGAACTCTCTGATATGTCTAGTTACAAGGCTGCACTGTTTGTTGACTTGATTTGTTCTGACTCTATGTTGTCAAGTAGAGGAATGGCCTAATGGTTAGAGCACTGGCTTGGGAACCAAGAGACCAGGATGCAATTCCCACTAACACTCCTTGTGGCCTTGGGCAAGTCACTTAACCCTTCATTGCCTCAGAAGAATCCAAGTCATCAGTGTCCCTGTACAATGTACCTTACCAAGTTTAAGTTGCAATGTAAACCGCTTTGACTAAAATGATAAAGCAGTACTAAGAAAACAAAGTCATGGGATAGGTGTACTATTGTGGATCAGGAATTTGTTAAACTATAGAAAGAAGAAGGTAGGGCTAAATGGCCAATTTTCTCAATGGAGAAAGGTGAATAGTGGCTTACCTCAGGGATCTGTTCTGGACCCTCCACTTTTTAACATATTCATAAATGACTGGGAAATGAGAATAACAAGTGAGGTGATCAAATTTGCAGATGACACAAAATTATTCAAAGGTGTTAAAACACAAGAGGATTGTGAAAAATTGCAAGACCTTGATAAACTGGAAGACTGGATGTGCAAATGGCAGATGAAATTTAATGTGGACAAGTACAAAGTTATGCACCTAGGAAAGAACAACCCAAACTACACAATGCATGGTTCCACATTAGAAACCAGCACTCAGGAAAAAGATTTAGACATCATTATGGATAATACATTGAAACTCTCTGCCCAGTGTGCAGCGGTGGCCAAGAAAGCAATTAGAATGGTAGGAATCATAAGGAAAGGAATGGAGAATAAAACCAATGATATTATATTGCCTCTGTATCGTTCCATGCTGCGACTGCCAGAGCCGGCCCGTCCATTGTGCGAGAATGTTGTTTGCACAGAGCCCTGCACTTCAGGGGGCTCCACGCCAACAACATCCCACTTTGAGTAACGGCAGGCAGAGCGGCTTTAAAGGCAGCTGAAGAGGCCACAGCTCACCTCTAACAGCTGCTGAACTGAAGAGCATCTTTATTCTTCACTTCGGCAGCTGTACTATAGTTTAGGATGCTGCCACGCTGAGTGCTGGGAAACAGGAAGTCCCTTTTGACCTCAGCACGGCAGTGTTGTAAACTACAGTACAGCTGCTGAAGTGAAGTAAAAAGGCACTCTTAACTTCAGCAGCTGTTAGAGCTGAGCCAGAGCCTCTCCTGCTCACTCTAAAGCTTTTTAGACAGTCGCGGAGCTCTTCGGGAGGGGGGGAGCCTGGACTGGAAATGGACTGAGTGGGGGGTGGAGGCCTGGACTGGAAATAGCTGATGGGGAGGGGAGCTTGGACAGGAAATGGACTGAATGGGGGGGCTTGGACTGAAAATTGGGGGGGGGGGAGCTAGGACTGGAAATGGGCTGAATGGGGGGGCTTGAACTGGAAAAAGCTGATGGGGAGAGGGGCTTGGACTGGAAATGGGCTGAATTGGGGAGAGCTAGGACTGGAAATGGACTGATGGGGGGCTAGGATTGGAAATGGGCTGTTGAGGGGGCTTGGATTGGAAATGGACTGATGGAAGGGCTAGGACTGGAAATGGGCTCATAGAGGGCCTTGGACTGGAAATGGGCTGAGTGTGTGTGTGTGGGGGGGGGGGGGCTTGGACTGGAAATGGGCTGAGTGGGGGGGGCTTTGGCTGGAAATAACTGATGGGAGGGGACTTGGACTGGAAATGGGCTGAGTGGGTGGGGCTTGGATTGGAAATAGCTGATGGTGAGGGGGGCTTGGACTGCAAATGGGCTCAGTGGGGGGGAACTAGGACTGGAAATGAGCTGATGGAGGGGCTAGGATAGGACTGAAAATGGACTGTTGGGGGGCTTGGAATGAAAATGGACTGATGGAGGGGCTAGAACTGGAAATGGGGTCATAGGGGGGTTGGATTGGAAATGGGCTGTGTGGGGGGAGCTAGGACTGGAAATAGCTGATGGGGAGGGGGGCTTGGACTGGAAATGGGCTGAGTGGGGCGGCTTGGACTGGAAATTGGGGAGGGAGCTAGGACTTGAAATTGGCTGAGTGGAGGAGAGCTAGGACTGGAAATGGGCTGATGGAGGGATAGGATAGGACTGGAAATAGGCTAATGGGGGCCTAGGATTGGAAATGGATAGGAGGCTAGGATTGGAAATGGGTTGATGGGGGGCTTGGATTGGAAATGGGCTGATGGGGGGCTTGGATTACAAACGGACTGCTGGAGGGCTCGTATTGGAAATGGACTGATGGAGGGGCTAGGATAGGACTGGAAAGGGCTGATAAGGGGCTAGGACTGGAAATGGGCAGATGCGGGGACTAGAAGGGAGCGGATGTTGGGTGGGGCTGGAACTAGAAGGGAGCTTATGTTGGGGGAGGACTAGAATGGGATGGGGCTGGGAGAGTGAAATGGATAGGGGAAAAATATTTTGTGTGGGAGGGAAGAAAAATCTACAATTGGCCGGGTATTGGGAGAGTAAGTGGGGATTGAGGATGGAGGGGTAAAATTTGAGTGGATGAAAAAGGGATAAAGAAAGAGATGGAGGAAAGAGCAAAAGGAGAAAGATCAGTATGTTAAAGCAGATGTAGAGAGAGAATGGATAAAAAACTAGAAGAGAGAAGAAAGGACAAATGGACAGCAGCCGATGGAGAGTTAGCAGAAGACACGAAGAAACCAGAAGAAAGTGGCTGGAGCAATTGCAACTGAAAGAGACTGAAGTACTGGTTGGAAATGGACTGAGTGGAGGGGGGCTTGGACTGGAAATGGGCTAAGTGAGGGGGAGCTAGGACTGGAAATGGTCTGATGGAGGGGCTAGGATAGGGCTGGAAATGTGCTGATGGTGGGGCTAGGAAAGGACTTGAAATGGGCTGGGGGGTCTAGGGTTGGAAATGGGCTGATGGAGTGCTTGGATTGGAAATGGGCTGATGAGGGGGGCTATGATAGGACTGGAAATGGATAGGGGAGGTAGGACTGGAAGGGCTCATGGGAGAGCTTGGATTGGAAATGGGCTGAGTGTGGGGTGAGCTGGGACTGGAAATGGGCTGATAGAGGGACTAGGATAGGACCGTAAATGGGCTGATGGGGGCTAGGATTGGAAATGGGCTGATGGGAGGCTAGGATTGGAAATGAGCTGATGGAGGGGCTTGGATAGGACTGGAAAGGGTTGATGGGGGAGTTAGGACTGGAAATGGGCTGATGCAGGGACTAGAAGGGAGCGGATGCTGAGTGGTGCTGGAACTAGAAGAGAGCTGATGTTGGGGGAGGACTAGAATGGGATGGGGCTGGGAGAGTGAAATGGAGAGGGGAAAAATATTTTGTGTGGGAGGGAAGAAAAATCTACGATTAGCCAGGTATTGGGAGAGTAAATGGAGATTGAGGATGGAGGGGTAAAATTTGAGTCAATGAAAAAGGAATAAAGAAAGAGATGGAGGAAAGAGCAAAAGGAGAAAGATCAGTATGTTAAAGCAGATGTAGAGAATGGGAAAAAACTAGAAGAGAGAAGAAAGGACAAATGGACAGCAGACAATGGAGAGTTAGCAGAAGACAAGAAGAAACCAGAAGAAAGTAACTGGAGTAATTGCAACTGAAAAATAAAATGCACAAACAACAAAAGGTAGAGAAATAGTTTTTTATTTTGAATTTATTAACTGGAATATGTCAGCTCTGGGAAATGTGTGTCTTTAACGTCTGCATTTTGTTTAGTATAAGAGGAAATTAATTTATAGTTTTATTTCTGCAGTGTTATACATTCCAAGTTTGTCTTTTGGGGTTTCCAGTCTAATTATTGTCTTCCTACTTCTAAATTGTGATCCCTTGTTCTTTGTTTGGTGATAGTCTATGTTCTACATGTGTAACCAAGCTGAGGTATTCTGTTTATGTAGTTTCTATTTGGCAGTACCACTTGTTCTCTTTCCCTAGTAGGAAATGTATTGGTATTCTCTGAACTGTATTGGTTTAATATGTGTAGTGTTGTCTTTTGATAGGTAGGGTATGGTGCTTTGTGGGTCCTGGTAGTGTTGTTATGATACGGTGGGTTTGCTATGGGTTCTAAATGGGCAGTGTTTGTAGTACTTCTTAATGTGCCTGGCGATTGGCACTAGAGTATAGTATTGTAGAATTCTGGTAGTCTTTCTTTATCCATACACTCATTAAGAGGCATGTTTACTAAAAGTTAGTGCATGTTAACATTATGCAAATAATTATGCAAATGAGGCCCCTTATGCAAATGAGGCTCCACACCAAGTCTCCACACATGGCCCCGCACCCCCACCCCCCTTGGGCCGCCTATGGTGACTGCACCTTGAATATTGTGTGCAATTCTGGTCAACTATCATAATATTAACCACAAGACTGCAAATCAAAATAACATGAATTTTAGCACAATGTAGCCATAGCCTTACACAGGCATAAAAACAATCGTCAGAAACCACTGTTTATTGATTCAATGCAGTGTGATACTTTAATGATATCGTGCCTGGAGCAGGATATCCATTGTGATAATTAGTGACTTTAGTGAAGTTGTTACTAGAGATATCACACTGATGTTTGTATGCCACTAAAAGTATCTTCTATCCTCATTCCAATTTGATATTTTATTTAATGCTGATTTGAGTATGTGAGTGGGTGAGTGTGTATGAAGTTGTTCAATTATTGATTATGAATGTATTTGAAAATAATGTATATACTTCTCATAAATTTTAAGTATTGATTATTGTTATTAAGAATATTAAATATATTTTCATTAAAATATCACACTGCTTTGAATCAATAAACAGTGCTTTCTGCCTATGTAAGGATATAGCTACATTGTGTTGAAATTCATGCAATTCCGGTCGCCATGTCTTAAAAAGGATATAGCAGAATTAGAAGTGATACAAAGAAAAGCCACCAAAATGGTAAAGGAGATGGAAGGATACCCCTATGAGGAATGCCTTAAAAAGTTAGGGTTCTTCAACTTGGAAAAGAGATGGCTGAGGGGAGATATGATAGAGGTCTATAAATTAATAAATGGAGTAGAACGGGTAAATGTAGATTGGTTGTTTACTCCACCAAAAAGTAGAAAAACTAGGGGACATACAATGAAGCTACAATGTAACCCATTTACGAATAATAAGAGAAAATATGTTTTTACTTGACGCGTATTCAAACTCTGGAATTCATTACCGGAGGATGTAGTAAAAGCTATTAATGTAGGTGGGTTTAAAAAAGGTTTGGACAAGTTTCTGGAGGACGTGGGAAATCCACTGCTTACCTTGGGACAAGCATTGTGAAACCTGTACACCTTTTTGAGAACCTGCCAGGTACCTGTTGGAAACAGGCTTGATGAACCTTGGTCTGACCCAGTATGCCATTTCTTATGTTCTTATGATATTTTGTTTAAAGGACAGTATAGAAAACATAGTTACTCTCCTATAACAGTGTTCTCCAGGGACAGCAGGAATCAGTCCTCATATATGGGTGATGTTGGAGCCAACTGAGCCCACGCAGAGCATTTCCCCAGCTCTCAAAGAAAGCCTTTGGGACATGCTACCACACATGCGTGGTCCCATTCCCGCCCAAGGGTGCCATCTTGCTCAGTCAGATGACATAGCTAGGATGGCAGTAAACACTAAAACAAGATAGAGAGGCAACACCCAGGGGAAGAGGGAGGGTTGTGAGGACTGATTCCTGCTATCCCTGGAGAACACCTTTTACAGGTGAGTAACTATGCTTTCTCCAGGAACAAGCAGGAAGTCAGTCCTTACATATGGGACTCCCTAGCTCCAGACTGCTGACAGTACCAGTGACAACCATTCGGGTAGCTGTGAGTTGCAGAAGATGGGTCCCCACTGAGAGACTCTGAAAGACCCTAGTGTCCAGCGACACTATCACTCTGGTAGCCTAAACACAGAATGGTCAGAGAGCAGAAGTTGCCTACATCCTGAGAATATTACAGAGTACTGCTTGGCCTGCAGGTCCTGCTCTCCGGGCAGTAGTGAGCTGTGAATATATGACCTGAAGACTTTGTAGTGGCCTTGCAGATCTCCGTCACCGGCACTGAGCGGAGGTTGGCCACCGACGCGGCCATCATCCTCACACAATGTGTGGTGATCCAGTGGTCAAGGGAGAGGCCAGCTCACTCATAGGCAAGGGTAATACAGTCTTTCACCCAAGTAGACAGAGTTCACTTAATAACGGGGAGCCCCAGTCTGCTGGGGGCATTAAAATATGAAAAGCTGAGGAGCTTTTAGATGGGACTGAGTCCACTGTAGGTAGAAGGACAGGGCCCGTTTGCTGTCTAGTGTATGAAGTACTAGTTCCTCCCTGCCAGCGTGAGGTTGCGGGAAGAAGTTGGGAGAACCACCTCTTGGTTGAGATGGAAAGGAGACACCACCTTCAAGAGGAATTTGGGGTGTGTGCGAAGCACTACCCTGTTCTTGTAGAACCTTGTATATGATGGATCTGCCAGCAGGGCCTAGAGTTCACTCACTCTTCGAGCGGATGTGAGGGCCACCAGAAAGTCCACTTTCTAAGACAGGTACCACAGATGGTAAGTGGCCAGGGGCCCGAACAGCGGTTTGGTGAGCTGCGAATGTTGAGGTCCATTCTGACACTGGAGGGCGGAGAGGGGGCTTGGATAACAGGAGGCCCCGAAGGAACCTGGAGACCAGGGGCTGACTTGAGAGGGGTTTTCCCTCGATAGGGTGATGGTGAATGGCTATGGCGCTCAGATGTACCCTCACCAAGTTAGATTTCAGCCCGGTATGTGACAGGTGTAGTAGGTACCGAAGTACTGGTTGGAAGTGACATGAGAAGGGATTCATCCAACTAGTGGGCAACCCTGACCTGTCCCATAGCCTTCCCATGGCCTGAGTCCACTGTGAGCATAGGCACCACTGGGCTGTCCGCATGTGTAAGTGGGCTGAGGATGTGACATGGACCGTTAAGTTCACCAGTAGGCAGAGGAAGAGGTGAGCTGGTACTGACCGACAGCACTATACCTCTCCTGCCAGTTGCCTGAGGCATTCTGCCCTTTCTCTTGGGAGGACAGCCTTGACCTGTAACATGTCCAACTGCATACTGATGAATTCCAGGCTTTGGGCTGGAGAGAGATGGGATTTGTGGTAGTTGATTTATGAACCCCGGGTGCTGCAAAAGGAGGGTTGTGTGGTCTGCGGCCTGACTGATCTCTGAGGCCGTACTGCCTCTGATGATCCAGTTGTCCGGGTAGGGGAAGGCAAAAGTCCCTTGTAGGCGCAGGTAGGCAGCTACCACCTCCAGGCATTTGGTAAAGACACTTGGCAAGGAGGCCAGGCCGAAGGGTAACACTCTGTACTGGTAGTGGCCTCCTCCCATCACTAACCATAGATATTGCTGTGAGAGGGTTGGATCAGGATGTGAGTATACTCATTCTTTAGGTCCAAGAAGCACAGCCAATCTCCCTGGTGGAGGTAAGGCAGCAGTGTTCCAAGGGAGAGAATCTTGAACTTCTCCCTCACCAGTAACTTGTTTAAGTTTCTCAGATCTAGAATGGGCCTGAGGTCCCCACTTCTCTTTTGCATTGAAGGAAGTATCTGGAATAAAAGCCGTTTCTCCATAGATGTTTGGGTACGGGCTCTACTGCGTTGTTCCTGAGCAGACCTGTGAGTTCTGAGAGCAGAAGCGTCTGGTTAAGGAGAGGTCGTACTGTCTCTCCTGGAAAGAACCTGGGTGGTAAGAGAGGAGTTATCCTTCCCTTATCACCTGCAGTACCCACTGGTTCGAGGTGACACTGACCCACTTGTGGGCAAAGAGTGCTAGGCTAGTGAAGGTCTTCCGGAGGAGGGAGGCCCTGCCCCGGGAGTCAAAAGCTCCCACCGGGCTTGGCAGGAGCTGGGACCTGGACTTCTGTGCCTTCGGCTTCTGAGCCCCATGGCCTTGTCTTTTAGGGTGAGAACCTATTGTTGGCCTGAGAAGGGCTGGTAGTGGTGACTCTGCTGAAAGGGCCCTTTTTGCCTTGGGAACAGGGGTCTTTTCCCCAACATTTACTTACAGGGAAAAGATGAAGTCTTCTTGGAGAGCCTCTGTCGAGTCACCACGTCGGTCTCAATCTCGGCCACCTTGTCAGTCATAGGCTTGCCAAACATGTTCTCCCCAGTGCAGGGAACGTCGAGCAGCTTGTTTTGGACCCATTGTTTGAGGTCTGAAGACTGCATCCAGGCTTGGCATTGTGCCGATGCTGGCCACTGTTACCTAAGCCACTGACTCAAAGCAGTCATAGGCCATCTGGGGGATGAACTTAGGACAGTCCTTGGTCCTGGAGGTCATGGACAGGAACTGCTGGAGGGGTTCCCCGGTAAGCCCCGCTGAAAACCCAGACAACTCCTGAGTTAGGGCCTTTAGGTACATGCCTAACTACAATTCATGGGCTTGGATCCTGCAACCCAGCATGGAGCCCTGGTAACACTTGCACCCGAGTGCATAGAGGGTTCTAGTGTCCCTCTCAGGAGGGACCAAAGAGTGGATCTTCTGGCTCTTAAGTTTCTGCATGGTCGACTCGATGACTATGGAGTTATGTGACAGTTGGGGCTTGTGGAACCCGTGGCCCTTCAGGACGCGTTAGATGGCATTGAGGTACCGGCTCACCACCAGAACCAAGACCGGGGTCTCCCACATTCTGAGTAGCAGCCTCTCGAGGGTTGGCTGCACAGGCACCGCGAGAGTCTCCTTGGGTGGAGACTCATACTGGAAATCTCCAGTTCCTCGGTGCGAAGATCTTCCTCTGCCTTGGTTTGCACCGAGGGCTCTGGCCACATCCTTGATGCCGGGGTGCCGGGGCGAGAAGGGTCTGAGGGAATATCTCAGTGCCGCTTGGTTTCTGGGGATGCTTCGTCTTCTGTATCCCACTCTGAGTCGAGCAGTGATGATGAGTCTGAGGCCCTGTGACTCATAATGCCAAGACTGGAGCCAAGTGGCCAGCAGCCTCCAGAGGATCTGGGGCCTGAGTCATGGAAACTGGTCAGGGAGGACTGGATGCCCGAGGAACGGGATCAAAACCTCAACCAGCGCAGAGGGCTTACCTGGCGCCGATGGTGCTCAAAGCTCGGCTCGATGACCGGGGACTCCCCCACAGTCGGGGGGCCGGTAATCAGGGCAGATGAAGCAGATGAACCAGCCATCATTGTCTGCTGCAGGACCAGGATAGCAGTGATGTTCTGCTCCAAGGCCACCATTCTGGATTCCAAGCAAGAAGGCTCCGCAGCTTTCGGCGCAAGCACCAACGACCTCAGGCCCAGCACTGGCACTCTCGAGAGTGCATCCTCAATTTGGACTATGGTCTCAAGGAATCTCACACGGTCTCTGCTAACTGAGGAGTCCTTCTTGAAGACCATGGTAGGGCGCTTCTCAGAGTCGCCGAGTCCCTCCAGGCGGTTTTACCAGGTTTTACCAGAGATGGTGCCAGCTCAAGGCGGGAAGAGCAATCAGTACACAAACTGGGAAACTAACTATTTTGAGGATAATTTACAACGATTTTTTCTGGGGAAATAGGACAGATGTCCATTGGGCTCCACGGATAAAAGGAGACTGAGCAAGATGGCACCCTTGGGTGGGAAGGGGACCATGCATGTGTGGTAGCATATCCCAAAGGCTTTCTTTGAAAGCTGGTGAAATGCTCTGCGCGGGCTCTGTCAGCGCCAACGTCACCCATACGTAAGGACTAACTTCCTGCTTGTTCCTGGAGAAAGCATGATAAACCATTAACCATAAACTATATAACCTTTGGTGGGGGGGGGGGGGGGTATTCAGCGGCAGCAGCTAGAGCTTTTAAAGTGCTTAGCCAACGCCACTGAATTCTAACCCTGGATATTCAATACTGGGGTCATATCCGGCCAACGGCATTGAATATCCAGGTCACCATAGAACCCGAAAGCTGAGCTACTGTCCGGTTAGTTTCCGCAGGTAAAGTTAGGCTAGCATTTGCCATGCTGACTTCACTCACTTGTCGCTAACCAGGCAGCGGCTCAATATCGCTACTGCTTGGTTAGCGATGGGTGTCACCTCCACTCCAACCCAGAATGCCCATGACATGCACCGATGATAAGCACTTAGCACCAGGGCATGTACCAGCAGCACCCACGGATATCCAGAGGCACTAACCTACAAACCATGCAAATGTCTTTGAATATCCCCCCTCCCCACTGTGTCTTTAATGTGTCTATTTATGACATCCCTTTGATAACACTGTTCAACTTCTTCTACTTCATTAACAGGAATATTATCCAATCACTTTTAATAGGTTGCATTGAAGAATTCTGTCTGCATCATTTTGAGTATTGCTGCAGACCCACTGCCCATCTTAAGAATACTTAGCTGAAACACGCCAGTCTGTTGTAGTTATGTCCCACACCACATTCTTAGAGTAATCCAGATTTATTTTTTTTGCATTAGCCCATTAAAGTAGGGACCTCACAAAGGTATCATTTGATCTAGATGACCCTTCATCTATATGGTTCTTTAACTAAATTCCAAGACTCTAGCTCCCCAGTTGACTAAAAAAATTAAAAAGAATAATCATAATCACCCAAGTAGCACACCTCCCATAATGGACTTTTAAAAATGCATAACGGGAATTTCCACTGTTTTGTGTGGTATTATTTTTTTTTCTCTTTGGGGACAAAACACCCTAGTAGAAACAGAAAGTTGCAGTGCAGTTGATCATGCCGGGAAGCAGTGCCAGAGTTGCATGAACAAACCAAGGCACAGAAAGTGGACAGAGCACAACAATTAACAGTAGTCATCATGCAAAGACAAGGAGTGATGTTTGACAAGAGGAGGGATATTTTTTTCTTTTTGTTCTTTTTTCTTTTCAAAGATAAACACTCCATTGCAAACTAGAGGATCACTGGACAGCTGTTCACTAGCAACAACACAGCACAGCAGTGGCGCGGATCCAAGAGAGCATAACAGACAATGTCAGGGCCTGGAAGAAGCAGCATAGTGACCACATAGACAGCAAAAGTAGAAGCCAAGAAGGGCAGGGCAAGGTGAAGTTTGCTGGTATAGGTGGAGCTTAACGGAAACCACTAGAAAAAAAAAAGACCAGACAGCAGCGTCTGAAGTGGCAACTAGCAAAGTCATGGCAAGAATGGAGGGCAAATAAGCAGGATTTTTAAATCAAGTTGTCTATTTCAGCGGATTGCAAACAAAAACCATTAGTGTATGGTTATGAGTGGAGGGGTAGTCTAATGGTTAGTGCCGCTGAACATTCGCAGGTGCCGCCTCTAGATGCTCCGATGCTAGCATCAGGGCATTCCAGGGGCATTCTAGGGTGGAGAAGAGGTGGCACCCATCGCTAACCAGGCAGTGGTATCCTCCGGGTTCTGCAGCAAAGCTAGATATTCCATGCCGGTAGCCGGATATGGTCATGGCATTGAATATCCGCGGTTACAATTCAGCAGCAACAGCTGGCCAGATTCCAAGTGCTAGCTGCCTGCACTGAATACCGCCCCCCCCCCCTACAATTTTTAAGGAGATTTTAACATTTTTAATGGAGCACTCGAAATTCAATGCTTGGGGTAGGTAGATAGAGTGTTCTGAAATAAAAGGTACATTCCTACTTAGCTTCGCTAATTGGGGAAATGTGCAAACGGTTGCATGAATAGAACATAACAGATGAAGTGAAGTGTATAAGGAGATTTGTGAAGATAGAAACTCTAGAGAACCCGTGTACAGGACTTTGTGGGCAAGAATCTGAATTTTATACTGTATTCTAAATCGAATAGGTAACCAGTGCTCTTACGTGAGGAGAAGTGTAATGTGGTCATATTTATGCGCATGACATAGGACCCGCAATGCAGTATTTTGTATTGTTTGTTGTTAGGTTGTTGGTTTTTTAAATTTCATATTACAGTCCAAGCAAAAACTTGTACAAAATTTGAAAAGAGTTAGGAAAACTAAACTCATATACAATTAAGCGGATATATAATAAATCACCCTTTACACTCCAGTGAGGTTCCAGAGTTCTGCGAAAACTGTTCTTTTGACTAGCTTGGACAGATAAGGAAGGTTAGATATGGGTCCTGAATATTAAGTTTTGTATTCTTAATGATAGGTCATATGCACACATTTTTCCACATAATGGGTGCATGTGCCTGAAGATAAACTGTGGTTTACTATGGTACACACAAAGGGTATCTAGTTAAGAGATGGTTCTTATCCAACTAGATAGTGAAATATTGTGCCAATATGTCTATGAGAGAGCCTGACCATTGCATGGCTGACAATTATGATTTGGTAGTGTGCAACTGGGCAATGAAGGAAAGGAGTTTTTTGGATGATTATCAGAGTTGCTTATCAGCGCTGTATAGTAATCTTCATTGTGTAATTTTGACGCAATAGAGTGTATGGAGAAAGCAGAAGCCATCTAAATTACATAGTGCTCTATTATTTTGCCAGATTCTCTTGGCTTTATGAAGTGGATGCATTATTTATAATAGGCCAACATGATACCATGGCTTCCGATGTTGTAGGGAAAGCTTATATGGCCTTCAAGGTGCAATTTCATCCAGTGCAGTAGAGATGATGTTCTTTACATTTCTTCCTTTTTGTTAAGGGAAGCTCACTGAAGTTGGATGGAAAAAGTGAGTCAACTGTTGGAAATAACTTTGTGTCCTTTATGAATTTACTTTTTAAAAACTCAGAAAGGGATTTTTCTACAGAGGGTAGTTTTCTTATTAGGCTTCAATAAGACTTCCAAGGTGACCACAATATGGTCTTATCAAGGGATAGCTGTACCCTGATTATTGATAGGTTGCACTATTGAAGTCCTGTCAATCAGACTAGGTCCAAGGTATGACTAGTCTTATGTGTAGGGAAGGAAATGTGTTGGCCAAGTTAAAATCATTAACAATGGTAGGAAAGGTTTTTCCACAAGCCCGGAACAATGTAGCAAAATGAGTATTAACATTGTCTACCAATAAAATATTCTGATAGGTCATTATCTCAGGGAGAGATTGAATAAGTATATCCCAAATTGTAGCTTTAAGCAATGGTGGACACTCAGGGCCTAGCATCAGCAAAGTACTTTTAGTTTAAATTTAAAACACAGAAGAGAGCTTTCTGGTTAAATTTAGAACCCAGCAGAGAGCTTGTAGTTTAAATTTCATAATAAGTTAGAGCCTAGCAGCAGCAAAGAGCTATAATTTAAATCAAATAAGAATATAGCTTACCTCAGCAGCACATGACAGGGTACTGTGTAGCAGCCCTCTTTTAATAAGTGTTATTTCCCTCCCTCCCTCCCCACATCCACCCACCCCTGGGATAATCATAGCTTTATAGGTACTTACACATCTTAAAAGACAGGAGGTGATCTCAGGTGAAGCTTGTTACCCAAATCAGACATACACTAAGGACCTGAGATTAATTAAGCTTCAGGTGAACAAGGTATATTAAACGTATTAGGTACAGTTTTATTGGTATAAATATCCATAGCAACCCTTAGTAAGTAAAGAACTTAAAGATCTAAACAAAAACTTAAAACTAAGATGCAGACAGCAGTCCAGCAGCAGGATGGGGGCTTTCCAGTCTTTTGCATTGAGTGTCACATGTATGATTTTGTCCCAGTTGGTGAGAGGTCTTACGTGTGCACTAGGTGCAAGGAGCTCTTTGCTCTCAGGGAACGAGTCCGTTCTCTAGAGGCTAGAGTAGCAGACTTGAAAAACATAAGAAAGACAGAGAGGTACATAGATGAGACCTACAGGGATATAGTCGAGAAGTCCCACCTCCAGTCTGGCAGCACCCCTGTTGCCATGGAGGAGAGAGGTCACGTGACAGGAGAGCATCACCCTGGTGTGGCAGGAAGTGATCCTGTAACTAGGACCTGTCCTCCAGGTGATGTAAAACCCTCTCGCACCGAGGAAGTTTCTCCAGGGCCATGTGCCCATGAGGGAAGGGTTTGGACAGCCGTTATAGTTGGTGATTCGATCATTAGACATGTAGATAGCTGGGTGGCTGGTGGACGTGAGGATCGCCTGGTAACATGCCTGCCTGGTGCGAAGGTAGTGGACCTCACGCGACACCTAGATAAGGTCTTAGATAGTGCTGGGGAGGAGTCTGCTGTCTTGTTACATGTCGGAAATGTGGTAGGAAGGAAAATGTGGTAGGGAGGTTCTGGAGGCTAAATTTAGGCTTTTAGGTAGGAAGTTGAAATGCAGAACTTCCAGGGCAGCGTTCTCCGAAATGCTTCCCGTTCTACGTGCAGGACCCAAAAGGCAGGCAGAGCTCTGGAGTCTCAATGCGTGGATGAGACAATGGTGCAGAGATGAGGGGTTTGGATTTGTTAGGAACTGGGGTACATTCTGGGGAAAGGAGGGGCTCTTCCGAAGGGATGGGCTTCACCTTAACCGGGATGGAATCAGGCTGCTGGCATTAACCTTTAAAAAAGAGATAGAGCAGCTTTTAAACTAGATAATAGGGGAAAGCCGACAGTCGCCCAAGAGCAGATGGTTCGGAAGAATGTATCCTTGAAGGATACTAACAAAAGCAGAGAGGTTCCAAAAAAGAGTAAAGTAGCCCAAATGCCTTCAAGTATGGAGCAGACAGAGATTAAAGATCCCAAATTACCCACGTCTACCAATAGCCAAATCAATACGAATAAAATACATTCTCTAAAATGCTTGTATGCAAATACTAGAAGTCTAAAAAATAAGATGGGAGAGTTAGAATATATAGCACTAAATGAGAATATATAGCACTAAATGAGAGGTTAGATGTGATTGGAATATCAGAGACATGGTGGAAGGAGGACAACCAGTGGGACACTGTGATACTTGTGTACAAACTATATCGTAATGATAGAGCTGATCAAATTGGTGGAGGGGTTGCGCTCTATGTTAGAGAGGGCATTGAGTCAGAAAGGATTAAAGTTTTGCAGGAAACAAAATTTGCTGTAGAATCTCTATGGATTGAAATTCCATGTAAAAAGGGGAAGGCGATGGCAGTGGGGGTGGGGGTGTACTATCGACCGCCTGGCCAGAATGAACAAATGGATGATGAAATGCTCAAAGAAATCAAGGAAGCTAACAAAAGTTACAGCGCGGTAATAATAATGGGCGATTTCAATTACCCCGGTATCGACTGGGTCAGTGTCACGGCAGCACATGCTAGGGAGATAAAGTTCCTAGATGACATAAATGACTGCTTCTTGGAGCATCTGGTCCATGAACCGACGAGAGGGGAAGCCATATTAGACCTAGTCCTTAGTGGAACACCAGATCTAGTGCAAGAGATAAGGGTGTTGGGGCCACTTGGCAATAGTGATCATAGCATGATCGCCTTTGATTTAATTAGTGGAGGAGTGATAGTAAGGAAATCCACAGTACTACCTTTTAACTTTCGAAAGGGAGACTATGATAAAATGCGGAAAATAGTTAAGAAAAAACTAAAAGGAGCAGTTGCAAAGGTTAAAGACTTACATCTAGCTTGGGTGTTGTTGAAAAATACTATCTTGGAAGCCCAGACCAGCTGTATTCCACGCTTTAAGAAAAGTGGCAGGAAGTCCAAAAAACTGCCAGCATGGTTTAAAGGTGAGGTCAGAGAGGCTGTTGTTGCCAAGAAAACATCTTTCGGAAATGGAAAAAAGAGCCAAACGATGAAACCTAGAAACAACACAAGCACTGGCAGGTCAAATGCAAGGCATTGATAAAGAAGGCAAAGAGAGAATTTGAGAAGAAGCTTGCTGCAGAAGCAAAAATGTGAAATAAAGATTTTTTCAAGTACATTAATAGCAAAAAACCTGTGAGAGAGTCAGTTGGACCATTAGATGATAGAGGAGTTAAAGGGGCACTAAGAGGCGACAAGGCGATAGCAGAGAGACTGAATGAATTCTTTGCTTCGGTCTTTACTGAGGAAGATGTAGGGATGTTACCCATGACTGAAGTGGTATTTAAAGGTGCAGAAGAATTGAAGGAAATATTGATACATCGGGAAGATGTATTACAACTATTAGATAAACTGAAGAGTAGAAAATCACCTGGGCTGGATGGTATACATCCAAGGGTGTTGAAAGAACTGAAATGTGAGATTGCAGACCTGCTATTAGTAATCTGTGAACTATCATTAAAATCATCTCTAATACCTGAAGATTGGCGGATCGCCAATGTAACACCAATTTTTAAAAAGGGTTCGAGGGGTGATCCAGGAAACTACAGACCAGTGAGGCTCACGTTAGTACCGGGAAAAATGATAGAAACCATCATAAAGAATAAAATTACTCAGCATGTAGATAGTCATGGCCTAATGGGAGACAGCCAACATGGCTTTAGACAAGGAAGATCTTGTCTTACTAATCTCTTATTTTTGAAAGTGTGAATAAACAGGTGGGCAAAGGTGAGTTGGTTGATATAGTGTATCTGGTTGATATAGTGTATCTGTATCCCTCATCAGAGACTTTTGGCAAAACTAAAGAGTCATGGGATAGGAGGCAGTGTACTACTGTGGATCAGGAACTGGCTAAAAGATAGAAAGCATAGGGTTGGGCTAAATGGCCAATTTTCCCAATGGAGAAAGGTGAATAGTGGTGTACCCCAGGGATCTGTGCTGGGTCCGCTGCTTTTTGACATATTCATAAATGACCTGCAAAGTGGAATAACGAGTGAGGTGATCAAATTTGCAGATGACACAAAACTATTTAAAGTTGTTAAAACCCAAGAGGATTGTGGAAAATTGCAAGAGGATCTTGATAAATTGGAAGACTGGGCATAAAAATGGCAGATGAAATTTAATGTGGACAAGTGAAAAGTTATGCACCTAGGGAAGAACAACCCAAACTATGGTTACACGATGCAAGGTTCCACATTAGGAACCACCACCCAGGAAAAAGATTTAGGCGTCATTGTGGATAACATGTTGAAACCCTCGGCCCAGTGTGCAGCAGCAGCCAAGAGAGCAAATAGAATGCTAGGTATCATAAGGAAAGGAATGGAAAATAAAACAAAAGATATTATAATGCCTCTATACCGTTCCATGGTGAGACCGTACCTTGAATATTGTGTGCAATTCTGGTCGCCGTATCTTAAAAAGGATATAGTGTTATTAGAAAAGGTTCAGAGAAGAGCCACCAAAATGGTAAAGGGGATGGAAGGATACTCCTATGAAGAAAGGCTAAAAGGGTTAGGGCTCTTTAACCTGGAAAAGAGACGACTGAGGGGAGATATGATAGAAGTCTATAAATTAATGAATGGAATAGAACGGGTAAACGTAGATCGCCTGTTTATGTTATCAGAATATAGGAGGACTAGGGGACATGCAATGAAGCTACAGGGTAAACTATTTAAGACTAATAAAAGAAAAAAAAAATTTCACTCAATCTGTAATCAAACTCTGGAATTTGTTACCGGAGGATGTAGTAAAGGCTGTTAGTGTAGCTGGGTTTAAAAAAGCTTTGGACAAGTTCCTGGAGGAAAGGTCCATAAACCATTATTAAGAAGGGACTCAGGATATCAATGCTTGACCCAGTACAAGCATTGTGGAACCTGTGTCTTTTGGGGAAACTGCTAGGTATGTATGAGCTAGATTGGCCACTGTTGAAAACAGGATACTGGGCTTGATGGACCTTGGTCTGACCCAGTATGGCCTATCTTATGTTCTTATGTTCTTATGTCACCAGTAGGTGAATTCTAGGATCTATACCAATTCTAACCAGCAGAGCTTCTAGAAAACGTATCAAGGCAACCCCTTCACCAGTCCTAGATAATCCTGGGAATGAAATAACCGAGAATACTGGCAGGGTGCATTGGATAAGATTCTTCCCTGTCTTTTAGACACATTTCTGTTAAACAGAAAATATCAATGGCTTTGGTACAGATTATGTTGTGTATCGGTCATGTTTTTATTTTAGCAAACAGCAGTTTATGAGGGCCAATTTGAGCCTAATTTGCTGGATAAGTGACTTGGGAAATTGCTCACTGATATGCCGATCAGGTTTCCAGGCATCTGGGTTGTGGCAGCTCCACACCACTTGTATGGGAGTATGTTGGGTTGATTCAATGGGAAATAAATGCTTGAACAAGTAACAGTTGGAGTCATGGAGAGTGCAAATCTGTAATTTATTGCTGAACTGCACAAACATCACCTTATCGCATCAGGAGTCAGGGTGGTCATGTGCCTTTGAGCAGCAGAATTGCAAACCAATGGGACTGCCTGGAAAATGTCAGAAAACACAGTAAAAATCACAAGACTGTAAACCCTCTGGGTACAGGAAAATACCTACTGTATCTGAATGTAACTCACCAAGAGCTAAAACAACATTTCCCTTTTCCTTGTCCTCTCATCTGTTGGTTTCCCCATTGCTAGGAGGTCCCATGGTTTAACAAACCCAGCCTCTATGGCAGAAGGCTCCTGGTTCTCCATCTAAGCACTACTGCACAATGTGCTACCACTAGGAATCATGTGCTGTCTTCTTTTAAATGTTATGCTGTCTACAGACAGATAGGCTCAATAAAAAATACTTTAGAAACCCATTAACAATAATTTTCTTAATTGTTTGTTGCACCTGTCTCCCATGTTTATGTTTTAGGCAGATGTGTAGCACATATTCATCTTCCCTGCAATATATCCAAATTGTAGGTGATTCTAGTGAATGTTGTATAGCTGTTGCTGCTGGATAGCACCTGTATAACAGCTGGTATCCATTTTCAAGTATCAAGTGGCATATAGTCAGTTATTCTAGCCTGAATATAATTCCATCCCAGGACTTATCCATCCAACTACAACTAAGTACTATTTCCTAGCCTCTAATTTAACTCCATGTACGATTAAAGCTCATTCGTTGTAGTCTGTGTACTAATGATATGACCTAAAGTAGAATGATTATTGAGACCTACGGCCTTATCCGATAGATTTTTTTTTTCATAGGCACAGAATGGAGGAGGGTCTTTTGTGAATAAGGCATTAGGGGCTGACCATGGGGTTTAGCACATATTAAATTGTTAATATGTTATAAATAGTCACTAGCACATAGTACATGTGGCTAAATCAAATTCAAAACAGCCCCACATTATGGAACCTCCACCATATTTAATTGTAAAAAAGGTGTTTTATTCCTTCATCTCTTTGCCTGTAAACATATCTCTGATCTGCATTGGCAAAGAGCTCAGTTTCATCTATCCACAGAACATTTTCCCAGAAGAATAGTGGTTTCTCAAAGTGGGTTTGAGAACAGATCAAGCGTGCCTGTTTATGTCTTCGAGCAGAGGGGTCCTCCTTGGCCTTTGCCCATGAAGCCCTTTTTTGTTTAGTGCACAGCATAGGTGGGGGTTGAAAGCACCATACCAGATTGCTCCAGATTGCTCTTTGGCTGTTGTACGTGGTATTTTTCCAACAGTTTGCACTAACCTTTGATGACTTATTGGATTAATTTTTCTCTTCCCACCATGCCCTGGGAGGTTCTTGACAGTTTTATGAGCAGAAAACTTCTTATTAACATTGCAAACTGTAGACACAGGAATCCCAAGGACTTTGGAAATGGCCTTGTACCCCTTTGAAGTTTGATGATAATAGCTTTTCTGATGGTCTCAGGCAGCTCTTATCTTCACCATTGTATAAATGGAACAGAGAGTGAATGTGGCTATTTTAAACATTAGAGCCATCATTCATTGGTTGATTCAAGTCATGTGAGTTCTGACAATTGACCATTGGTGCATCTAATTTTACTGCAATGAAATGTGGTTCTTCTGTTCAAATTTATTTGAATTGTTTATAAGGGTGCCAATAATCATGTCCTGACAATATCCCAGTTTTTATACTATTTCCTACTTTTTCCTTTTTTAATTGGTCTTGTTTTATTTGATACTTTTATGTGTCAAATATGTGTGTATCTATAGTCTAAAGCTATTTAACTGGCCTCTTGTTTTTAGGAGATATTGGACATTAAGGGGTTGAATTTCAAGAGTACCAATAATGTCGACCACAAGTTTATGTAATGATCACATTAATTCTGAGATTCTTTTTACTAATGCATGTTGAATTTTCCCATTAATGCGTGATAATGGCATAACCTTACCACATTTTAGAAAATGGGCTCCATAGCGATTCAAAAGTAGTAATCTGTTACAGTTGTTTAACTACTGATTTCTTCCATATTTTGTTTAGCACCCATGCATGATTTACATCCTTAGAAAGCTTGGAATTACAGCTCTCCAACAGCATGTTATTTGCTTCAATAAAAATGCTTTTGAGATATTTAATGACTTGATACAGAGCAAGCATATACACTACTAGGAAAAGGAAATGTAAAAAAGAAACATTTTACATTTTCTTTCAGGTTGGTAAGACTCTAAGATGGTTTATTAGCAGGGCCAGCCCAAGAGTATCAAGTGCTCTCCGTGAACCTTCACTCCAGTGTCTCCCTCCTCCCCCCATGCCCTACCCTCCTCCCCCCCCCCCCAGGTGCAACTCCTTCATAACCTATCCACCTTCCTACCAAGGTGTCTAGCATCTCCTCTTCTTATTCCTGTTGTCCAGCAACTCAGCTTCTCTTCTTTTCACTATCTCTACTATACCCCATCACATACAGCTATCACTTCAGCATCTCCCCTCACTTATCTTCCACCTTTGCAGGTTCTGACAACACTGCCCACCCTTCCAATGCTGGAGCCCTCTCAGTACTGCCCTAAGCACAGCACAGCATGGCAGGAAGCCTCAGAGCACCGTGAACATCAGAGGAGATGTTTATGTTTATGTTTATTACATTTGATATACCGCTCAGGCCAAAGCATTAGAGCGGTTTACAATACTACATAAATGATACTGAAAATATGAAAAGAACGCCATTAACAAGATAGGACAGAGTAAGAGATAGTGATAGTCAAAGAAATAGAAGAGACAAGAGGAAAGGTTCATTATAACACCAGAGAGGCAGAATATCATACCACCACAGCTCAGTCCTTCCAAACAGACTTGACCATAATCGCTACTCATCACAAATTCAAGCCAGGAAGAAATATGCCGCAGAAATGGCTCCTTATAAACCTCTGCTGCCTGGATATATAAATATAAATAAATATAATATATATGGGACATATAAATCTTGAGCATCAGCACGTGGGTGATCAAAGACCCATGCTGTGCTGCCTTTACACAGGGCTGAGTCAGCTCTGGTAGAGGCAGGTGGGTAGTGGCATGTAAATGCCCAATGGCTTGTTCTGCTCTGCCCACCCGCTATGGCTGTGCTGCTGCTCCCTTCTCCCCCCTCCCCTCAAAAGTGGCTGCCCTAGGCAGATGCCCAGTCTGCTTAGTGTCTAGACTGGCCCTTCTGATCCATGAAAATTCTGGGGATCAACTAGCTTCAAATCGAGAGGGACAGACTGAGCCAGTCTTGATTTCATTTATTTATTTATTCAGTAATCAATTCAATTCTCAATAGGTCCTAAGAAATATACAAAATCATCACTTTTCAGGTAAGTGCCAGCTCTGTCTCAGCTCATCCAGATAATTCCAAGGTGGTCAGAAATAATATTTACTTGATCTGTCCTGGCAGTCTCCTTCTGAATCATCTCTCTCCCCTTCAATTTGTTCAAATATAAGCTGCATGGCTCATCTTCCACCAGTGTCACTCTGCTCACGTAACCCGTCTTCTCAAGTCACTTCACTGACTCCCTATCCATTACTGCATCCAGTTCAAACTTCTACTGACTTAGAACTTCTACTTTCCTCTTATCTCACCTTATACTCATACATCGCTCTCATAAATACTGCTCCTCTGGCAGATCCCTTTCATCTGTGTCCTTCTCTGCCACCGCTAACTCCAGACTTTAGTCATTCCACCTTACTGCTCCATATGCCTGGAACAAGCTACCTGAGTCAGCACCTCAGGCTCCTTCTCTAGTCCTGTTCAAATCCAGGCTCCAAACCTACTTCTTTGAGGCTGCTTTGGGATCCTGATGTCCCTCACTCTCCACTTATGTGTATCTTACCATAAGTTGTGGTCAACATTATCGGAACCCTTGCAATTCAACCCCTTAATGCCCAAAATCTCCTAAAAAGATTGGCCAGTGAAATGACTTTGGATTATATAGGCACACATAAAAGAATAAAACAAAATAAGACTAATTAAAAAAGGAAATAGTAGGAAGTAATATAAAAACTGGAATATTGTCAGGTCATGATTATTGGCACCCTTATAAACAATTCAAATCAGTTTGAACAGAAGAACCAAATTCCCACTGCAGTAAAATTGGATGTACTTGTGATCAATTGTCAGTACTTTTTTTTTTCAGTGCCATCAAGTCAGTGTTGACTCTTGGTGACCCAGTTATCTCTGGGGTTTTTTGCCAGCCTTTTCTTCTAAGGAAATAGAGAGTAAAGTGACTTGCCCAACATCACAAGGAGTGTCAGTGGGAATTGAACTTTTGATCTTCTGGGTATTAGGTAGTTGCTCTAACCACTAGGCTACTCCTCCATGTACATGGATTGAACTAACCAATGAATGATGGCTCTAATGTTTAACATGGCCATCTTCACTCCCTGTTCCATTTTTACAATAGTGAAGACGAGAGCTGTCTAAGACCATCATAAAAGCCATTAACATCAAAGGGGTACAAGGCCATCTCCAAAGACCTTGGGATTCCTGTGTCTACAGTTTGCAATGTTATTATTATTTTTTTTTTATTTATGCAATTTTTAAACAAAAAACAAGAAAGGCCACAAGACCAATCTTGAAGAAACAGATCAAGCATTAAGAAATACATCCACGAAGCAGACATACAAAGAAAAATGCCAGGAAAAAATTTCAATGCCTGGTCACACTAGCCCACAAAACAAAAGCTGATTGCTTTTTCTTTGTATATTGGGATAAGATTTAATGATGTTAAACTCCTTTTGTTTTTTGTTCAGTTTGCAATGTTATTAAGACGTTTTCTGCTCATAAAACTTCAAGAACCTCCCAGGACATGGTGGGAAGAGGAAAATTAATCCAGGAAGTCTTTGAAGGTTAAGAAAACTGTTTGAAAAACACCACGTACAACAGCCAAAGAGCTGAAGGCTGACCTGGAGCAATCTGGAGTGGTGGTTTCAACCTGCACCTACGCAGTGTACTAAACAAAAAAGGACTTCATAGGCAAAAGCCAAGGAGGACCCCACTGCTCACAGACATAAAAAGGCATGCCTGAACATTTCTCAAACCCATCTTTTTTTTTTCTATTTATGCATTTTACAATTTTATCAAGTATAACACTTGTACAGCAGATAGCCTGTCAAATATACATTAGGAAACCAACAATATTGAAAGAAAAACTAAACTAACAGAGCTATCGGTAGTCCCCAAAAAAGGGGGGAGAGGGAGACAGAAATAATGCAGAGGCCAGGAAACTCCCCTGTATATTATTTAAAAGAAAATACAATTCTTCAAAAAGACCAAGAAAGAGCAGAGAACCAAGTACATATTATAACAATGGGAAACTACTCAAGATGGAGAAGAGGTCACTATGTGAGCACTTAGAAAGGAGGACAAGTCCTCCGACTGAAAGAAAACATATTTATGAGATTGAATTACAACTACACACTTACAAGGATATCTTAAAATAAAGGACGCCCCCAACCGATGCACCCCTGGTCGCAACAATAAGAAGGCTTTACGCCTTCTCTGCGTCTCTCTGGCCACATCTGGAAAAATCACAACTTTTTTGCCCATAAATAGATTAGCACGTCTCTTAAAGTATAACTTAGGAATCCAATCTCTATCCGATGGTAACGCCAACGAGACAATCAGAGTGGAAACAGGTACCTCCTCATCCTTAGGGGTTTGAAGCAAAGCCGAAACATCCAGAAAGTCCACATCCGATAGACCTGCCACTATCTCCGCTATTTTCTTACCCGAAGGCAAAAAATAAGCCTTAGTCACAGGAGGAATTAACTCAGTTGAGACCTTCAAAACCTCTTGAAGATATCTTCTAAACAATTCCACAGGAGTTGAAACAGAAATCATAGGAACATTTAATAACCGAATATTGGAGGATCTAGTGGCATTTTCCAGGACTTCCAGCTTCAGCCTAATAGCCATATTTTCCTTAACTAAGGATCCCGATAGATCCGAAACCTGCATGAGTTTCTGTTCTGTAGTAACACCCTGTGTTTTTATTTTCAAAACCTCCGACTGAAGTTTAAAGCATGAGTCTTCAAGTTTGATCACCCGAGAAGTCGCAAAAATCATTTGCTGACTCACAACACCAGCCAGTTGAGAAATAGCATCCCAAATACTTTCCATGGATATCACTGCTGGGCGCGATAAAGTAAAACCCAGCGCCGACTCCAGCCCTGTTGGTTCAGTCAAAGGAACTTCCTCCACACCTGGCTCACTCAGTCCCAGAGTAGAAACCGCCACCTCCGATGATTGCTCCACCTCCGAGCCTACAGCATTAGTTGAAACTCGCTGTTCACCAGGCTGAAACCCCGAAAGGCCCCACTCTCCAGCTACCGCCTCCACCACTATGGAGGAAGACTCAACTGCGCCCATTGAGGAAAACACCTGGAGGCCCGGGGCTAAAGGAGGCGTACGCCCATCGGGAGATAGAGTTAAATCCAGGGTAGGCAATGCCGAAATTCCCTCCGCCAGCACCGCCAATCCCTCTCATATCTCCCCCATTTGCTGCTTGGTTAACTGGACAAAACGATCCATCGGTCCACCATCAACAGCGGATGGTTTCACAGAAGAAGACTCCGCGGGAGAGACCTTCTGCTTCCCCTTCCGTTTAGGCATACCAGCTCACTACTGCTCTGCCACCATCTTGGAATTAGACCCGCCCCCTCTCAAACCCATCTTAAGAAACCACAATTCTTCTGAGAAAATGTTCTGTGGACAGATGAAACCAAACTGAGCTCTTTGGCAATGCAGACTAGCGATACGTTTACAGGCAAAGAAATGAAGCTTATAAAGAAAAAAACACCCTTCTTACAATTAAATATAATGGAGGTTCCATAATATTGTGGGGTTGTTTTGCTGCCTCAGGAACTGGAGACTTGGAACATATTAAAAGAATCATAGAGGATTACCAAGATATTTTGGAGTGAAATGTGCTACCTAGTGTCAGAAAGTTAGGTTTGGTTCAAAAGCCATGGGTCCTCCAGCATGACTGTGACCCAAAATAAACATCCAAAAGTACAAAAGAAAGGTTAAAAAGAAACAAATTGTCTGTTTTAAACTGCCCAGCAATGAGTCCTGATCTCAATCCAATCAAGACCCTTTGAAAAGAACTAAAATCTGCCACTGGAAAAAGGAATCCTGGAAATATTAATGAGCTGCAACAAAGCACAGCTGAATGAGAGAAACTACCAGCAGACATATGTATGAAACTTATAGATGGCTACAAGAAACGTTTGGAGGCTGTCATCAAAGCAAGGGTTGTGCAATGAAATATTAGTGAAGGGTGCCATTAATCCTGTCCAGGCCATATTTTTTTTCATCATTATCTTTATCTTTATTTGCAATATTTGATTTACTGCCCTTGCCGGAGTGTCAGGGCGGTGTACAATAAAAATTTCTGACTACTAGAAGAAAAAAAAAGGGGGGGGGGTAGAACGCCATTAATTCATAGGAAAGTGGTATTAAAGGCAGAAGAAAGAGTAGAGAGGATAAGGAGACAGACACGGAACACAACTGACAACAGGCAAAATGAGGGGAAGGGGAGGGGGAAAAAGGGGTAGGCACAAGACTACATGGGAGGCTTAACCTATTGCTTTATGGTGGAGATAATGGGAAAGGGCTCCAACTGGGGGGAAGAGGAATGATCTGATGGGGCAGGGATATCGTAAGCTTGGCAAAAGAGGTGGGTCTTGAGGAGTGCTTTAAACCGGAGGAAGGAGGATTCCATGCGGTGAGAGAGGGGGAGGGAGTTACATAGGGTGGAGCTCAGGAAGAAAAATGCAGAATGACGAGTGAGTTTGAGATGGGCCTGGGAAGGAGGAGGAAGGAAGAGATGATTTCCATGTATTGAGCGGAGGAGACGGGGAGTGGGCTGAAAGCGGATAAGGTTGGCCAGATACTGGGGTGTGCTGGTGTGGAGAACTTTGTGGGTGATGGTTAGAATCTTATAAATGAACCTGACCTTAATCGGGAGCCAGTGGAGGGAAAGAAGACAAGGTGTGACATGATCAAGAGGGGATGAGTGAGTGAGGAGATGGGCAGCATTGTTTTGGACAAATTGAAGGCACCTAAGTTGATAGCATGGGAGGCCTGCCAGGACCAAATTACAATAGTCAAGGCAAGTGACTATAAGAGAAATAACCAAGGTGGTGAGAGAAGACAGGGGGAGAAAGGGTTGAATGGCCCGGATCCTACGAAGATGGAAAAAAGAACTGCGAACGAGTGAGGAAATGTGTTGGTGGAAGGAAAGTGAGGGGTCCAGAGTAACACCAAGGTAGCGGAGGGTGGAGACAAGAGGGATAGGCAGAGTGGACATAGTGGGGGATAGGGAGGGAGGAGAGGGAGGAGAGGCACCAAAGGAAAACCAGATGGCAGAGGACTTTGAAGGGTTGACATGAAGAAAATTGTTGGTAAACCAATTAGAAACAGAGGCAAGACAAGTGTCAAGAGCAGTGAGATCGGGAGCAAAGGGACTAGTGTGGTGAAGGATGAGGATGTCATCTGCGTAGAAGTAGGCTGAAATTCCGGTTTATTGGATGAGTAGGGCCAAAGGAGCAAGAAAAAATATTGAAGAGAAGGATGGCGAGAATGGAGCCCTGTGGGACACCGCAGTGTAAGGGGAGTGAGGGGGAAGTGATGGAACCTGACTGGATGGAGAAAGTACGGGAGGAGAGGAATGACCAAAACCATTGAAGAACCGTGCCATGCATGCCAAGGTCGGCCAAATGAGAGAGGAGGGTGCGGTGGTCAACAACATCAAAGGCGGAAGAGAGATCAAGAGAGACAGCTATAGATAGATCACCGTGATCATGGGAGTGATGGATTTCACTGAGGAGTGCAAGGAGTGCTATGGCCTGCCCTGAACCCAAACTGACAGGGGTGGAGCGAAAGGGTGGAATTGAGGTGTGAGGTGAGTTGTGTGAAGACAAGTTTCTCAAGGATTTTTGAAAGGAAAGAGAGATTATTTATTTATTTTATTTTATTTAGCTGCATTTATATCCTGCTTTTCACCAGGATTAGACACCGGGTGCCAGTTTGCGGGGATGGCAGGATTTAGGACAGGTTTTTTAAGGAGGGGGCAGATTACAGCATGCTTCCAGGTTGCTAGGGAACTGGCCAGAGGCGAGGCTGGAATTGATTATGATGAGAATATATGGAAGAAGTGCAAGTAAAGGGTCGAGAAACCAGGATGAAGGGAGGGGATCAAGAGGGCAGGTAGTTTTGTGGGAAGTGGTGATTGCCTTGATGAGTTCGGTAGAGGTGATAGGTCGGAAGGAAAGCCAAGTATGGGGGAAGGTATGCGATGAAGGGGGAATGGGCATGGGCTGAAAAGAGGGGGAAGCAGAAGGGGAGGGGGAGGGGAGGAGAGAGAGGGGGGGACAGGAGTTAAAAGAGGAATGGAGGGATTGGATCTTATCAGAGAAGAAGGAGGCAAGACTACCTGGACTGGGGGCATCAGGGAGGGAGATCAACAAAGAAGAGGAAGCGTCTGCTTTATCCAACCGCATGGCTAGGGAAGCCAACTGATCCTTCACATCCGATAGATCTATTTGCAGTGATCCTAGAGAATTGGCGTTATACTGTACCAACTCTTTTATGACTCTTATCTCCGCAAGCAGCTCAGGCAGGCCTTCTTGTTGATCTTTCAACTGCGCCATCTTTTGCGGCGAGGGGGGCTCTTGCTTGGAGCATTTTACCCCCGATGTAACGCTCTTCTGGAAGTCTAAATGCGCCGGTTTGGATGCCGACATATCTCAGTGTCACTTCACAGATAGGTTTGTTTTAGAGCAGAATTTTGGCAAGCAGGGCAGCTGAGTCTAGCAGGATTCCTCTGGAGCAAAGACTCTACACCTCCATCTTGCTCTGCGGCTAGCTCCACCTCACTGATGGGACTCCGTGTCACTTCCCGGAGGTGGGGCAAGCACGGAGCAAGCAATGGAGGCACAGGAAGGCAACACAGGACCTGGAAGAGAGGCACACAGGCAGCAATTAACATATAAACAGCAGTAGCAGATACAGACACTGGAACAGACACAGCAGCAGCGCCGAACGCCGCTGATGGGCTTCTTAAATACAGCTGGATACCTGGAGGGTGACTCCGCATCACTTCCGGGAGGTGGGGCAAGCATGGAGCAAGCAATGGAGGCACAGGAAGGCAACACAGGACCTGGAGGATGACGCGGAAATTACTACATCTAAGTTGCACAGACTTCTTATTATTATATACCTTTGAACATACTATTAAAATAATATGATATCATACAGTTGGAATATGTCCAATTATATCTCAAGATATTGTACACAACTTACCTAAAATGCAAGGGTGCCAATAATGTGGACCACAACTGTACATCTAATTCAGCAGTCTGTTTTAGAGGAGGGTGTAAGTAGCAGTGCCAAGTGTTTAGTAGGCGCTGCATTGGCATTTCATCCGCCCTCCCCCGAGTGGGGTGGCAATAGCAGCAATAGAACACCTTACAATGAAGGCACTCTAGTTGATTGCTTAGTTCAACTGATGGTCGCTCCGGATCTCGTCCGAGCACCTATGCAGGAAGGTTGGACTAATGTGGGCCCAGATTTAGGCTTTGGTAAAATGAGCAACTCTCTGGGACACCAAATTTTTAACCATCAAATACCTGGTCTCAAAAGAAACCTGATTCCACTTGTGTTAGGACCATATATGATCTATGAGGTTGAAGCCTCGCCTCCCTACCACTCTCCAATTTTGCCTATGGGCACCAGAATTTGTTAGGTTCTCCCATTAAAAGAGAGTTTTAATAATCCAGTCTTCCTATAATGAGAACATGAATCACAGCTAACAAATATAGATATACATGCAAGTTTCAAACAATACGCAGCTGGCCAAAGCATCCTCATACCACATTACCACGTGCATGTTCAAAAAAAGAGCCTAAAATAATGCCTAATACTCCTTTGGGATATTGAAGAATAAACCCCCAATCCTTGCATTTCAAAATTGCAGGATCAATATGGGGAGACTAGGTATATAACCATAACATCTCAGATTTTTGAGGATTTAGTAGCAGCCTATCATTTCTCATCCAATAAAAATATCTTCCAAACTGAATTCTTACATTTTCAATTGGATGTGTCTATTTTCTCCAATGGTTTTATCACATTGCATGCAGGGAGATATTGTCCTGCTTTTCTGAAGGAATTCAATTGCAGAATTAAAGATGCATCTCCCTGCATGTAATGGGGCAAAACGAGGATTAGCTTGGCTCCTTCCCATGGACACAGACCTCTATGGACCGGACACCCTAGTTATAGTACAAGTTTGGTCATTGTCTCTAGTAGCACTTTGACCACTGGACTTTCTCCATTCTTAGATGGATATATACAAGGGATGGAGACACAACAAGGTTACATTTATGTCGTACACTGATAAATATTGATATGAAAGCAACAGGATCATCTTGACCAATCAGAAAACTCCTTTGGGTTTTACTCATTTTATAATGTATTGTAATTTATTTATTCATATCATGCTATCTCATGAAACTGTAGAAAATGGTGAATGTCACTGCTGGATACTGTGACATAGTGGGTTCCTCCAGCCCTTTAGATAGAGCCAAAAAGGAGGAATCAGAAGCAGTACTGGATGGTAAACAAGAGCACATGGCTAGTAGTTACCAGGGAAACCAGACACAGGGGAAAGAAACACGCCCTTGCTGCCAGTTAGCTCAGGAGTCACGGGCTGAATCAGAGCACCTGCTAGGGGGAGGAGTCAGGCACTGCCCTAGAGCTCAGACACATAAAGAGGCCTGAGTAGAGAGAAAAGAGGCTCGATTAGGGTCTCGATTAGAAGCTCGTCTGGAAGCTGGAAAAGGGTCTCGAGTAGGAGCCACACGGGAACTCCAACACAAGCTCAGCTGGGAGGTCAATTAGCAGACCAGCTAACAGACCAAGAGGAGGACCAGGGAGGAGTCCGAGTTCCAGACCTAGGCAGAGCTACCGGTAGAGTTCCAGCCCAGAACCGTGGAAGAGAGACCGTGGCAAGCCTAGAGGAACACTCAGTAAGGCTTAGAGAAAGTCCAGAGCCAGAGCCAAGCTTAAAGTTTTATTCAAGGGAAGAATACAGCAAAAGCAGGCCAGGCTGGTTGCAGTATTCTGGGAATTACAAGGAGAGGAAAAAGCCAGGAAGGCAGTTGCAGCCCTCAGCTCACAAATCAGGTTTTGAACCAACAGCTGTTTCCAAAGCCCAGAGAAAGCCGTTTGCAAGCAGAAGAAGAGGTAAGCCCAGAGACTGGGTTTCAAATAAGGCTGTTGATAATCAGTGTGATTTTACTTACCCAAAGGTTTGGGACTGTGGTTTTAATACCTGTAATGAGGATGATTGTTTACAGCAATACATGTGCCAAGAGTATGATATAAAGCCTAAGACAGAGAGGAAGGGCGTGGCCCCTGAAACAATGTTGCAAACATTTCTGCCTGTCTTCCATGAGGAGTCAATGGAAACAGAGCCAGGGCTAAGCAACATATCTGAAGAATTGATGGACTGTACGATTACAATATCGAATGAGATATTTTCCCTGCGTTGAGTTTTAGCAGTGCAGAGAACTGCAGAAGTGTTAAGAGAAAAAGTACAAAGCTGTGGGAAACAGAACTGTTTATTCTAATTGCTGGGAAGCAAATGTTTATTACTGCTGAAGTTAAGCTATTTCTGTTGGAAACGTTTTATTTTGTCCTTTGCCAGAAGTATATGGTTTGTGTTACCTTTGTTCCATGCTGAAATCCGCCCGGAGGGGAAATAAATCCTGTTTGCTTAAAACCACTTTGAGTTCACACTACTCTTCATTGGACAGTGAAAGAAACTACATTTTCCAAAAGGCTTTGCCTCAGGAAAAGGTCAGACAGCTGTTCAAAGAAAGATAACAGGTCGCTTAAGCCCTACACACTTCGGCTGGGGGCACTAAAGGCGGTTACAATACATAGAGGCCAATTCTGATTGGAGCACATCCGGGCCATCCGGACGTCCAAAATCTGGACGGGCCAGATTTGCACCCAATTCTGCAACTGCAGGAGCTATACATTCCCATGGTTGCAGAATTGAGGCACTTGGATGGGCTGGATGGGCCCTGATTCAGACAGGCAGAACATCCACCAACTCCCCCGGCTATCCCTCCCTATGTACCTGCATATAGCCCTGGTGCCATGGCACTGGGACGCCATGCAGGAGCGCTGACGGCCCCAGCAAATGACACAGTCCTCTCCCCACCACCTGAGCCTTGGCGGGAGACGCCATGGCTGGGTTTGGGCAGCGGGCACCCACTTGACACCATGCTGTGGTTTGGGGGGGCCCTGCCTGATCTCCGTACTTTGTCTGATTTATTCCACCTCCAAGGTGGAATACGTCCGATGTCCATCTTCGGCCTACTGGACACACCGGAACGTGACCTGAATCAGCCCTGTACTTCCGGGATCATGGGCCTGCCTCCGCCCTGCCCAATCTCCACCTCCCACCCCATCCAACACTCTCCGCACAGCAGTTCAGGAATGGTGGCAGTACAGCAGAACACAGCCTGCTCCCTCCTTCCTTTGCTACTGCCACCACCACCCTACCTCTTCCTGGGCCTCTATGAAGCGCTATAAAATGGCATGAATGGCAGAAGGCCTCTAAGCACAAGGAGACAGAGTGGGCAGGACCCAGAAGAGCTGGAGGGTGCACCTGTGCTCAGAGGTCTCGTGTCAAGCACATCTTACAATGTTTCAGGTGGTCCAGGCAGAGATAGGGTGGTGACAGTGGTAGGGGACAGATGGAGTAGTCCCTGCAAGGTGTAGGAACAATGTGGGAGAGATGCTAGACATGGGGGAGAAAGCGAAAAAAGAGGTGAGGCTAGATTAAGGAGGGATAAAGAAGGGAAGGGAAAATTCTGGACACCTGGGGGTGGGGGGCGGTTGGGAGATGAAGGGGGATGCTCACCACCTGGAGGGTAGGAAAGAGGAGGTGAAATGCTGGGGTAGTCAAAAGGAAAGATATTGGTTTCCTTTGGGGGTAGGGTAAATGCTGGTCATCTAGGGGGATAAGCAGTGGAAAGGGAGATGCTGTTCACCTTGAGGGGAAGAGAGAGACTAGATTCCGGCGGTGAGGGGTATATAAGGAAGGGATGGGTAGGTGTTGGACTCTAAGGGGGATTCATAGCTCAAGTTTCATCTAGAGCATCAGATACCCTTGAGTCATCTCTGGAGAGTCTAGTTAATCAATGACTGGTCATACAAAGTTTAGCAATGCATAACTGTGAGTGGAGGACTAGCCTGGCAACCAAAGCGAGCAGGGTTTATATCCTGCCAGTACTCCTTGTGGTATTAGGAAATCATTTAACGCTTCATTGCCTCTGGTACGACCTTAGATTGTAAGCCTTCTGAGGCCAAAAAAATGCCTGTACCTGATTGTAACTTGTCTTGATCTAAACTGGTAAGGTGTGAACTAACTAAATTAAAGCCTATGCTTTAATTCACAATTCATTTAACTGAAATTGTAAATCAGAATTCACACAGTTCAATCTATTACAATCAAGTCACTTCCTAAATTAGTGCATTTTCATATCTAATACTGATCCTGGAGCTTTTATCATGCTTTCTTATATCTTCAGCTGATGGACTCAGTTCAATATAAAATATTTAAGCTACTGTGTATTCTTTTTTATTCCAGTTTTTGACATAATTACTTCTTACAGGTGCAGACCAGATGCAGGATAATTATTGAAAATAAAGAAAGAAATTACATGAAGAATTAAACAGAGGTAATAATCATTTACAGCGCATTTTACTGCAGTGGTTTATTTTAAATCACCAATGTATTTCAGCATTGTTACTGACATAGTCCTGTCATTATTAAAGTTTGATGCAGGTAATGGAATTTTAGAAAGATAAGAAGTGCCAATGTTCAACTGAAATTTACTACTTTTTATCAGATACGTGTGTTTTCCCTTCTATCTCACTTGGAGAGTCTCAGAGGTCTGTATCAGGATCCAAGCTCAAGTTGAGTTCCATAAGGGTAACTGAGGGGGAACACCTCTGGAGGAAAGCTCGAACATCAGCAACATAGCACCATTTCAAATTTTGTCACGCACAATATTGCTCTAGTCTCCTCCAGGCTAAACGTACCTTCTATTCGGAATCAATTGCATCAGCCCCCAACAGGTCTAGACATTTATTCTCAACCCTTCATGCTCTTTCACAACTGCAATCCCATTCCTCACGTAACGTTATTCCTTCTGATTCAGTTCCCAGTGCCACCCAGTTGGCCTCCTTCTTCTCCTCCAAAGTTCATAATTTACGCCTGTCTCTCCCATTTTGTCCTCATGCGCTTCCACCTCCCTCCCTATTTCACCCCCTCCATCCTCTCCATTATCCCACTCTTGGGCTAACTTCCATCCCCTCACATCCCCGGAACTTCTTAAGCTTCTTTCCACCACTCACAAGACCACTTGTCCATCAGATCCTATGGTTATGATTATGGTTTAGGCATTTGATATACCGCCCTTTACTTACGCATCAGAGCGGTTTACACATATATACTAACAGGTACTTTTTATTCCCTTGTCCCCGAAGGGCTCACAATCTAAGTGTACCTTCTATGCCATCTGCCTGGCTCTCCGAACCCTCTCTTGGCCTACTCACGCCACTACTCACTATCATCAATTCCAGTCTTGCTGCCAGATCTTTTCCCCACCTATGGAAACACGCCCTGGTGTGCCCCCTCCTGAAGAATCCCACTTTAGATTCATCGGTTCCAACAAACTATCGCCCCATATCAAATTTACCATTTGCCTCTAAACTCCTAGAGAAAGCAGTTTTCACGCAACTCTCCCATCATCTTGACACAACACACTTTCTTCACCCCCGTCAGTCCAGTATTCATCCAGGCCATAGTGTCGAATCCATCATTACTGCTGTCATGAATGAAATACATTCTTCACATGATCGTGGTGATATCTCGGTGGCGGTGTCTTTAGATCTCTCTGCTGCTTTTGATTTGGTTGATCACTCTCTTCT
This sequence comes from Ichthyophis bannanicus, assembly GCA_033557465.1. NCBI lineage: Eukaryota > Metazoa > Chordata > Amphibia > Gymnophiona > Ichthyophiidae > Ichthyophis > Ichthyophis bannanicus. The sequence continues at coordinate 827,162,087 of CM066036.1, read as the reverse complement.
TCTCTCTAGATTACGGGATACAGGTGTTCGAGGTACTGTTTATCACTGGTTCCACTCTTTTTTATACTCTCGTTCTTTTGCTGTAACCTCTGCTTCATCCACCACAGACCGCTTTCTTCTTACCTGTGGTGTCCCACAGGGTTCGATATTAGCTCCACTATTATTTAATGTGTTCCTGGCCCCTTTGGCATTATTAATTCAACAATCAGGTATTTCAGGATATTATTATGCTGATGACATTTTCCTTTTACATCACACCTCCTCCTCCCATCCAGACATCACCCCTCTAAATGAGTGCCTATCCCTAGTTTCTACCTGGTTTTCCTCAAACTGTCTTGTTCTCAACATTTCCAAAACTTCTGCTATCTGGTTTCCTCACAGCTCTGTCTGTCCGTCACTTACTCCTTCTTTCTCAGGTACTCCAATTTCCTTAGTACCTAAGCTCCGTTATCTAGGTGTCTTTCTCGATAGTGTTCTCACATTTAACGATCACATCTCCCAGGTCTCCCGACGTTCTTTTATTTGCCTTCGGCGCATTCATGCCATCAGGCCATTCTTATCCCCTCAAGCTTTGATCACTCTCCTTCTTTCACTGGTCATCACTAGATTAGATTTTTGTAACTCCATATTTACCGGTATCCCTCAATATCAGCGTCAATGACTACAACTTCTACAAAACACTGCAGCCCAGATGGTTACCCATGCCTCCCCTCGCGACTGTATTACTCCAATTTTGCAACAGCTTCATTGGCTTCCGCTGAACTTCCGGATACAATTTAAGATCCTCACACTGGTCCATCAAGCTATTTACTCCCACAGACCCCAGTACCTAGCCGACTTATTAACCTTTCATACACCCACCCGAAGCCTCCGCTCTATCCATATCAACTGTTTACACCTCCCTTCCCCTTCAAAAGCACATTTTCAGTCAACTAGACAGTCAGCTTTCTTTTATGTCGGTCCCTCCCTGTGGAACTCCCTACCTACTGCCCTTCGACTGGAAGAGTCTTACCCCAAATTCTGCTCCCTCCTAAAAACCCACCTTTTCTCCTCTGCCTTCAGCCTTCCCCCTTAATCTCTTGATTCTCCCCTCCTTTTTATTTATGAATATTACTATTTTCTTTTTCATTCTCTTCTTTCTTTCCTTGTTTATATTGACTGTAATTTCCTTTCTTCTTTGATTTTTTTTTAATGAATTGTAAACCGCCCCGATGTAATTGGGGGCAGTATATCAAATGTTTAATAAACAATAAACTAGTTTCCTGAGGCAATGGAGGAGTGAGTGACTTGCTCAAGGTCACAAGAAGCATCAATGGGAGAAGGAAAATTTGAAACTGGCTTTTCTAGATTTCAGCCTGCCAAATTAACCACCAGACCATCCTTGTAAGCCAAGAAGACGTTCCCTTGATGAGGCTTGGAGAGCTACCATCAGCACAGATCAGTGGATTTCCCTATGTTTAGGCCAAGGGCATGTAACATGTTTGATCCCTCTGAGGGGCAGAGGCCAGTCTAATGAAAAGGGGTGTGTGCCCAACAAGGGAGAGGAATGCAGGATAGCCTGGAGCTGGGGAATTGTGCAGGCGGGAGTCAGTTTTAGCAGGTAGGCTGGCAAGGTGGGATTACAAGGAACATTATGGTTGCCTACCCTCCCATCCCTTGGTGAGTGCTGGAGAGTCTTGGGCAAGGGATTGGAATTTTGGGGTCTGTGGTCACAGCTAGGGCAAGGGGATGGGGCACTTCCCTTCTGCCCAGAATCAGTTGGAGAGAGAGAGGTGTAGAGGACTCAATGGAGTGAAGTTGGGGAAAGATTTACTGACTAGTGAGCAACACTGCTGCAAGCTACTAGATCATTGTTTAAGATCACCATAGGCTATGTGGGGCGGTGATGGCTGCCTTTCCACAAGGTTCTTACTGTAAAAAACTTTGCTATGGCTAGATCAGCAACAAGTGGCTGAGTGCGGTTGTGGAATATACTTGGTATAGTTGGGAAAGATGGACAGGAGGGTAGGTGGGGTGGAAGAACAATCTAGGTGATGATGGGGGAGTGAAGTGCTATTGGCTTTGCCAGTATTTGTTACCAGAAATTGAATATAGCTGTGGTCAAGTTTTGTCAACATGACAGCGTAGGTAGTCTTTATTTCATTAGATATGTGAGGGGAGTGTGCAAATGCCTATGTTAATCATAGTTTGCATACAGAAAATAGCTCAAAAATTGTGCAAGGATATATACATATATTCCGAGCCACGAATAGTAGGGATGTATGCCCTGCCTGGACATACATCCCTGCTATTCTTCCCCCTTGCCATCCCTGTGCAAGGCTCCCTGAAGAAACAGCGGAGTTGTATGGGGAGCCTTAAACAAGGGTGGGAGGGGGCGGGTGGAAGGCAGAGCGAGGGTGGTGCATTGGTGGGCCGTCACTCTGGATTTACAGGGCCAATTCTGAGGTTGGTCCTGTACATCCGAGGTATGCCAGATAGATGGGAGACTTATTCCACCTCAGAGATGGAATAAGTCCTCCTGGATGTGGGGTAGCAGCGGCAGCCAGCGGGGACAAAGCAAGGAGGCATGCAGGAGGTTCCCCACACTCGTACCTTGGCCATGGGAGGTCAGATCAGGGGTCTGGTTGCGGGGAAAGGACAATCAAGGTGGCGGCCTGCATTTGCAGCTCAGTAATGGAGCCGTGGTGCCATGACAATGAGACACCATGGCACTGCGGCTCCATTACAGAGCCAGGCTGAGTTAGCTGGGTATGTAGTTGGATATGCGGCTGGGCGTGCAGCTGATCAGAATTGGGGCCAGCCTGCATGTTCAGGCCGGTAGACCCGATTCTGATCCCAGGGGACATCTAGATCGGGTCTACCGCTGTACACCCTGATTCTGTCCCGCAGCACAAGGGTCTTTATTCTTTATTTCACACTATTTATACCACAGCCTTCATTATGTCAGGGTGGTTTAAAATAAATAAATAAATAAATAAATGTAAAAAGGAGGTCAGAGCCAGGAGAAAGGAAAAGAACTACACAATTAGATAGGACAGAGGCATACAGTCGTACAGCTAGGAGAGTAGAAGGAAGGAGGAGAGAAGAGAAAGGGGATGAAGGAGGGAGGTCAAAGGCAATGAGAAAAAAGCGAGTCTTAAGGAGGGACTTACATTTGGGGAAAGATGGTTCCAGGCGGAGGGCAGTAGGAAGTAAATTCCACAGGGAAGGGCCTAAGAAGAAGAAAGTGTAATGCCGAGTGGACTCAAGGTGGACATGGGATGGGAAGGGAAGGTGCAGGCGGTTGATGTGAGCTGAAGGGAGACTGCCAGATGGGGTATGGAATTGAAGGAGATTAGAGAGCTACAAAGGGGTATTATTTATTTTATTTATTTGTTTAACAGTTTTTCTATACCGCCTTTGTCCAAAGCAGTTTACATTGAACAACATAATATAATCTCAGCAGACTTGGAGATGAATATGGGGGGGTTAACTATGGGGAGGGGAATAGGTCATTGTTCAGCAGATAATCAAGCATGGGGGGATGAATCATTTATAATACAGAGGGGGTAAATGTGAAGGATTGATTTGGTTGCCTGATCATGATAGTATGAAACAGCTATAATCAGGTCCATAGTTTTCTCTGAAGAGGTACGTTTTGAGTAGTTTTTTCCAAATCTTTAGTTGATTGTGCAGCTCTGATGGCTTCGGGCAGGGAGTTCCAAATTGTGGGGGCATACAGTGAAACTATCCTGTTACTTTTCTGTTGTATGGTTTTGGTCTTGAGTGGAGGGATGATCAGGAGATTCTGGTTTCTAGCTCTTCTTGGTCTCTTTGTGGATACTTTTGTGATCTGAGCAGTGAGACAGGGAGCTGAGAGATTGTAAAGGATTTTGTATGTTGTAGTGATGGGTTTGTGTTTGCCCATTGAGAGATTGGAAGCCAGTGTAGACTTTTCAGGATTGGTGTTATATGTGTAGACGGCCTCTATGTTTATGTGATCTGTGCTTAGGTATTTCTGGGGATATAGTTTAGGTGATTGCCCCAGAGAGTACACAAAAAGGTGGATAAAACACAAAGTAAAAGGGTTCTGGTGGATGGGTGAGGAAAGATGCCCCAAGGCCTTCAATGTTTGACTGCAAGACATAGGAAACTCCCCATACACGTATAAACTCTCTAAAAGAACTCTATTCCACTGGATCTAAGAATGGATCGATCTTATATGCTATTTTGTAAGAAGTTAAAATCAAGCAGGCCAATATTCAAAGCCCTTAGCGGGCCAGCCAATGGGAGACAACCAGCTAAGGGTACAGACCACAATGTTCGGTGGCATTATCGGGATAGTGGAACTGAATAGCTCCACAGACTGCCATGACGCTATCCTGTTAGTGTAGGGGTGATCTGTGGACAGAGCAAGGGGCAGAGTCTGTACCAACCAGAGACTTTTACAAGGCAGAGCCAATTGAAAATCAACATTATCTGGATAACTGAGCTCTCTTGTAAAGTTGGTCTAAGTTGCTGTCTGGATAAGTGCCATTTGAAAACTGACGCTACCTGGATAAATCGGCACTTAACTGGGTGGCAGTACTCAGCCCGGCTATTCAGTGGCAGCTCGTATATGGAGATGGCTAATGAATATCCCACTGATATTCAAGCACCTTGGCTAACTACTGGCTAAATATTGGCTAAATATTGGTATTTTTGAATATCATCCCTATGGCTTTTCCAAAAGTATCTGTTGTGAGCAGAGCATTATTACATTTTAAAAGTACATGTTATAAGAAGAAGACTATGGGGTTGATATTTAGCCCATAGTGGCCAGCATTACTAAAATGTCTGACCGCCATGGGCAAAATTATAACCTGATATTCAGCATTGTAGACTATCCAGCGTCTGTCGCTGAATATCCAGTTTCTCCACTCATACATTTTACTATCCGGTCAGCAGCAATTTTCAGCCGCAAACCATACAGCAAACACCACATAAAGAGGGCAGCTCTTGACCCATCCTAAGCACTGAGACTGCCCCAGGGCAGCCCACGGACCACCCTGGCACTAACCGGATTGTGCCAAGGCAGTCTGTGAGGATATTCAACGGCACTATCTGCTTAATGTCGCTGAATATCATGTTCACTGGCATTTATGCAGCTCACATTGTTTGATATCTTCTCTTTTGGGTTAGACAAACCTTGTCTAGGGCAACTCTCCTTCCTACACAAGGCCTAGCTTGATGTAGCTCCACCCCAGAGGAAGCTACCGGACTCTTACTCCTAACCCTGAGATGTTGTTCCTGTAGTCTAGGCCAAGCAGATAGCTCTGAATCTAGTAGTCCTCCAGGTAGAGGCGTATCCACATCTCTTCTCGCTTTTCCCATACAGGAATCAGAGAAGAGAGGAAAATAAACTAAATGCATTCAGTTAGTATACCAATGTGACGTTACAATTGATTTATTCTGGAGGTGATGTCAGCACAAAAACAAATAATCACATTTACCATAGAGGCTGAAATTGTAAATGTAATTTATTGGTAACTAAATAAATCCGAGCCAATCAGTTGAGAAGATTGGCTCCAGAGAATGCAACAAATAAAAGTTTTCTTTCCAATAACAACGGTGGTCCAAGGAAGTTCAGGTTACCAACCCTCAACAATATTTCAGTACTTCAGTTTAACACACCATTAAGACAAATAATTTTTCCTATTATTCTTATTGTGGGTTTACATTTCTGTCCAACATCAGTATTAGGTTTTCACTCAGGTTTAGTATTCAGGGCATACATAAACTGTACCCTTTAACAGGTAAAGTTTCAGACCTCAAAGTACTCTGTGTAAAAGAATGAGTCCATCATTTTCCCCTTTCAGTTCTTTTTGGGTGTGTGAGATGGTGGAGGTACCACAGTCTTTAATCTTCTAAGTTCCTCTCTTGAGTTGGGCCCAGTGCAGTCTGTGGTAGAAGTTCCTCAGGTTCCAGGATCATTTTTCCTCCAGGCAGCCAGTCCAACGATGCCCAGTGGCTGTTTCCTACTAAATTAACTTTAATACCTGAAAGAGAGAAAACCTTAGTCTAATCAGTTGAGGCTATTCAGTCTGGTTTGAATTAAGGGAAAGACTGCAAATGACCCCTGATGGCCATGGTGGGGCAACTTAGTTCCAGAAAGCTGCCCCACCATGAATATCCCTGACGGTCAGATGGTAGGTGCAGGGCTGTGCCATGGATCATCCAAGGAGAGAATTTGCATTGTGTGTGGTGGGTGGATGGATGGGATCATGCAGGCCAAAAGCATTTAGTGTGTGTGAACCAAAAGTAGCAGTGCCGTGGGGTACATGAAACACCATTTGTGCGGGTGGGACTGGTGCCTCAGCCGGTGCAACTGCAAGACAATACAGAGTGGCATGATAGAAAGGGACAAGTTGAACCAATTTGCCCCATATGGGGCAAATAATGATGGCATAACAGTGCAGGGGAGCAAGCCTTGTTCCCACCCACTCCCCACCCATTGACCCCCCTCTCTCCATACTATGCACGCCTTCTCTCCACCCATAGGTACTGTTAGCGCATGCTAAAGTGGCTTTTTGCACACACTAAGGGGTATGTTTACTAAATGGCGGTAAAGGAGCAAGTGTTCTGTTAGCGGGTGCTAACTGTGCATGTGCACACTTAGTACGTGCAAAAAGGCACTTTGTTGTTGTTAAGTGCCGTCGAGTTAGTGTCAACTCACGGCGACCTTCTGGATAGTTATCCTAAATTGTGTTTGGTCTTCAGTCAGGCGGCTTATTGTTGACAGACTGGTACCTGTAGCGTGTTCCTCCTGCTCCCCCGCCAAGGCCCAGTCAGGGCTCAGCAGCATGAGATAAAAGCCTGCAACCGGCAGATCAGAAGCCTCTCTGCATCTCCAGACCCTGCACACCGATCAGACATCGGGGGAGGAAACAGGAGCCACATGTCCCTCCTGCTCCCCCCCCCCCACGCCAAGGCCCAATCGGGGCTCAGCAGCACGAGATAAAAGCCTGCAGTTAGCAGGCATGTCCGCGCCTGGCGGGCCCGCGCCTGAGGGCCTCGTCAGAGGGCCCTTTGGCATGGCTCTTAGGTGTGAGACCATGGCACAGGGCACCTAACCCAGGAATCAGTCCTGATTGCACACTCCACCACCCTCTGAGCCCCTTTTGGTGGCAGTGAAAGGAGCGGAGGGTTGCAACCCCTCCTGCTCTCTAACCGGCAGCCAACCTCGACCCAACACCAGTACGACCCCAACCTCACAAAGGAAGCGACCGGAACCCACCTACCCTCGACAACATATCCCAATCTGTGCCACTCTAACTGGTAAGCAGCACACGTCAAGCAAGACAACCCTGCTCTCCATATGCTGACTCCCTTGCTACCTCTCTGCTTCAATTAACTCATCCTTCGTAGCTGCTAGACTTCTGTAAGCTCCATTGCTGCTTGTAGAGTAACATACGCTGCATTGCTACCTCATTACTGATTGTAGACTACTTTGCTGCTTGTAAAATAACATACTGCATAGCCTGCAGACTCCATTGCTGCTTGTAAAATAACATACTGATTAGCCTGTTGATTCCATTGCTGCTTGTAGAATATCATACTGCATAACCTGCCGACTGCTTTGCTGCTTGTAAAATAAGATACTGCTTAGCCTGTTGATTCTATTACTGCTTGTAGAATATCATACTGCATAACCTGTCGACTCCATTGCTGCTTGCAGAATATCATACTGCATAACTGTAGACTCCATTGCTGCTTATAGGATAACACTTTCTGCAGTGCTACCTCACTGCTTGCAAGTTGCTGTATAGCCCCTCTCTTTTCCTTCCATGGCTCCACATCACATTATCTTCCTCTTCCTCATGTTTATGTTTATGTTTATTGGTTTGATATATCGCCATTCAAATAATAGCATAGTGGTTTGCAAAAACAGAATGTACAGGAAAGGCCCAATAGGCTGGGAAAGGAAAAGAAGTTACAATGTATGACAGGAAAGCACTCGACACTTACTCCCTAACTGTTTCCCCTCCTACCAGCACCCTCACTCCCTCATGCCTCATCCCCCCTCTACCACCCTCACTTCTTCCTCTATCCTGTCCCCTACCCTATCCTGTCCCCTACCCTACCCTATCACTCTCTCCCTCTCATCCAACCATCTTCCCTCTCTCTAAGGCAACCTCACCCTCATTTCCGCCACACTGTCTCCTCCCTACCCCGTACTCTGCTACTCCTCCTCCTCTCATCCGGAAATATCAACCCCAGTCCTGACACCCTAGCTTTCTGTCTCACCCCGAGAAGAAGTCTTCATGCAACATGTCTAATCTCATCCACATCCCTCTCCTTTCCCCTTCCACTCCTGCCTCAATCTCATCCCGAGATCTAAACCCCTTTCCTGGCCCCCCTAGCTTTCTGTCTCACTCTGAGAAGAAGTCCTCATGCAACATGTCTAATCTTATCCACATCCCTCTCTTGTGCCCTTCCGCTCTCCCCTTCTCATGTGCCTTGTGGAATGCACACTCTATCTCTAATAAACTCGCTTTTACTCATGACCTCTTCATCTCTAATGCTCTACACCTTCTTGCCCTAACTGAGACCTGGCTCCTCCCAGATGATACGGCATCTGCTGCTGCCCTCTGTCATGGGAGTTATCAGTTCTCCCACTCGCCTCGTCCCACTGGCCGTGGTGGTGGTGTTGGGTTTCTACTTTCTCCCTCCTGCCAATTCCAACCCCTCCTCCTGCCTCAGTCTCACTACTTCCTCTTTTTTTAAGTCCACTCCATCTGCATCTTCATCTCACTTCCTCTCCGTGTTTTTGTTATTTATCGACCTCCCAACAAGTCCGACTTCTACCTTTCTTACTGACTTCAACTCCTGGCTCTCCTTCTTTCTTGACTCCTCTTCCCCCACTCTTACTCTTGGGGACTTAAACATTCATGTCGATAACCCCTCCGACCCTCATGCTTTAAAGCTCCTCTCCCTCGCCTCCTCGCTTGACCTTCAACTTTGTTCCACTGCCCCCACTCACCAGCATGGCCACTGCCTGAACCTGATATTCTTCTCTCGCTGATTACCATCAAACCTCTGTAACTCAGTTCTCCCCGTATCTGACCATCAACTTTTAAGCTTTAATCTTCACCACCTGCTGCCTCAGCCTTGTCCTGCCTCCTCTAACCTATTCAGATACCTTCACGCTATTGATCCCTTGGCTCTCTCTTCCGCCATTTCTTCACCTCTTTCCTCCACCCTGTCATCTACGTCTGTTGATGAGGCAGTAACTTCCTATAACGCTGCACTCTCCTCGACTCTGGATGCTCTCACTCCCCCCATCCCATGTCCTGTGAGACGTTCCGCACCCCAGCCCTGGCTTTCACCCACTACTAGCCATCTGCGCTCCTGTGCCCGTTCTGCTGAGCGTGCTTGGCTCAAATCCTGCTCCCGTGCAGACCTCCTACACTTCAAATTCATGCTTGTCTCTTTCCAGTCAGCTATAGCTCTTGCTAAACAGGACTACTATGTCCAGATGACCAACTCCCTTGCCTCCGATCCACGCCGTCTCTTTACTACTCTCAACTCCCTCCTCAAAGTGCCCCCACCTCTGATCCCCCCTCCCTTTCTGCCCAAACCCTGGCTGACTATTTCCATGATAAAATCCACAAGATCACCCTCCAATTCCCCACAAAATCTACTACCTCCTCTCCTCTTCACTCCCAATCCTCCCCCTTACCTCTGCTACCCTCTCTTCCTTTCCTGTGATCTCTGATGACGAAACTGCACACCTTCTCTCTTCCTCCAAACTCACCACCTGCTCCTCTGACCCTATCCCCACCCGCCTCTTATGCCCCATTTTCTCCATCGTTGTCCCTTCCATCTTCCATATTCTCAACCTATCACTCTCCACTGCAACAGTCTCTGCTGACTTCAAACATGCAGTGATCGCACCTCTCCTCAAGAAACCCTCACTCGAACCCACATGTCCTTATAATTATCGACCCATCTCTCTCCTTCCCTTCACTTCTAAACTATTTGAACGTGCGGTTCACCGCCACTGCCGCGACGTCCTCTCCTCTCATGCCCTCCTGGATCCCTTACAGTCCAGTTTTCGTCCTCCACACTCCACTGAAACGGCTCTTGCCAAAGTCTCCAGTGACTTGTTCCTGGCAAAATCCAAGGGCCTTTACTCCATCCTCATCCTTCTTGATCTCTCTGCTGCCTTCGACACTGTCGACCACACCCTTCTCCTAGATACCCTGTCCTCACTCGGCTTCTCGGGCTCCGTGCTATCCTGGTTCTCCTCCTATCTCTACCACCGCTCCTTCCATGTGTGTTCTGGTGGCTCCTCCTCATCTGCTGCCCCTCTCCCAGTCAGTGTAACCCCAGGATCTGTTCTGGGTCCGCTCTTTTTCTCTCTCAATACCCAGTCCCTTGGTGTGCTTATCTCTTTCCATGGCTTTCAGTACCATCTGTATGCCGATGACTCCCAGATCTACCTCTCTACGCCCAATATCTCCCTGGTAATCCAGACCCGGATCTCTGCCTGCCTCTCTGACGTTGCTACCTCGATGTCTCACTGTCGCTTGAAGTTGAACATGTGGCCAAGACTGAACTTCTTATCTTTCCCCCTACAACCTCCCCTCCTCTTCCTCCCTTCTCAATCTCTATGGATAACTCCATAATCCTTCCTGTTTCTTTGGCCCGCAATCTGGGGGTAGTCTTTGACTCCTCTCTCTCTTTCTCCACACACATCCAGCTCTTAGCCAAGACCTGCCGTTTCTTTCTCTACAACATCAGCAAAATCTGCCCCTTCCTTTCTGAACACACTACTCAAATGCTTGTCCACTCCTTAGTCACCTCCCGTCTCAATTACTGCAACCTGCTCCTTGCTGATCTCCCTCTAAGTCAGCTCTCTTCCCTTCAATCTGTTCAATACTCTGCTGCGTGACTAATTTTCCGCCAGCCCCGTCATGCCCATATCACACCTCTTCTCAGGTCACTTCACTGGCTCCCTATTGGCTTCCGCATCCAATTCAAACTTCTCCTGCTGACCTATAAATGCATTCACTCTGCGGCTCCTCACTACCTTTCATCCCTTATCTTTCCTCATAACCCCCCTTGGGTACTCCGCTCTTCCAGCAAACTGCTTCTATCAATGCCCCGCACTCCCACTGCTAACTCCAGACTTCGCTCCTTTCACCTTGCTGCACCTTACACCTGGAACAGACTACCTGTGTCTGTACACCAGGCACCTTCTCTAACCCTCTTCAAGTCTAGGTTGAAAGCCCACCTCTTTGCTGCTCTTTTGGATCATGACTCACCTAGCCTCCTTTTCTCCCCCCTCGTTCCACCCCTGCCTACACCTTCAGTATTTGTGCGTTTGTGCATTTTGTCTTGACTAGATTGTAAGCTCTGATGAGCAGGGACTGTCTCTTACATGTCTATACTGTACAGCGTACAGCATAGACTTGTAAGTGTACTGGTAGCACTTTATAAATGCTGAGTAGTAGTAGTAGCTTATCAAATAGTTGTAATACATCTTCCCAGTGTATCGATATTTAGTGTCAGCACACAATCCTTCTACTGCTGCGGAAAGGCAATGTGCCACATAGGGTGGTCCAAGGCTCCTGGCACCCCAGGCAGAGATCTAGGCTGCCTCCCCCTGCCCCCTGCTGCTGCAGAACTCAGCTATGGGGAAAGAGGCCGATAGTGTCAGATGCTGTAGCCCTCCAGGTAGCTGGAAAATGCAGGTGCCTGGGGAAATACAGCAGTGGCTGCCATCCTCCCCCCCCCCCGAGATGTTTTGGTGGCAGGTGGTGATGGGGACCCTGCAAGGGCAGCTAGTGGGAGGGGGGGGCTGCATGGCCATCTATGTGTGCCCATGCCCCCCATCCAGACCTTTTGCCCAAGGTGCCTGCCAAACACATGCTGGGACTGCAACCACCACCACTGACAGTGCATGGACATGTCTGCATGGTGGCGTGTTGGTGGTGGCATGGGAAGTGGCACCAGCCTTCAGCAGACAGAAGCCTTGTCCTGGTCATGTGCACCATGTGCATTGCAGCATGTGCCAAAGGTCAGCTGAAGAGAAGCATGTCAGCAACAGAAGCTGCTGTCCCCATAAGGCAGCACTTTGGTGCAACACCCATAGTTGGTGTGTATATATGTGGAAGGTCAAAGGTTCAAGTCCCTGTTGGGGTTTGTGTATTGCATATTTATGTGGACAAAGTTTAGCTGATAATGTAAGTGCAGCTCCAGCATGTGCAACCCTCAAGGAGATCGCCAGCAAGGGTGCAAACACCCACCAGCAGCACTGACAGACTCCACTATCCACAGCTGGTTGGAGGCTAATAGCACATGCAAACAGTGCACAGGTTATCAATCCTTGAGCTGACGTTGACAACAGGAATGTCAAGCAGGAATGCCAATTGTCTCCACTTTTGCTCAGTACACCAATGAGAGTGTATGCATGTGTGTATGGCTCCCCTTTGTCCTTGGCTTTCTGTAAGGCATTTTGCCTCACATTGTCTGAGTTTTTTCCAGCCTGTTTGGAAAATGTGAATAAGGCGAAGCAGAGGATTGTGGGTACCACCTGAAACAGCACAGATTGGCCTGGATGTGTCTGCCACAATGGTAGAGTCAGTGGCTGAGATGCCATTGTGCCCATCTGCCATGTGCATTGCCTGGGTGGCCACTGTATGATATGCTGAGATGGCACTCTCACTATGACTAAAAAGTGACCATGGCATGGCTATGTATCCACATAGCTCTATCATGTTTTTGTTTTTTTTTTTTTGGGGGGGGGGGGTCTAGGGATGCTAATTGTAGAGTAAACAGTTGGCTGTCAAGGCTGAGTATCTCAAGGTAGAGTGCTTCTGGTCATGCTGTGCATGTTGACTAGCAGATCTACTGTAGTTGGTTTGTGTTTGGCTCACACAGCTCAGAGAAGGACAGTGGGGGCAGTCTTTCTGCTGGTGCTGTAGTTAATTGTTAGTCCTCAATGGTTGTAGCAGCAGTGGTTCATGGTCTACTCACTGGGGGTCCTGACAGGACAATAGCCATAGCCCCACACCAGCCAATACACCCCCACTGCAGTGCCTGTCCATAGCAGCAGTATATTAACGCTATCCTCTAACCTACACTGTTAACAGAGAGCGAGGTCCAACATGGGCAGAACACAGGCCAAGCTACTGCTGTCACCATCACCTACAGAAAAACACATAACATACTACAAATGACATCTGCCACACACTAGCAGCAATGTGAAGCAACTGCATAGACCATCCCTAGTAGTTTGGAGTCAGTGGACCAGGTGCTGGGCACCCCTCCTCACACTCAGGGTGACAGCTGAAACCACGCTACAGCATGGCTTGCTGTTGTTATGTGCATGTAGCACACGCAGCCAGTGCATCTTAATGAGCTGATATGTGGGATCAGTGCCTTCTCCATTAATTTTTCAGCAGCAGACCGCTGTTTTGCATGTGCAGTACCTCATGGGTAGTGGAGGACCCAACCTATCCCTGCATAGACAGCAAACAATTTGATCAGAAATCCATAGCTGTGTGGAGATGTAGCCTGCTGGTTAATATAATGTCTCTATGGTCAAAAGTCCAGGGTTTAATTCCCACTTGTTCATTTTATGCCTAGGTGCGCTTGCCCACCTTGCATAGTTCTGCCTCTTCTGTGACCTGCCTCTTCTGTGACCAGCACGATGTTTGCTTTCAGGAGCATCTAGGACTATACACCTGTCACAGCGCCCCCTGCTGCTGCATCACCTCCACTGACTCTGGTGCCATAACCACCCACCCATGACACTGTCAACACCCACTACCAGCATCACTAGGCAGCCGCCTATCTCGCCTAATCAACAGCACAGGCCTGCTGTATGGTCAGACATACTCATCACACATACTTCCATATAGCCAGGCATCTGGTCAATCAACTTCATCAGCTAGCAATTGTGCTTATATCCATACCTTCTCCAGTGGCTTCCCTACCCTCCTTTCAATGTTTTAGAGGGTTTCTTGCATTTGGGTGCATGCAAAACACCTTTACACAGCATGTCCTTTTTCCGCCCGCTAAGTGTCCTCTACCACCCCTTAATGTCCTGTTACTGCCCGCTAAGTGTCCACTAGCACCCCTTAATGCCGGAACACCCAGCACACTTAGCACACGGTAACCCCTTATCACTGCCATTATTTACCGCCGTTTAGTAAACATGCCCCTAAGACTTCAAAACCTTCACTTCAAATTATTTTTTCTTAAAAGGATGGTTCAGAATTAAATTTTACAAAATCTTATCTTACTTCACTAGGGCAATTAGTGGAGTGGAGGAGTGGCCTAGTGGTTGGGGCAAGGTACTTCAGGCTGGAAGGTCAGGGGTTCAAATCCCACTAGAGGACAGCAACCTTGGGCTGGAAGGACTGGAGTTTCTAGTCCCACAGGTGCTCCTTGTGGTCTTGGGCAAGCCACTTAACCCTCCATAGCTCATGCTCCCTGTAAAATAGTTATCTCCAAGTTGTAATGCCCTGTTCAATGTAATTTCAGTTTGATTCAATGTAAACCATACTGATGCAGAATAGCACAGTATATAAGAGAATAGAAATAAATAAAATAATAAATAATTAAGACAAAAACACCTTAATGCATCACAAATGAAAAAGGATGTGAACAGGATGGAGTCGGTGCAGAGGGTGGCTACTAAAATGATTAGTGGGCTTCATTATAAAGCATATGAGGACAGACTTAAGGATCTTAATATGCACACCTTAGGAAAGGCAGGATAGAGGTGATATGATTGAGATGTTTAAATACCTCCGTGGCATAAATGTTCAGGGAGAGAGCCTCTTTCAATTGAAAGCAAGTTCTGCTATGAGGGGACATGGGATGAGGGTGAAGGGAGATAGATTCAGGAGTGATATGCAGAAATATTTCTTTACGGAAAGAGTAGTGGATCCATGGAATAGTCTCCCAGTGGAGGTGGTAGAGATGAGGACAGTAACCGACTTCAAAAAAGCATGGGACCAACACAGAGGATCTCTAAAGGTAAAAAGTGGACTGTTGTAGTTGTTGATATGGAAGGACAGACTAGATAGGCCATGTGGTCTTTTTCTGTCATCATGTTTCTATGTTTCTAAATAACTTTGTCTTGCCTTAGACAGAGTCACTTTTAAAGATATCCCTACCATTTCTGTAGCCTATCATAGACTTTAATGGAACCGGAATTTGTTTTTATAAAACAAATCCTTTTTACCCCTAAGATGGGCTTTTTAAAGTCCAAAAACCATGAATTAGTCCTTTTTAGGATAATTGCAAGCCTTTAGGAAGATTTTTAAACTTTGAGGAGAAAACCCCTGCCCCTGGGAGAAGACAAGTGATTTTCTGGCATTAATGAACATTTTTTTACAAAAACGATTATGTTTTCCAGGAGGGCACATCGCCTGCACCTGAACTCTAGCTTTATATTTTTTTAATGTCAACTTTTAAATTCTCTAAAAATCAGCACTTTTACATTGAAGCTACTGTTCCTTTAAGGCAATTCTGCCACATAAGGAGCACGGCCTCCAGAATTTCCTCTTTAGGGGTTAATACTATAAATCATTTTTATTTGTAAAATAGCATTTTCTGCACCTAAATGGGCTGTTATAAAATCAGGTCATGCCTGAGAGTGTGCATGGTGCAGTAGGCCTGCATGGGAATGGAGTTTGAGCAGAGTCCCAATTTATGTGCATAAAACTACCCCTGAGCAGACTTACTGCTGGATATCTGCTAGTATGTTCTGAAATCCCATAGGCATCTAGGAGTCTTTATAAAAGAGCCTCCTGCTCACTTAACCTAGGCGCCCTGTTATAACACTCCGATTAACGCCTGCCTCAGATCATGTACCAGAGCTTTCTATGCTATTGGGGATCAAAGCAGCTGACCCCACTGGGAGCTGCCAGGGTTGCCAATAATAGATAACATGATGATCCCATAAGTAAAATCTATCAGATCATTAGGGGTCATTATTGAGAAGGAAGGGATTGGTCTAAGCAGATCGCTAATGTGACAAAGAATGCATTTTTTGAAATTGAAATTGATTTGCCAATTGAGAACCTATTTGGGAGAAACAGCATTCTAGGCAATAGTCCAGGCTCTGCTTGTAAGTGTTCTGGAATACTGTAATGATTATACAGAGGATTACCGGTAAAAGCTTGATGAAAACTCCAGACGATGCAAAACATGGCAGCAAAGTTTTTATGGGGAGTAGGAGAGCTGTGATAGCCTTCCTATTATTATTATTATTATTATTATTGGGCCCGATATTGAAAGGCCCTCACATGAGTAACTTCCTTAGTTACCTGTGTAAGGGCCTTATCCGGGATATTCGAAGGGCACCTACATGGGTAGTGCCCTTTGAATATCCTGGCTAAGTCCCTAACGCGCCCAGGTACTATCTGCATAGCATTGGGACATGTTAGGGGAATTCCAGGGTGGAATGGGGGCTGAGGAAGGGGCTACACCAGTAGCAGCAATATTAAATGCTACCTGTGTAGCCTCTGCACCCTAAAGATAGGCGAGATAAAATCACTAGGCTACCCCTCCACCCCACATTTGTTAATAATAATAATAATAGGTCTGATATTGAGTTGGGCAGGCTATGCACGGCGGCGGCACATAGCCTGCCCTCCGACTGCTTTAACACAGATTTTCACTTGCATGCTGGTGGAAGTGAAAATCCGGGTAAGCTTGCACGCCACGGCAGCCTCAGAGGCTACACGGGTAGCAGCAATTTTCAATCTTTAAGGCGTATATGGCTATGCGGGTAGCATCAAAAATTGCTCCTACCCATGTAGCCTCTGTGGCTGCCGGGGTGTTCAGGCTTACCCGGATCTTCACTTCCTCTAGCACAGAAGTGAAAATCCAGGTTAAAAGGGTCAGTGGGCAGGCTATGTGTCGCCACAGCGCATAGCCTGCCCAACTCAATATCAGGCCCATTATTATTATTATTATTAATAACAAATGTGGCGTGGAAGGTAGCCTGGTGGTTAAAGCACTGGCTTGATAACCAAGAAACCAGGATCAAATTCCCCCTGGCACTCCTTATGGCCTTGGGCAAGTCACTTAACCCTCCATTGCTTCAGAAGAAAAGCCTGGCAACCTGCTTCTGGTCACACTGCCAAGAAACCCCAAGAGCTGCTGAGTCAGCATTGACTTGAAAGCAACATTGCAGGAGATCTCCGAGAGCTTTCTCATTATTATTAACAAATGTATAGAACGCTACAACTAGAAAAGTCACTCTGAATCTTTCTTCTGATTAAAGAAAGGATAAGAAATTCAAAACCAAACTATCTGAAGGACAGGATAAACTTTTACATACTGAAGAGGCACTTATGATCTTTACAAAGGAGAAACATTCTGAAAGGCCATTTGGAACCCTAAAGCTTTGTGGCAGGTCCAGAGAAGTGGAATAAATTAGCGCCAGAGTTGAGGAATCCACTAAATCTATTAGCATCTAGGAAAGGATTGAAGACCTTTCTGCTTCCCTGAGTGGACTGTAGTAAAGGGATGAGGAATTGGTTAAATGTTTGGAGGGTATTGATGTCTCCTCCTTCTCTGAACTATACTTTTGCTTTTATGAGTTTCTATCCTCTATTTTGTAGTGCATTTTATCAATGATTGTAAACCATTTTGAATGAGATGTCACTAAGATGGTATATAAAACCTTTATAAATAAATAAATACATGCCATGGAACATCTGGTTCTTACATGTGCAAATGGTAGAAAAGGCTCTGTTTAAACATGGATGCCCGTAAAATGTAGAAATCGCAAGGGGACATGTTGAGGACATGTTTAGCACATGGCCTGGGCACATCCCAAATCTACACGTATATTCCCCATTTCATATAGGGAATGTATGTTTCCATCCAAAATTGTCCATGCTGGGATTTACAGCTGCTCCCCGGCACATACGGGTTATTAAAAAGTGCTTGTTCTGGCCATCCCTTTACAGGACGTATTAAGAGGGTTAATCTCTTTACTCCCTCGTTATTTCCCCCTTCAAATTGAATTTACATTATAAAAATGCCTCCATAGTTAAGTAAAGTGGCGTTTTAGAAGGGATGTCTAGGAAGAACCTGGAACGGCCAGAGCAGAAGGTCAGCTGGGGGAGTGGAACAGTGAAGGGAAGCACATATATATGCCTTTTGCAATTACTTTGTCTCCACCCTGAAAAATGAATGTCCCTATAGCTGGAGCTGGAAATGCACCTTTTCCCACCCCACCCCACATAGTATGCATTGGCATGCAAGTGTATTTGGGCAGAGAATAACAACTGTGGCAATGAAAGTGCATTTTGCGCTT
The DNA here is from genome assembly GCA_033557465.1 of Ichthyophis bannanicus. Taxonomy (NCBI): domain Eukaryota; kingdom Metazoa; phylum Chordata; class Amphibia; order Gymnophiona; family Ichthyophiidae; genus Ichthyophis; species Ichthyophis bannanicus. The sequence continues at coordinate 827,143,777 of CM066036.1, read as the reverse complement.
TCCCCTAGGGGTGTTGCATCCATGAAACAAACACTTTTTTTCACCCTATTCATGGCCAGGAGCAGGTATAGGAATGTAGGCCTCACCAACTATGGCCACAGATGCTTATGCTATTCTGAAATAACACTGCAATGTGCTTTTTCCTTGTTCTGCCCAGGCCACACCTCCACCACACCCCTGTTCTACATGGATGTTCTTTCACTGGGGAGTATATTAAGTTTACCATGACACTGTCACAAACTACACTCCACACTCTTTATGAGATATTTATTTATTTATTTATTTATTTAGCAAGCATTTGTAGCCCGCTCCTTCCAGCGATCAGAAGCGGGTAGGATTACTATTGTGAAACTGCCGAATCAAGGCAGGTACAAATTTTGTTTACATACAGATTGTCAGAAAAGCACATCATACAGAGTTAACACTTCTTAGCTATGGGGGAGTTCATTTACATATATACATAAATACATATATACAGGATAATCTTCTTGGACACAGTGGTCAGGGGCTGCTCCATCTGTGGGTTTAGTTCAGGTTGAAATGTGATTGGAAAATGTGCATTTTGAGTTTCTTTCTGAAGTCTAGAAGGTCATTGCTAGCTCGTAGTTCTGGTGGGAATTGGTTCCACAGTGTTGGCGCCGCATATGAGAAAGCCCTGTGGCTGGTGTTAGCTTTGGCAGATCTTATATCTGTTGGAGTGTGAAGGATGTTGGAATTGTGGGTTCTTCTGTTTCGGGTAGGAGGTTGCAATCTTACTAGGTTGTTGAGGAAGGAAGGTGCTAAGTTGTGGATGAGTTTGAAGGTGGCTGTTAGTATTTTGTATTTTGTGCGAGCTGTTATGGGTAGCCAGTGTAATTGAATTAGTACTGGTGTGATGTGGTCACTTAGATTTTTCTTCATTATTTATTTATTTATTTATTTATTTAATTGGATTTTTATACCGCCTTATCATACAATCAAAGCGGTTTAACAAAAGAGAAAATTAGTAATAGTGAAAAAATCTGTGATAATATATACATAGTTTGTAAATATATGATTAAATGTCTTGGGAAAAGGTGCACTATATATATTGACCCTGGCAGCTACATTTTGTGCCATTTGTAATATGTTTAGGGTTTTTTTAGGTAAACCTTGTAGGATGGCGTTGCAGTAGTCAAAATGTGGCATGATGAGTGCTTGGGCCACTGTTCTGAAGTCTTGGGGATCAATAATATTCCGAATGGGTTGGAGCACTCTAAGCTTGTGGAAAACTGCTCTGTTGGTCTTTCGGAGGTGTTTTTCCATCTTTAGGTCACAGTCAAATGTGACTCCTAGATACTTTATTTCTTTTTTTGTTTGGTAAGTGTTGTTACATAGTGTTATTGATGTGGGAGGGTCAAAATTCGGTTCTTTGGAGATATACATTACTTCGGTTTTTTTGTGATTAATTGACATACTACTTTGTTGTAACCAGTCTTGCATCTCTCCGATACATGTCTCCAGTGGGTTGTAGTCTGGGTTTTTAGTGTCTAGTTGTGTGTATAGCATGATATCATCGGCATAGATGTGGTAATTAATTTCGTGCCGTGAGAAAATTTTGCATAGTGGCTGCATATATATGTTAAACAGAAGTGCTGAGAGAGCAGAGCCTTGGGGGATTCCCTGTGTTTGTGAGAAAGATTCTGCTTTTTCTCCGTTGAATTGAACCTGTTGTGTTCGATTTGAGATGTAGGATGAGAACCATTTTAGTGGGGTTCCTGTTATTCCTATTGATTTTATCCTATTTATGAGGGTCCCATGATTAACTGTATCAAAGGCAGCTGAGATGTCAATGAATACAAGAATGTACATTTTCTTTTTGTTTTCAAGGCCCTTTAGGAGGTTGTTAAGTAGAACTAGTAACAGGGTTTCAACTCCATGATGTTGCCTGAAGCCATATTGCTGGTCATCAAGAGGAGCACTGTCAGTCAGATGGTCTTGGAGTTGTAGAAGGACCGTTTTTTCTATGATCTTTGCCAGGAATGAGATACTTGATATGGGACGGTAGGAGGCTGGGTCTTCTCCGTTGAGTGTAGTGTTTTTTAGGATCGGTCTAATGACTGATTTCTTTAGTTCTGAGGGCATGATTCCTTGTTGTAGGGATAGGTTAACTATGTGTGCTATGTGAGGTGCTATGTCTTGTTTCACTGCCTTGATCCAGGATGCAGGACAGGGATCTAGTGGGGAGGTGGTGCTTTTCAGGCTTGTGACAATGGCTGTGATTTGCTTGGTTCCTATTTTGTGGAAGTGCTCCCATAACTGGTTTTGCGTTGTGTTGTTCTCACTTCTGATTTGTGGTGTTGGTGGGGGGGGGGGGGTGGAGGACCAGGGGCCGTCAGTTTGGTCGCGTAGTGGTTTGCCAGTGTTTGGACCTTGATGGATTTGTTGAGGTTGGCATTTTGGTCGGTTTTGGTTAGTGATTTGACTAGTTCAAATAACTCTCGTGGGCGATTGATTGCCTTGTTTAGGATGTTGGTGTGATGTAATTTTTTTGCATTGTTCACGTCGTCTTTGTATTTTGCGAGATGGGCCATGTATTTAGTTTTGAGATCGGAGGATTTGGTTTGTCTCCATTTTCTCTCTATTTTACGGAGCTCCCTTTTTGATTTTATTAGAGTTCCTGTGTACCAGGGTTCCGAGTTGATCTTATGTGGGTTTGATGTGTGTTTCAGAGTTGGGTTAGATGTATTTTGGATGTGTGTGTTCCATCTGTTAGTTAGTTCGTCTAGGTCTGTGGAATCTAGGTTTATGTGGGATGCAATGGTGCTTATGAGGTGTTCCTCGTTGAGTTTGCTGAATTTCCTAATGGGGTTGGTCATTCTCATCTCCTTTGAGTTTTTGGGTTGGCACTGTAGTTTAAGTTTACAGTTGATTTGGTGGTGGTCTGACCATGGTACTTGAGTTATGTTTATTATAGGTGGTTCATTGCTTTGTTGTGGATTTCTGGGTATGAAAATCATATCTAGGATGTTTCCTCTATCGTGTGTGGGGTTGCTTATTATTTGTTGGAAACCCAATTGGTCGATGGCTTCATAGAAGGAGTCCGTGTGGGACGGAGGAATTGATGCTAGGTTCAAATCTCCGAGGATGATCTGGAATTTTTTGCTTTGTGTGGATGTGATGGTTTCTAGTGCTGTGGCTAGTGTTTCGTGCTGTGGTGAGGGAGGTCGATAGATTAGGCAGATGGATAATGCCATGCTCTCGACTTTAAGTAGGTCAAGATCTGGATTTGTGACCGTAGATGTGGTTGTGAGTTGAAGGCTGGTTTTGGCTGCTATAAGGACTCCGCCTCCTCTTCTGTTGATGCGTGGGCAGTTGTATAGTTGGTATCCGGGCTTCTGTATTTGGTTCATTGTTGCAGAGTCTGAGTCAGTGAGCCATGTTTCTGTTATGCATAGGATATCTGGTTGTTCGTCAGTTAGAATGTTGTGGATAATATGCGTTTTATTCCTTATTGACCTAGCATTAATAAGGATAATGTTACATGTGTGATGTTCTTGGTGTGTGGTTCGTGTGAGTTGTATTTGAGATCCAATAGTGTTCTTTGCTTTGGTTTTAGGGTGTTTTTGAGATTTGTTCCCTTTGATATGGGTGTGTCGTTGGGGTAATTTACTTGGTGTTTGTGTGGTGGTGATAGGATTTAAGTTGTATTGATGCAGGATGGGTAATGGAGGGGGGGTGGAGAAGGTAGATTGGTGTATATAGTAGAGGAATGCAGTATTGTGAGTGTGGGATGGTTCTATATGAAGATGTTAGTATACACATGCACAAAATCAGGAAGGTGTGAGCAGGCTCCATTTTATGTCTGCCAGAAATACTTGGATTTTGGATTTGAGTGGCGCAGTGTGGGGTGAAGTCAAGGCAGCTGGCCTAGAGATGAGTTAGTGTAGGCCGGCAAGATAGTTGTTGGGTACCAACAGTCTAGCAGGGATAGATGGGTTGGGGTACAGCGTTTCTTATTACTTTAACAAAATAGGGATACAGTCCTAACGTTCCTTATCACTCAGTATAAACAGATACAGTATTGTGCGATACAGTCCTATCGTTACCTATCATTCAGTATAAAGATATGAAGTACCTATCGTTACCTATCATTCAGTATAAAGATATGAAGTACATCATTCCAACCATTAAGATCCAATGAGTACTCTCATCAACTCTTTGGGATATGGATTTAGACTGAATCCTAAAGAAGGCAACAACCCAGAAGTAACATCCTATCAACAGATAGTGTAGAGCGCTATGTGGGAACCTAGAAATGCCATGGTCACTGCTCGGTCAGAGTGAGAGTTTCCTCCCAGCATGACATGCTGTGGCCACCTTGTCCATGCAGGAGATGGTCGGGCACTACAGTGTACCAGCCATTGCCCCACACCCTGTGAAGATGCATCCTGGCCAATCCGCCCTATCTGGGCAATACCCACAATACCTTGCTCCTCATTATGCACATATTCAGGCTAACACTGGTAACAGTGGGACATTGTGGGCCCAGTGAGGTGTGGGCAGCCACAAAACAATGGATAGATATACACACACACACTCCTATTGCAGCATTGTGCAAAGATAGGGGTGATTTGCAGCCCTGCCCGCCACACTGGTCCTGATCACAGTGCCAACATTGATAAACTGTGCAGGAGGTAGTAGTAGTGCTCTGGTGATAACTAAATCTCAATGCTGGGGCCAACAGCCTGCCTCTCCATGCAGCTTTGGATTGTGGAGCCTGTGTGAGTGGGTTTTGTACCCCTGCTCGCCACTGCTTTGGGCTTTGCACATGTTGCTGTTGTACCTACATTGTAGGGTAAAATATAAGGGCATGCTCTGCAGGATCCACAGCTGGGACTTGAACCTCTGACCCTTTGCTTCTGGACACACTGGCTGGGTGTACTGCACCACACTGTTGCCACAGATGCACAGCAGCCCCTGGAGCTACCTCTACTTTTCCTCAGCCAGACTTTTATGTTGCACTGCACACCACTTACTGGTACAGGGCATGGCCTAGGTCTACTGCAGGCAGGTGCCACTGCCCCCTCCAGCACGGGCACACACCCCCCTGCCATGCTGACATGACCATATGCTGTCAGTGCTGGTAGTGCGCAGTCCCAGGCCATACACTGTGTGGGTAAGCGGTTGCCTAGGGAGCGCGGTCTGGGGTGGGGAGGCATACATGGGCATCCTCAAATCTGACCCATCACCGCCTGCCAATATTATGTACCTTCCGCTTGGGGGAGGTTTGGCTGGGGGGATGTCAGGTCAGTGCCCTGGCAACTGTTAGCTAGGGTGGATCAGGTAGATGTAGGTGGATTGTGTTTGGCCTTTGTCAGCTGCTGTCTTGCTGATGTCCAGTTTCTATGTTCCTATGTGCCACCTAGGCGACTGCCTAGTCCACCCTGTGCCCCAGCTGCCCCCACTACATGTCCCACCTGCAGCCCCCTATGCCCCATTTGCACCATCACCATAGTGGCCTTTCATACTTGGGCACTATGCTGTTGCTGCAAATGGAGCACTACTATAATTTTTCTTGGGCTCCCTGCCTATGCTGTACATTGCCAACACTGAAATGGTTTCTCTCTCTTGCAAATGTGTGCTAACGCCAGGATTTTAGTCGCGGTAAGATTCAGCCCTTCAGTTCCCCATGTTAGTGTGGAAGGGGCCTCTCTCGGCCCACTCCCCACCCATTGACCCCTTCTCTCCACCCTCTCTCCACCCTCTGCAGGACTTATCGCGGCCAGGAACGCTAACGCGCGTTAGGTGATGTTTATGCACGTTAACGTTGCCTAACACGCATCAATGTAGCATCTACTATGTTAACACGGTTTAGTAAACATACCCCTAAGGGTTAGCAGACTTTAGTAAACACACCCCTAATTTTTCTAATTTCTTCCTAATATTTATTCAGTTGTGTATCAAAATCCTTCAACTAGCTTTAACTAGTTTCAATTTAATCTCAAAGAGTTCATTCATCGCTTCAAAGACTTCACTGATTAGCTCTTTTATTAAAGCATTAAATCCTATGAGCATTTGCTCAAAAGAGTTTTACATTTTTTACTGAAATTTATAGTGAAAATGATTACAAGTTTGAATAAGTGAAAAGCTAAAAATTTAAAAATTTGGGGCGTGTTTACTAAAGCATCATAGCCAGTAACGTAGGGTTTAGCATGGGGCTGACACATATTTGAGCTGCACAGTAGCAAGAAGCTCATAGTCCAAAGGTAATCACGGGAAAAATACTGTGCTGCCTGAGCAGCACATGAATAGGCAGGGGTTAAACAGGAGAGTAGGCGGAGAGAGGGCAGAGATGCGGCTCATGGCTGGGGTGAGCATGCTAGCTGCTCCAATCCACTCCTACCCATGTTTTTTGCTCTTCTCCTTCACATCAACATAATAGCTCTCACAATCCGCATCCCATATTGGAATTGGATTAACATCCCATATTGGAATTGGATTAACATCCCATATTGGAATTGGATTAACATCCACAGTATACACCCACCAATACAACAAATAAAAGATTGCTTTAATGAATTAACATCTTGGCTCATTGACCACAACCTATACATTAATTTTACAAAAACTGATATCCTCTATGTCACAAAAAACCAAACATATACACCTCCAAAATCCATCACCCTAAATAACCACGAGATTAAAGCTAAAAAAGAATTAAAATACCTAGGTGTAATACTTGATGATAAACTTAATATGGACTCACACATAAAAAACCTTACAAAAACGATACATTTTAAAATGAAGACCCTGAAACAAATACGCCCATTAATTCATTTATACGACTTCATATCAATAATACAAGCAATCATCACCCCACACTTTGATTTTGCAAACTTAATTCTCCAGGGAATCACGCGGCAAAACATTAAAAAGATCCAATTAACTCAAAATATTGCGGCTAGAATTATAATGAAAGTAAGTCCAAAAGAACACATTACACCAATCCTTGCTAAACTCCATTGGCTACCTATTCACGAAAGGATACACTACAAAATACTAGTTACCACCTTCAAACTGATGAATAAACTTTCACCATCCGTACTTAATAGCCTGATCAACATAGAACCAAATAAGAGATCTCAAAGAAGTAGAAATACAAACACAATATCATTACCTAAAGATTATAAAAAAGCTAGAAAACTAACCAATAACAGGGCCTTCTCTCACTGTGCACCGTCTCTATGGAATAACCTACCTGACAATCTCCGCCTCCTAACTGAACTCAAAGAATTCAGAAAAAAACTAAAAAGACATCTATTCACCTTACATTATATACCTCTAGACTGCCAAACCATACAAGCTGACACAGGATAATAATCCCTACAAGGCATACACTCACTTAACCAAAATAAACATATAATCTGATACTAAAAGATGGTCTTCATGTAATTCAAATTCTATAAATTAATGTACATATGTAAAAAGGTTTGATTACATCCACTCAATACCACCGGATGAAATCACAGTTTATATGTTTTTAATTATACTGTTAAATGTAAAAAGTTAAATCTGTTCCCTGTAAAATGACTAGGACATGCTTAACCATGTACCTTGAATTTTCTCTGTTCACTGTAAACCGCACTTGATACTTGGGAAAGAGCGGTATATAAATGTGTACTAAATAAAATAAATAAAAAAATAAATAAAAATATTATGGTCATCCTCCTACCACCCCACAGTATCAATAGTGAAAAATTCCTATTTAATATGTACTACACTCCCTTGGTGGTCCATTGCTAGCTCTTCAAGAAGTTTCCCAATGTTTTTCAAGACAATATCCTCTATGATCTTGAAAGCTTCTGTACAATTACCTTTGGATACTTGTTATGTTGGTTCAATGAAAGATATTGCAGTCTGCAAAGAATCCAGTTTTCTTCAGGACTGATATGACTGCTAGAATTCTCTGCCTATAAGCACAAAATGAGAAATCTCTCTTCATGATCGGTACCACTAGCTTGTACCCTCTTGTTTTTGTTACCTAGCTCCATCCTAGGCAACCTTAAAATTGGATCAAAAATGAAAAACGTCACTTGCGTTTGGCAATTATCAGCCAATACATATGACCCAAAACAATAGAAATGCTGTATTTCTACATTTTCCTTACTTCATTTTAAGATAAATATAATTCTATTCCTTGGGACTGAAGAGCTTGAGTGCAGCAGCTGTTCCCTACCTGCGATGCCTTGGGCGCATGAGCTGACGTCTCTGATGGGCTATAAAGATCCAGCCCTTATTGCGGGATATTTGGGAGTGAAGACCTTGAGTGCAGTAGGTTTTCCCTACCTGTGGCATCCTGGGCGCATGAGCTGACGTCTCTGTTGGGCTATAAAGATCCGGCCCTTACCGTGGGATGCGGTTGCGGGCACGTCACTATGGAGGCGTGCCCGAAGGGGCATGACCTACGGGGCAGAACACACCCCTTTGGCGCACCAAGAAGGAAGAATAGGGGGGTTTTGCTGCTAAGGATGGGAAAATTGGGTTAGTCTTCAGCGGAGATGGTGAGCTGCGTTAGCAGCACTAGACGCCGGCACTGAATATCGGTCCCATGATCTTCCTCTAAAGCTCACACATACAAACACACTATTGAAGGTGCTACAGTGGCATCTGTAGTTACAATACTTATTTGATGGTAAAACTAATTACTAAAAGCAAAATAATTCCTCATAAGTACAAGAGTCAATCATTTCTACAAAAAAAGACATCCTTACAAATGACATATCTAAAGTGCCGAGTTATCTCAATGCTTCATTAATTGCTTACTGCTGTAGAACATTTGTACAAAGCATTGAAATATCCATAGTGACAAAGCCATTCATCTTGAACCTACGTAACAAATAATGACAAGAAATTCAGAACTGCTGTAGAATCTTTAATAGATGATTTTCCTTCTGCTCTATTGGTCTTAAAAAACTATCCAAATATATTGACAAAGGTTTCAAAAAGGATCTTGTTCCAGTCAGAGCAGTGGGCCTAAGTACAAGAGAGCAGGGCATGCAAATCAGAAAAGCAAACACATGCAGAGAGTCTGTGCTGCGTACCTATCAGGCAATATAGAAAACTAGCACGGACTTCAAGCACAGATAACGCTACTTTTAAGCAGAATTATCACCACCGTCAAATGAAAAAAAAAGACGGACACGCGCATTAACAGCAAAGGAAAAACTAGCACACAATTAACGCCAAGAGTATTTAAATGTCTTAAATTATAGGCAAATGATCTGCACATAATAAAATGGTATGCTAATATTGGCTGCGTCCAATGCAGAAAAATGTGTAGAAGATTTTGCAACCAATCTTAGCACCAATATCTCTACACCTGGCCTTGAGATGGCTTAAACATCTAGCACATGGCCCCAACAGTATTTTGATAGCATCAGGTGCTTTCTCTGATGCCTGGATCATCTGAGGGGAAATGTCAAAGATGATGCGGGCATCGGGGAAACCAACCGATGCCATCAACATACTGGTCGGGGACCGGTGCCCCAGATACAAAGTGAATCCTGGTGGCCTAGTGACCCCGATCTCCCCACCCACCCACTCAATTAAAAATAGCCCTGGTGGCCAAGTTGCCCAGAACCCTCCACCTGCCCAACTAAAAATAATCCCTGGTGGCCCAGTGGCCGCGATCCCCCCACCCCACTCCCAACTAAAAATAAACCTGGTGGACCAGAAGCCTCGACCTCCCCTCCCCCCGGTACCTTTACAAATGAGCGGGAGCACTGCCCATGCATTCCCGCTCTTGCACCACCATCTTGAAAAGTGGCAGACCTGGCCCCATGCAGTGCATCCTGGGATGCAATGGACGGGATCAGAAAATGCCTTATATGGCAGTATGATCCTGCTTAGTGCATCCCAGGATGCACCTCATGGGGCCAGATGCTACCATTTTTCAAGATGGCAGTGCAGGAGCAGGAGCACGTGGGAGCGCTCCCGCTCATTTGTAAAGGTACCAGGAGGGGGTTTGGGGACACCAGATTTATTTTTAGTTGGCAGGAGGGTGGGGGAATCAGAGCTGCTGGGCCAACAGGTTTATTTTTAGTTGGGGTGCGGGTGGGGGGGATTGGGGCCACAGGATCACCAGTAATTCGCTTCCTGTTGGGGACACCGGCCCCTGACAGTATTTTGATGGCTTCAGGGGCTTTCCAGATGCCTGGATTTCTCCTCAGATGATCCAAGCATCGGAGAAAGCCCCCGATGCCATCAAAATACTTTCAGGATCATATGCAAATTAGCCACGTGGTGCCCCAATTTCTCTGGAATAGCATGTCAAACTTGCGCCAACTTCTGTGCGCATGTGTTTGGTTTGTTCTCTCCGTTTAATGCTGCCATTTAAAAACAGTTTAATGAATGGTATGCTTATGATCCCCTTTCTCCATGCTGGCGTTAAAGCCATGCGCTATTGGTGCACTGCAAATAGGCATTAAAAGTTGATAGCGCGCAACTTCAACACCGGCTTTCTGCATCAGCCTGTATGGGAGTTAGCTGCAAACATGATTTCTGAAGATGCAGAGGACCTTGTAAGGGAACAGGCAGGATATCCTCAGTGTTCATCATCGGGGAAAGGTATATGGATCCCTCTCACCCTTAAGCACCCAGACTGCCTGTTCATCTAGGCTGTAGGGAACACAGTACAAAGCCTCAGATTGGCTCTACTACCACTACTGAACATTTGTATAGCACTACAAGATGTATACAGTGCTGAGTCATTCCTCTGATATGGCTTGTACAGCACCACATGACAGGTGCAGTGCGCCTCCTTCTATTTTGCTTAATTACTACTACTGCTGAGCATTTATATAGCGCTACAAGTCGTACTCAGTGCTGCACAGACATGTAAGAGACAGTCCCTGCTCATCAGAGCTTACAATCTAGTCAAGACAGACAATGCAGAAGGTGTAGACAGGCATAAAACAAGAGGGAAAGGAAAAGAAAAAAGAAGATCAGGTGAGTCAAGATCCAAAAACAGCAGCGAAGAGGTGTGTTTTCAGCCTGGATTTGAAAAGAGTCAGAGAAGGTGCCTGGCGTACACACACAGGTAGTTTGTTCCAGGTGTAAGGTGCAGCAAGGTGAAAGGAGCAAAATCTGGAGTTAGCAATAGAAGAGAAGGGCAGAGATAGAAGCAGTTTGCTAGAAGAGCGGAGTTCCTGAGGAGGGTTGTAAGGAGAGATAAGAGAAGTAAGGTAGTGAGGAGCTGCAGAGTGAATGCATTTATAGGTCAGCAGGAGAAGTTTGAACTGAATGTGGAAACAGATAGGGAGCCAATGAAATGACTTGAGAAGAGGGGTAATATGAACATGATGAGGCTAGCAGAAGATTAGCCGTGCAGCAGAGGGTTGAACAGATTGAAGGGCAGAGAGATGATTCAAAGGGAGACCAGCAAGCAGTAGGTTACAGTAGTCAAGACAGGAGGTGATTAAGGAGTGGATAAGTGTCTTAGTAGTGTGTTCAGAAAGGAATGGGCAGCTTTTGTTGATGTTATCCTTATTACAGACATAATTATGTGAAACAACTGAACAAGGTGTGAATTCAGTCACTCCAGCATTTGCTGTTGGTCTGCACTTAAAAAGGCCAGAGTACAGCATTGAGGATTCTATGGGGAAAGTCCTGAGAGGGATTCATATCTATTCAGGACCGTGAAACTTTTGAACTGAACATGATAAGGTATTTTGAATAAGACCAGACAGAACTCAATAAGAACATTGGTTTCGTATCACTTGTAAACTATTTATTTATTTATTTATTTATTTACTTCTCTTATATATCGCGCTATTAAAATCAGTGCGGTTTACAATTGAACAAAAAACATACTGCAATGTCACACGACAATTGAGTTTTTACATTGAACTATAAATGTATACAACCTAATCACCAACAGGACTCAACAAATACATGTACTTTCTGTCACATTCTGGACATTTGCAGCCTGGTAAACCATCCATCCATCCTCCCCCTTCCCTTCTGTCAATATAATGCTGTATAGATCCTACATATATAGATATAGATATAGATATAGATATATTATTATCAACATCGGTTGCTCATGCCATCCTGATCTGAGGAAGAATGTTAGGAATCATAACCTCTATAAGGAGAGGCTAAAAACATTAGGGCTCTTCAACCTGGAAAAGAGACGGTTGAGGGGAGATATGATAGAGGTCTATAAATTAATGAATGGAGTAGGACGAGTAAATGTAGATCGACTGTTTACACCATCAAAATATAGAAAGACTAGGGGGCATGCAATGAAGTTACAGGGTAAACTATTTAAGACAAATAAGAGAAAATATTTTTTCACTCAACGTGTAATCAGACTCTAGAATTCGTTACCAGAGGATGTAGTAAAACTGTTAGTGTAGCTGGGTTTAAAAAAGATTTGGACAAGTTCCTGGAGGAAAGGTCCATAAACTAAAGGGGACCCAGGAAATCCACTGCTTACCCTGGGACAAGCATTGTGGAACCTGTGTCCTTTGGGAAAACTGCTAGGTATTTGAAACCTAGATTAGCCACTGTTGGAAACAGGATACTGAGCTTGATGGACCTTGATCTGAACCAGTATGGCATAACCTATGTTCTTACCATCAAAAGCTAGTCTATAAATGCATTAAGTTAGTTCAATTAAAAATATCACCTTATATTCTTTTTCTTTTGTTCCATCTTGGGCCCCATCCAGTCTGCTATCACCTTTCTCCAGCTGCAGTAAGCAGCTGGTAGTCCTCTTAGATTCCTCCAGTGGTTTGCCTGACTTACTGCACTCTCAAAAAAAACAACCAAAAAAACAAACAAACCCTAAACTACCCTTTATGGCTGCCCCTAGCAGGGAGGTCTATCTCTAGTGTTCCCCTGTATATTAGGGTGATCAAGATTGGTCGGATCGCTTACCATGCTGGGATCTGCCCCCCACCCTCTCAGGGCAAAATGTGAATGCTATGCAAATTAGGTCAGATATGCAAATGTGTCTTCTGAACGTCCTTCAGGTTAGACAAACATATACATTGAACATCACAGTAAATTTCCCTCCTTTAAATCTTGGACTCAGCCGTAGTGCGTCCCAGGTGTGGAATTACCTGGACACTATACCACCTCCCACATATCTGCTTGTTGCTAATACTACCCAAAGTCCAGTGGGTTATGCACCAGCTGAATGTCCATGGGTATCTCTTCAGGGACCACCTGTTGCTCATTCCCCAGCTCCAGCTCCTCTTCCTTCTGGGGGTTCATTTGATCCTTCCCGTGGGGGTCTGCTTCCATGGGGATCTGGGCCAAGTCTCTCACCTCCCTCTTATCCCAGGTGTTGTCAGAAAGCTGGGTACTATGTCTCCTGGTCAGGGAGGAAGCAGGGGATTCAGGTCCTTCCCCGGCCCCTGGGTATCCTTGTCCACTGCTCAAGGGGGCCTCTCCTAGATGGGTCCATACCCCCAGAGCAGGGACTGGCCTGGGTACCCTGGGACTCTGGCAGTGACTGAATGTACACCCCGACACAAGGGGACTAACACAGCTTCCACATTTTTTTTTCAGTATTTCATCATCCATCTGTTCATTCTGGCCAAGTGGACAGTAGTGCACCCCCACAGCCATTGCCTTTCTCTTTTTACATGGAATTTCTATCCTTAGAGATTCTTCAATATATTTTGTTTCCTGAAAAACGTTTATCCTATTTGACCCAAAATGCTCTCTTTAACATATAGCCCAACCCCTCCACCAATTTGATCTACCCTATCATTGTGATATAGTTTGTACCCAGGTATCATAGAGTCCCATTGTTTGTCCTCCTTCCACCAGGTCTCTGAAATGCCAATTGTATCTAACCTTTATTACTGTGTTGTAACTTTTGTTAGCTTCGCTGATTTTTTTTAAGCATTTCATCATCCATCTGTTCATTCTGGCCAAGCAATCGGTACTATACTCCCACTGCCATTGTGTTCCCCTTTTTACCTAGGATTTCTATCCATAGTTTTCTATAGTATATGTGGGCATTGTCAGAATGCTTGCAGGCATGGGTTGGGGGTATGCCTATGTCAGCTTATATCTCTGCAGGCTCTGTGTCTGACAAGGTATGTTCGGCAGGCATGGGAGAGGGACCGTATGTTGCACTGCCTTGCTATGCTGCTGGTTTAACTGACATACATGTCTTACATATGGGATCTGTCCAGTCAAAGGGGCAGGCCATGAAACCTGAGCACACATGTACTAGCAGAATGCCAACATTCCCATGTCCTGGTGTGCGCTTGTGGGGCAGTCATGGAATGAACTCATATCTGGCAGACCAGCATAGCTGATTTGGAATCACGAGTGGTTCTGATGGTTGTAGCTGACAGAATACATACTTATGGAAGGGTCACAGATTCACACACAGCTTATGGTTGTCATTTAATAAGATAAGAAACTGTTAAGTTCAGTAGATTTTGACACGAAGGTGGTGGAGAATTGGTGATTAAAATAACAAAAAATTCCCAGAATGGTCATTGATGTTAACATGCGCAATACAAAGAATAGGCAGTAAGTATTCTGCTTCAAAGCACTATGAGGTCGGAGACATTCTGGGCACTGTGGTGACAATGTTACATTCTATTTCCAAATTAATCAGCTGTTCTCAACATGAATGATTGTTTCCACTTTGAACAGTGTTTGTTTGGAGCTATTTTTGAAGTAGTATGGTTTTCATTTGGCAGGTGAAGGGGCAGGGTGGACATTTTTCCTCTGACATGGGCTGTTATTGTACTGAATACTTTTCTTCCCTCTGTGGCATAATCCTACTCCTGCATGCATATATAGAAACATAAAAACATAGAAACACGATGACAGAAAAAGACCACATGGCCTATCTAGTCTGTCCTTCCACATCAACAACTACAACAGTCCACTTTTTACCTTTAGAGATCCTCTGTGTTGGTCCCATGCTTTTTTGAATTCAGTTACTGTCCTCATCTCTACCACCTCCACTGGGAGACTATTCCATGGATCCACTACTCTTTCCGTAAAGAAATATTTCCGCATATCACTCCTGAATCTATCTCCCTTCACCCTCATCCCATGTCCCCTCATAGCAGAACTTGCTTTCAATTGAAAGAGGCTCTCTCCCTGAACATTTATGCCACAGAGGTATTTAAACATCTCAATCATATCACCTCTATCCCGCCTTTCCTCTAAGGTGTACATATTAAGATCCTTAACTCTGCCCTCATATGCTTTATAATGAAGACCACTAATCATTTTAGTAGCCACCCTCTGCACTGACTCCATCCTGTTCACATCCTTTTGAAGGTGCGGTCTCCAGAATTGCACACTATACTCCAAATGAGGTCGCACCAAAGACTTATACAGAGGCATTATCACCTCCTTTTTTCTGCTAGCCATTCCTCTCCGTATGCACCCAAGCATCCTTCTAGCTTTTGCCGTCGCCTTTTCTACCTGTTTAGCTACTTTAAGATCATCAGACACAACCACGCCTAGGTCCCGCTCTTCTTTAGTGGACAAAAGTACTTCACCTCCTATACTGTATTGCTCCCTTGGATTGCTGCAGCCCCAATGCATGACCTTACATTTTTTAACATTAAATCCCAGCTGCCAAATTCTAGACCATTCTTCAAGCTTAGCTAGATCCCTCCTCATGTTATCTACACCTTCCTGGGTGTCTACTCTATTGCAGATTTTGGTATCATCCACAAAGAGGCAAACCTTACCCGACAGCCCTTCCGCTATATCACTAACAAAGATGTTA
This sequence comes from Ichthyophis bannanicus, assembly GCA_033557465.1. NCBI lineage: Eukaryota > Metazoa > Chordata > Amphibia > Gymnophiona > Ichthyophiidae > Ichthyophis > Ichthyophis bannanicus. Next base: position 827,128,035 of record CM066036.1, on the reverse strand, counting down.
AAAAGAATCGGACAAAGGACAGATCCCTGGGGTACACCACTGGTAACATCCTTCTCCTCAGAGTGAGCTCCATTTACTTGTACTCTTTGTCGCCTCCCACCCAACCAATTTCTAACCCAAGCAGTAACTTTAGGGTCCATCCCTAGAGTGCTCAGTTTGTTTATAAGTCGCCTGTGAGGAACAGTGTCAAAGGCTTTACTGAAATCTAAGTACACTCAATAAATTCATGTGGAGAGTATCCTGATCCCTGGACCAGCCCATCCACTCAGAATACTATCCAGATGCCAGGGTCCACTGATCATGGAGGACAGCATGCTTGCCAATCCCTCCCTCTCTGCCATTGTCTCACAGCTGCTGCTTCAATGCTGCAGATGGCCTTATTGAGGTTGTACACATGCAGCTCAGCACACCTTGATGCTCCTGCCTCCCTCCACCGAAGGATGTGGGCATGCATGCTGCTGCCTTAAACCTCAGTAGGAAGGGATCACCATGTGCTCAGCTGTACCTGCCGCTGATATGCTTGCCATCCAGCCGACAATGGCAACTGCAGCATTGCAATGGACATACAGGGCCGAGACAGAGATTTGTCTGCATCAGACCACAGCCACTGTGACAACCAACCTCGCCCTCACACAATGTTGACATGGCAGCATGGTGGCATTGGGGGTGGCGTGACTCCTTTTTGATTGTGGCAGTGGAGTGATACCAGACATCAAAGATGTATGCCCTAGGCAGCGGCCTTGTCTGACTTGTGAGCCTACCAGCACCACAGTATCACCCACATGGCACCTCCTTTGGCAATTTGGCACCAATGACACAGTGTCCTTTCTTAATGGGGCACCATGCTGTTGCTGCCACTAGAGCACTACTATCACATATTTAGGATCTCCAGTGGATGAATCATATTGCATACATTAAAATAGGCTCTCTCCCTTCTGAAAGAGCCCTTTCCACAAGGTTTGCTTTTGCATTAGGGTACCCAGCACTGGGGGCTCTAATGCACCATACCATAACCTGGCGTTAGGGGAGCACAGCCTCTCCCTGCCCATTCTCTGCCCCATTCACACCCACACTCCACATCCTTTCACCTTAATGCTAAGGGCCCTGCTTCCAATCATTAATGCAGCATTATTGGCGCTTTCCACGGCATTAACCGCTCACAGGCACTAATAACGCCGTTAACGTCACACTTGCTTCCTTACTGCTTTTTGGTAAACGTACCCCTTAGTAGTCTCAGGACTCTTTTAGGGTCTCAGGACTCTGCTTCTAGAGTGGTCTGTGCTTCCTCATTTTTCAAACATACACAAGCTAAAATCTAGTATTTTAAAACATTGGTACATTTGGTATTACATCACGTTTTTGCTCAAACATCTATTTTTGCATTTAAGTGTGGCGGGAATTTACAAGATCTGGTGGTATATTCAAATTTTCAGGACCAAAGTCATAGAACCCAAGATATATACCAATGAAGCGGACACTATGCATGTGGACACTATTCAGTCTAGGCACAATCATTTAATGGCCCTGTATTATCTTTTTCTTATGCTGCAATACTACACTTACAGGGTCATTCTGAACTGAAAATAAGCCATTTGCACATACGCTGGGGACGTGTGCCTTGCGGAGACGTCTAGATGGCATTCCAAATGCAAGCCTAGATGCAAGTACAAAAGAGATGTGCATGTATCTCTGGATGTGGGCGGGCAGGGGCAGAACGTGGATGTACAGGGGAAGAGTGTGGCCGGTGCTGAAAACCTTCAAACTGTATTCCATCAAGACCCATGTGCTTCTAGGTGTTTATCCGTGGACATCTATGTTATACCTGCTAAAATGTGGAATAACAGATATGGAGGGACCAAAAGAAAGAAAAGAAACATTACTGCATAGATCTGGACATACTGCTGTGTGCACCACCACCACATCCCCAATGAGAGGTATGACTGTGACATTACCTGTTTGCCTGCAGCAGCAGGGTGCATAGGATGCAGATGTACATACTGTTATGCACAAAGGAGGGACATGTACAAGGTGCATGAGAAAGAACAGACAGCACCAGGGAAACAAGGGCAAAAGATTCATATGCCCACGGTGAAATACCTTTTATTGGGTGCATGACAAAGAATATAAAACCCACACAACCGTCACCAGTGCCCAGCCAAACCCACTCCACACACCCAGGTGCCCCCCCCCAACAGCATGATGCACACCACCCTTTCACATACCCCCCAAACCCACACCCCCACAACACCATCCCAGCCCCTCCCGCCCAACCCCATGTCTCCACCCCACCAACCCAAACCTACAACCCCACTACCACCCCTCAACCCAGTGACAGGCAACCCTACCCAGGCCTACTGACACCCCCACATACTCTGATCCTCCCCGACCCCTCCCCTGCTCAGAGTTACCACCACTGGGCCTCAGTGATTGGCCATAGGGTGGGGTGGACGATGTCACACCCCGTGAGACCGGGCTGCTGCTGCTGCTTCTCTCCCCACTGGTCTCTCCACTTGTCTCATGGAAGGTTGGGAAGATCAGCAGGAACTCCACACCCTAGGGCACAGGGCCTAGGATGTAGGACTGCCCCATGCTGCTGAACCCTGTCACAGATGCTGCCTGCGGAGTGGCCTGTGTGGACAGAGGGGCAGAGGGGTGGTGTACACCAGCTGTGGCAGGAGGCACAGTAGCAGCAGCTGGTGTTGAAGGCATGCCCTGAAGCCCGGCCAACTGGACGACCAGTAAGTCGATGCGGGCCCCAAGATGGAATACGGAGGCATTGAGACGACTGGTCACTGCCAGTTGCATCTCCTGGACTGCCAACCACCGATCTTGGAAAGCCAGCTGCTGTTCCTGCAGTTGCACATTACACCTGAGGAGTCACAGTTTCTCCTTTGCCTGTGCCTTATGAAACTCCTGCTGGGTGATCAGGCGCTCAGCACACCCAACTAGCTGTCCATAGGTGCATCGGTGGTGCTGCCCATGGTGACTGCTACCACCAGGCTGGGGTTGCGGATCGGGTGATGGTGATGGTGCAAGCTGGTCCTCAATGTCGGCAGAGCTGGTGCCCTCAGGATCCGCAGCAGTGGCCAGATCTGTTCCCCCATCCTCAGGAGCTGCAGGCAGTGATGCAACCCTCTCTCGTGGCACCATAGCTACTGCTACCAATGGCCTTCCTGCAGGTCTCGCATCTCACCTGCTATGTGTGTAAGGTGGGAGGGTGTGAGGCCAGTGTCTCAGCACATCTCTTGCCCCCTTGTCACCCACAGAGGGCATTGGGGGGATGTTAGGTGGCACTGCCCCAGGGCCCGGACTGACCAGCATCCTGTTTCACCTTCCCACAGGTTCCAGGGACAGCAGCCAGGTATGAGGAGATGGCTCCGCTCTTCTAGCAAACTGCTTCTATCTGTGCCCTTCTCTTCTACTGCTAACTGCAGACTTCGCTCCTTTCACCTTGCTGCGCCTTACGCCTGGAACAAACTACCTGCGTCTGTATGCTAGGCACCTTCTCTAACCCTCTTCAAATCCAGGCTGAAAACTTACCTCTTCACTGCTGATTTTGGATCTTGACCCACCTGATCTCCTTTTTCTTCCCCCTTGCTTTATCCCTGACTACACCTTTTGTGTTTGTCTTGACTAGACTGTAAGCTCTGATGAGCAGGGACTGTCTCTCACATGTCTGCGCAGTGCTGCATATGATTTGTAGCGCTATATAAATGCTCAGTAGTAGCAGTAGTAGTAGTAGTAGTACTTGCGCTTGACATCCTCGATGTCATGGTTGTTATGATATATTGCATTAAGTTTATGACAGATGGCGAGTCACCTGTGCTACCTCTCATCAGCACCTACATGGGCCTCCTCAGTGCCCATGAGGACCCCGAGGTTAGCAAGTACCTCCTCAATGAAGAGAGTCTGTTTCCTGTCGCTGAAGTTTCTCGTTGGAGTAGAAATCATAGGGGCCATGGTCACTATCAGAGCTGTTCCTGGGTGTTCCTTCAGGGTATCAGTAGTAGAATGGCATTTTGCAAAGGTATGTCCATGCCGGGGTTACACATTTTATAGCGATTAGACGTGCAGTGACTTATATGTCCAAGGTCGTGGAATACGGAACATGCCTGTGCATCTTGACACACGCACATGTCCATGTTCTGCATCCTACGCATAAATGCAGTTGTGGCTCCACACATTTTTCTTTTCCCAAGTGCGATGTGTCTAGGACATCATGGGAGCTGATTTAGTGCTACATATTGGACTCTACAGCAACACTGCCATTGACATGGTAGGTACAAAGGGTCAATGATGTGACTGGGATGGTATGTGTGCTGGGGCCTGTGCCCCGGTTGCATGTGGGAAGTGCTGGTGGCCTTGTGGATGACAGTGGCATGCATGGGCCTGTGTTCAGAGGCTAGGTGCCCTTTGCAGGCACACACCACAGGGCAGGTCAGTCTGAGCATGAGGCTGTCTGGGATAGGGGGCAACTGGCTTGCATGAAAACGTGGCAGGGCCCGACCACATGGCAGCCCTGTGCACTAGACCACCCCACATCTGTGGCCCCATGCCTAGGCAAATGCACTGTGGTCACTGTGCAGAGGTGTATATGTATGTTCTGAACCCACAGGCACATGCCTGTAGATGTGATGTAACCAGCACCTGATCACCTAGATCCAATGGTGTGTGTGGAGTGCAAGATACCCTAGCGGTGCACATATTGGGGTACATATGGTCCTAATGGGCATGTCCACAGGCAAATATGTGCCCGTGCAGTGGTGCATGGTGGATAGGCCACCCACTGGGTGCCCTGCTGGTATGTGTGTAGGGTGGGAGGGTGTGGGGCCAGTGTCTCAGCACATCTCTTGCCCCCTTGTCACCCACAGAGGGCATTGGGGGGATGTTAGGTGGCACCCCCCCCAGGGCCCGGACTGACCAGCATCCTGTTTCATCTTCCCACATGTCCCAGGGGCAGCAGTCAGGTATGAGGAGATGGCACAGGAGAGGGCCAGAGCACTGTTTGCCAATGCCCTTCTGGTGGTTTCTGACTACGAGTACAGACATGCTGAAAGCCATCACCCATATGCCAGGGTTCCCAGACCCACACCCAGTACCTTGACATCAGTGATGACCTGTGCTTGACACGGTACAGGTTTGACCTTGAGACGATACATGACCTTTGTCAGGAGCTGGGGCCATAGCTCGCTGCATAGGCACACAGACTGAACACAGTGCCTGTCCATGTGAAGGTGCTGGCAGCTCTGGCATTCCTGGGGACAGGCATATTCCAGTCTGTTGTGTGAATTGCATCGGGGCTGAGCCAGGTGGCAGTGTCGCACAGCATCACTAAGTTCCTAGATGCTTTCATGGGACATATTACCCATTATATCTCCTTTCCATGCATTCCACAGCAGAAGCAGTAGACCATACTCGCATTCAGCGAGTTTGCAAGGTTCCCAGCTGTCCTCATGGCCATTGACTGCACCCATGTGGCCCTCCACCCACCGTGCCTGCATGAGGCGGTCTTCAGGAACCGGAAGACGTACCACTCCATGAACATGCAGGTCATCTGCAATGCCCAGATGAAGATCCTGGATGTTGTGGCACACTTCCCAGACTCATGCCACAATGCCTACATCCTGGCAGAGTCAGGGTACATGCTGATTTTGAGGACAGCACCATCACTGGTGGCTGGCTGCTTGGTGAGTAGACACAGGTCAGCATTGCATGCACATGCATGCATACCCCCAGAGGCACAAGGGTATGGTCAGTTGTGTGCCTGCAGGCAGGCCTTGCCCACAGAAGGGCCACATCATGGCTGTGGGTTGTCTATATGTGGCAGGGGGGCCACAGGCACCCCTACCATTGCAGGGTAGGGGGGCAGCTACAATCACAGCATGGACTTGTTGGGGGCTGGGGATGCGCCACAGCTTGAAACACACAGGGGTCAGGACTGTCTGACCCCAGGCATGGGTGGTGGGGTACCAAAAGGCATGGGTGAAGCACACATGCATTTTTGGCCTGGTAGGGTGGCACTTAGTGCATGGGTATGATGACACCTGCGTAGCTGGCCATGGCGCTACATGTTGACATTCCTGCCACTGTTCCTCTCTGCAGGTAAATTTAACCCTCCATTGCTCAGACAGGATCGAGGTTATCAATGTCCCTCTTTAATGTACATTACAATGTAAACCACTTTGATTGATATAATAAAGCAGTATAGGACAGCTGTTAAATAACTAGTTACATAAATATGTCTGTGCACTTGCAAACATTTTGCTGTGTATGCTTTTTCAGGTTTGTGTGTCTGGTATTGACGGGCAGGTATGTTTTTGTGGACATTTCATAACTGATGTGTGTTGGGTCCTCATCATGCACCACCTACTGTCTACATGCACGCATATGTGACTACGGCATTTGGAGCGGGCAGCTGCATGGGGGGGCCTACTGAGCAGTATACAACATGCAGCTCCTGGACATGATCTGTCCTGCTCATCATCTGTGGATGGGCCAGTAACTGTTTGTGTGACATGTTGGACACACATTTGTCTCTGCTGCTGCATCACCACACTGACAAATGTATTTAGTGGTATACTGCTGATATACATGGCCCACCTGAGCTCACATCCTTGAACGGTGGCAGCTATGTGCCAGCCGTCTGCCACCTCACAGGGAGCTACGGGTTTCCATACATACATTCCCTTTGGTGAAGCACGTTTTCATCATGGTTGTTTGGGATAGTGATTACAAGCATGTGTTGAGCCACCATAGGTTGTAGGTTTGATTCCCACATGTTCCTTTCCTTTTCTTTTCTTGTGTTCTGCTAACCTTACCATACAATGGCTGCAGCTTCGCCACGTCTCCACACACCCTTCCTTCTCTTCACTGTGCACTACAGTGTGCCCTCCGTGCAGCATATCCATTTCATATTAGCTGTTACATATGGTCCCTTTCTTTGGGCTTTTGGGTGGGCAGTTGGCTCAGTGATTTGGTATTGCTGTTGGTGAGCTGTGTTTGGACTCTTCAGTATACCAGTTTGAATCTCACATGCTCCTTTTTTAATCTCTTCCCCATTTTGCCCTTGTACACACACCATCCACACGGTTGGCCCTTCAGACCAGCCCCTGATGCTCTTTCTGTTTAATTTGTTTACTCTTCTGCATGCTGTTTTCACTGCATACTATTTCATGGTGTGTGTGCATGTGTTTATCTGTGGCTCTCGTCCCAATTACAGACTGCGATATCAGCTGCCTGTGGTCTATGGCCTTATACCTACGGCTCCATTTTTCAAATGGCACCATGTCTGCACATCCCTCAGCGCATTTTCTACTGTCTGCGCGCCTTTGATTGCAACCCCTTTGGACACGCTGCTGCTTCCCGTCGGCTGTGATGTTAATGCGTGGTAATTGTCCAGGGCACCCTATACCGCATGTTAAATGGCCAGGGCACCCTGTACCGCGCGTTACTGGACCATGGTTACCTTAATGCCACACCACCCACTTCCTTATATGGCATCCGTAACATTAGCGCTGCACTTACCGCCGATAAAATTACTGCGCCTTAGTAAACATACCCCTAAGTTTGGCTTTTCAATTATTTTTTGGTTTTTTGCAGCTATTTTGGCAGTTGCAAGATTATGTGCAACAATTATTGAGGCTTGTGACACTGGATTACTGAATTGTGCCAACCCCTGATGTAGCATTGCAAAACCTGACATACATCGGGTATATTTGGTGATTTTTGTTCAGGTGCAGATAGGACTATGCTACAGATCAGTAACAACTGTTGAAAAAAAACTGATAATGATAATGAGGGCTTTAAGACTGAACCTGGCTGCTTGAACATTTCTTAAATAGAGTGTTATTGAAACAGATTTGTTGCCAACTTCTATTAAGTATGATATTGCTACAAGTAGGCTGCTGATATTTTTAGGGAAAATGTACTTTGGAAATGACTTTGCACTTTAGCATATGCGATACATTTTTTGGGACTATTTATTTAGCTTTCTTTATATGCCACCTTTCTCCGGGTCAAGGCGGTTTACATAGAATAATTGCAGGTACATTATAACAATGACATGAAACTAAATGCAACATGGAAACAAGACCCCTGAGGGATCTTAACTATCTACATATTGTAACAATGATATGAAACTATATACAATAATAGGATCATTCTGAACTATGAATAAGCCGTTTGTATATACAACTTGGACGTGTGCGGCGCTTGAATATCTAGACATGATTCCGACAACAAGCGGTTGTACACGTACATATGAAATATACGGGTAGTTCTGGACTGGGTGGAAGGGGGCAGAACGTGGGCATAGCCACCCACTAGAACATCCAAACCGTATTCCAATCGAATATGTGTGCATCCATCTGTTTCCTACGTGGACGTCTATGTTAGACTGACTAAAACGTGGAATAACAGCCTATGTCTGTTAAAGTAACACTGTACTGTAACAACACAGAAGGACATCTATGTTTAAATAAAGCAGATAGCATAGCTGGGTTATAAAAGGATATGGAAAAGTACCTGAAGGAAAAATCCATAACATAGACAAGGGGGAAAAGAACTACATACCCTGGGGGTAAGCAATGTAGTATGTTTGCTATGTTTTGGGGATGATACTCTGTAGTTGTGATCCAGATTTATTTATTTATTTATTTATTTAACATGTTTTGTATCCCGCCTTTTCCTTCAATCAAAGCGGTTAATACAGCACAAAGTTAAACAAAGGTGAGGGAAACATACATTGCATTATCATTACATCACAACAAAACACTAGGAGTACAAACAGGGAACACAGTACATAACTTACATTACATTACCTTACATTAACTACAAACAGCATATCGCTGAACAGAATGAGCATATAGCAGCAGATAGTGGGTCTCGCACGGTCCACCGCCTAAGGGCCACGCCAAAGGGCCCTCTTGCGAGGCCCTCAGGCGCGGGCCCGCAAGGCACGGGCGCGCCATTGCTGAAGGGATTTTAAATGATTTGAAAAGTGCTCAGATTGGCTGCAGTTTTCTCTCACACACAGTTCCCAACTAAGTAGGCACAGCTGATTCTCACTCACTGCTCACAGGATCGTTGGAGCCTTTGCTGAAGGGATTTTAAATGATTTGAAAAGTGCTCAGATTGGCTGCAGTTTTCTCTCACACACAGTTCCCAACTAAGTAGGCACAGCTGATTCTCACTCACTGCTCACAGGATCGTTGGAGCCTTTGCTGAAGGGATTTTAAATGATTTGAAAAGTGCTCAGATTGGCTGCAGTTTTCTCTCACACACAGTTCCCAACTAAGTAGGCACAGCTGATTCTCACTCACTGCTCACAGGATCGTTGGAGCCTTTGCTGAAGGGATTTTAAATGATTTGAAAAGTGCTCAGATTGGCTGCAGTTTTCTCTCACACACAGTTCCCAACTAAGTAGGCACAGCTGATTCTCACTCACTGCTCACAGGATCGTTGGAGCCTTTGCTGAAGGGATTTTAAATGATTTGAAAAGTGCTCAGATTGGCTGCAGTTTTCTCTCACACACAGTTCCCAACTAAGTAGGCACAGCTGATTCTCACTCACTGCTCACAGGATCGTTGGAGCCTTTGCTGAAGGGATTTTAAATGATTTGAAAAGTGCTCAGATTGGCTGCAGTTTTCTCTCACACACAGTTCCCAACTAAGTAGGCACAGCTGATTCTCACTCACTGCTCACAGGATCGTTGGAGCCTTTGCTGAAGGGATTTTAAATGATTTGAAAAGTGCTCAGATTGGCTGCAGTTTTCTCTCACACACAGTTCCCAACTAAGTAGGCACAGCTGATTCTCACTCACTGCTCACAGGATCGTTGGAGCCTTTGCTGAAGGGATTCTAAATGATTTGAAAAGTGCTCAGATTGGCTGCAGTTTTCTCTCACACACAGTTCCCAACTAAGTAGGCACAGCTGATTCTCACTCACTGCTCACAGGATCGTTGGAGCCTTTGCTGAAGGGATTTTAAATGATTTGAAAAGTGCTCAGATTGGCTGCAGTTTTCTCTCACACACAGTTCCCAACTAAGTAGGCACAGCTGATTCTCACTCACTGCTCACAGGATCGTTGGAGCCTTTGCTGAAGGGATTCTAAATGATTTGAAAAGTGCTCAGATTGGCTGCAGTTTTCTCTCACACACAGTTCCCAACTAAGTAGGCACAGCTGATTCTCACTCACTGCTCACAGGATCGTTGGAGCCTTTGCTGAAGGGATTCTAAATGATTTGAAAAGTGCTCAGATTGGCTGCAGTTTTCTCTCACACACAGTTCCCAACTAAGTAGGCACAGCTGATTCTCACTCACTGCTCACAGGATCGTTGGAGCCTTTGCTGAAGGGATTCTAAATGATTTGAAAAGTGCTCAGATTGGCTGCAGTTTTCTCTCACACACAGTTCCCAACTAAGTAGGCACAGCTGATTCTCACTCACTGCTCACAGCATCGTTGGAGCCTTTGCTGAAGGGATTCTAAATGATTTGAAAAGTGCTCAGATTGGCTGCAGTTTTCTCTCACACACAGTTCCCAACTAAGTAGGCACAGCTGATTCTCACTCACTGCTCACAGGATCGTTGAAGCCTTTGCTGAAGGGATTCTAAATTATTTGAAAAATGCTCAGATTGGCTGCAGTTTTCTCTCACACACAGTTCCCAACTAAGTAGGCACAACTGATTGGCCACCTCTGGAAATAATAATAGGCTAGATGGACCTTTGATGTGAATCAATATGGAAAATCCTATGCCCTCATGTTCCTATACCCTCAGGTGCAAGAGTATGCAGACTGAAGGAAAACAAACTGAACCATGTGGAAGCAATAGGGGTCCAATGGTAGCCAGAATCAGAGGGACCAAAAGAAGGGAAAGAAATGTCACTGCATACAGCTGAACATATTATACTGCTCTGTGCCCCACCGCATCCCAACAAGAGGTGTGACAGTGACTCTACTTGTGTGTCTGTCATTGCAGTGCACAGGATGCACATGTACTGTGATGCACAAAGGAGGGACATATATAAGGTGCATGAGAAATGACAGGGAGTGCCAGGGAAACAGGACCAAAATATACATATGCCCACAGTGATGGAGGCAGCCACATGTACCTCCTCAGTGCCCATGAGTGTGCTACAATTGGTGAGCACCTCCTCAATGAGGAGTGCCTGCTCCCCTTCAGTGAGGTTCCTCTTTCGCAAGGACACCTTTGGAGCCATTTGCATATGAAAGTGCCTGTATTGATATCTGCATTGCAGTCAGTAGTATGGCATTCCCAGAGGTGTGACCATGCCGGAGTTACACTGGTTATAGTGGGTTAGACGTACAATGACATAGATGTCTAACTATACAGAATACCGAACATGTCTGTGCATCTGGACGCACGTATACATCCATCTTCCGCATTACATGTATAAGATCTGTACGGTTCCACACATTTTTTGTTTCCTGTGTTGAATGCATCTTGGACATCATGGGAGCTGATTTTGTGCAATATATCTGCCTCTACAGCAACACTGCCACTGACACAGTAAGTACAAGGGGTTTATGATGTGACTGCAATGGTATGTTTTATTTATTTATATTCTCTTATATACCATGCTATTCTGCATCAAGGCGGTTTACATTGAACAAACTGAAATTACATTGAACAGGGCATTATAACTTGGAGATAGCTATTTTACAGGGAACATGGGCTATGGAGGGTTAAGTGGCTTGCCCAAGACCACAAGGAGCACCTGTGGGACTAGAAACCCCAGTCCTTCCGGCCCAAGGTTGCTATCCTCTAGTGGGATTTGAACCCTTGACCTTCTGGCCTAAAGTACCTTGCCCCAACCACTAGGCCACTCCTCCAGCCCGAGATGAGGTTCCTCATAGAGACACACTTTGTTTGATGTAGGCTGCCTGCGCCCCTGGGACTGGGGGGTGGGTGACAGGTCTTGGCAACTGCGGGCACATCCCATTGGCACAATTCCATTCCAGCTTTCCCAGTCCTCTGTGTGCCCAGTCAGAACCAGACACACAGAGGGAGATGCAATTCTGATCCCATGGGGCACACCTAGCCCCACAGAACCAGACTCACAAACAGGCCTGTCATTGCTGGCCAGGTCCACAAATCAGCCCAGCCTGCATATACAGGCTTTCCCCAGCTAACTTGGTCTGGCCTGTACAATGGAGATGCGGTGCCATCGCATCCAGTTGCCATGACACCACTGCTCCATTATATGGCCACAGTCCCCAGCCACCAGTGCCTGTACCACTTCCCCCACAGCCTGACCTCTGATCCTGACCCCCTAGTCTGGAGACAGGCTGCGGGGAGAGGCTCTCTGCCCCCACCCACCACTTTTTAGCACCAGGCCTGCAGTCAATTGCCGCATCAGGGAACCTATTCCACCTCAGAGGTGGAAGACATTCCCCGTCTATGCTGTTGGCCTTGGACATACAGGACCAGCATTGGAATTAACCCTGTATGTACGTGGCCAGCAAACACCCATGACTCATCTTAACACCACCCCCATCCACCCCTCTGCTGGGACATTAGACTGGATCAGGAGGGGGTGCAAATAGCGGGGATGGACATCCCAATGGGCCGTTCATTCCCACTATATGTGGCATGGACTGGGCCTGCATGTGTTATGACACCGCCCGCCCCTTAACCTTGAGGGTTAAGGAGGGGTTGCCTTATGATGCCCTTGAGGCAGTTAGTTGTAGTTGTGTTATGCTTCGAGCAGTAAGGCTGGCAAGAGTTATTTATTTACATGAGGTTTATTTTTTTCATGTGGCTCATATTGCCATTGTGCAGTTCAAAAGAAGATTACAGACTGTGCAGAAGTTTTAAACCAAATAAACAGGATTAACTGAAACTTTGCCTGACTGGCTTTAAATGCTGTATTTCTTCACATTCATTTCATGTGCTTTTAACATACAGGCTGATAACAGAAAAGTCCTTTACTAATAAAGCTCAGGTTCTATCAATCACTAGTAGTGCTTTAATTCAGTTTCCCTCCACAAGCTTTTTTGTGTCGGTCACAGTTAAGTGTCACTGTTCTATTACTTCCTATATCAGCAGAAATTCCTCTCTCTGTTTAATTGCCTCTATCAATTAAACAGGTAGAACAGTCCATCATCATCTCATCATCATCATCAGCAGGGGAAAACATAGAATTATGAACAGAGTTTTCTTCCTTACAGTCAGTAACTGGAACACTGTGATTAAAACTCTTCTTCTGTTCTAAATAATTCTGGAACTCTTTAAGAAGTGATTCAGCATGAAACTTTTCTTCCTTGAGCTGTCTTCCTGTCCCCTCGGTGAATAGGTATTGATTGAGCCTATCTATCTCAGGCTGCTTCTCAGGTTTGTTTGCATTTGGAAAACAAACATGTGCTGGGCTTTCGTTAGCTCCCCACCTTTCCCTACACGTGGGTGCTGTGCATTCAAAGTTAGCAGTGCTAGGAGAATATTTAAAAACATTTATATCAGCCCTGTCCTGGCTAGGTGACTCAGCTAGTTTAAAAGAATAATTATTGTCATTCAAAGCTTCTCTTTTCTGACAACAGCTGCCACCATCTTGACTGGCTTTGCTTTTAAAAGCAGAACATAGACTTTCTGGCTTTAGAGCATAAACTCCTCTTTCTCTGGGTACCTTATACAGGAGCTTCTCTCTGGGAGGATTCTTTATCCTTCTGCCTTTGCTCCCCGGCTCTGCCTGGTCCTGTAGCCTTGGGTTTCTCAGCGTTCTAGAAGAGCCCTGCCTCCAGCAGTCTCTTTCCTCATCTGAATGCTGCTCCAAGCTATCCTCCAGCTGCAGACTGTTAGGGAAATTATCACAGCAAGGAAACCTCCGTTGCTCTCTTGTCTTCTCTCTCTGAATCTCTCCTTGGATCTGCCTTTGGATCTCCGTCTGGATCTCCCCGTGGATCTCTCTTTCACTTCCTGGTTCCTATGTATTTAACCAGGTGCTTCTAGCCTGCACTGCCCGCCTCCCCTTGGGGCGTGCCCAATCACAAGCCTTCCTACTCTCCTCCCTCGAGGTGAGCTGTTTTGCCTGATTGAAGCTGTGTTTTTTTCTTTCTGCAGAGAAATCCCTGCTTTCTCCTGCAGTACCGGCTTCTACCACCGGCTGCTCACTTGTATCCATCTGTTCCTGAGGAGCTACTGTGTCACAGTGTATACATCTTGGCCTACCATGCTGTGAATCATTCAGGCCACTGCAGATAGTCACCACCCAACCTCTCCCCCTCCCCCCCCCTTCTGCCCCTACATGCTCTCTGGCCCCAGGTGACCTCGGCCAACATCAGTATAAGCACTGTATGTCAAGGGCCACAGACCATCCGCTCCCCCTCTTCTCCACCATCATCCCAACCTTTCCCACCCCTGGCTAGCCTTTTGGTATGGCCACCTTCTATATACCGAGAGATTAATCAGGGTCGGCAGGGATGGCTGGTTGGAAGGGATGGATGTTCACACGGGACCCCCATCCCCACTATTCAGGCCTCAGACTGACCCCCTATATGGATATACACACGGACACAGTGTTCCAAAGTAATATTATTTATTTGTAATATTTACATATATGGATGTTCCCGCTATGCCTTCCACAGGCAGACATTCAGGGGGCCTCATTGGGGGCCATGTAAGTGATCAGCAATGAGCCCCAAGGGCCCCTCTGCAGCTGTTTGCTCTGCTGCCCCCTGCCCCTCTCATCCCCTCCCTCTATCCCTTGCCCCTTACATCCCCTCCCCCATGCTCCCCCCTCCTCCACCTACTGGGTGTCCCTGGGTGGCAAGGCCCTGAGTTCACCCTCCTCCAGGGACTCCTCCTCCTCCTCCCCCTGCTCCTCAGGGGCACCCACCCAGGGGTACCCTGCCTCCCACTTTGGGGTGCTCTGGCCAGACTCCATAGCACTGTCCAGCCCCTCCCACTCAGGGAATTTGGGTACCTCCATGAGGTCCAGGATGACCACCTCATCCCCACTCTACCCTGATGGGGAGGTGCTGGATAGGACTGTGGGGCTGGGTGTCATTGGGCGGTCTTCTGTGGTGGTGGCGGTGCTTCATGGTGCAGCTGGTGCAGGTTGCTCTTCCTCTCCCTCCTCAGCTGCCATCTCGCCATGGGCCTCATCCTCCTCCTCCACTGCCAGCACGGGGGGGGGGGGGGGGGAGCCGTCCTCGACTGGGATGGCTGTGGAAGGGATGCAGAGAGGTGGCTGTTAGTTTCAGTGGGTGGGGGTGTCCGGTTGCCATGTCCCCATTGTCAGATGCCTCCCCATGCTCTGTCTGCTGTTGCCCCTGTGATGCCCAAAAACTCCAGCCCTGTGTCATGTTGCATGTCATGGACACATTCCTGTGCCATTCCCCCACACTCCCAATGCAGCTGCCACTGGATACGTCTCAGGAGATGTGGCCAATTGCGTCATATAGCACGAAAGTGCACCCTGTACACCTCTGTCTCCTGCAGAACCTGAGGTAATGTAGGTGTATGCGGCTTGTCCACAGCCACAAGGGGTCCCTCTGGCCTGTGGTCTTGAACATATCCCAATCAGTAGGCCACACCTGTTACTAAGGTCTTATTAGTAGTACTGGGAGTAGGCCTGTAAGATTTCACTTCCTAACCAGTTAGGTCCAACATCCACCCACAGCCAGACCACACCCCCCCATGCAGATGCTACCTGCAGGCAGTCTGCATTGCATATGTGCAGAAGGACCATTTGCACCCAGGCTTGGAATATACAGTACATATGCCAAGCAATAGTATCAGTGTTTAGGCCCCCAGAACAGGAAGCACACCCATATCGCTAGAAACAGACACTGTATAGTATTATGTGGGTACATAACCATGCCATGGTCACTGGCCAATCAGAGTGAGAGTGTCCTCCCAGCAGGACATGCTGTGGTCACCCAGTCCATGCAGGTGGCGGTCAGGCACTATGACATCCCAACCATTGTCCTAACCCTGATGCAGATGCATCCTGCCCAATCCGTCCTGTCTGGGCCATACCCACAATATTTTGCTCCTCATCATGCACATTTGCAGGCTAGCACTG
This sequence comes from Ichthyophis bannanicus, assembly GCA_033557465.1. Taxonomy (NCBI): domain Eukaryota; kingdom Metazoa; phylum Chordata; class Amphibia; order Gymnophiona; family Ichthyophiidae; genus Ichthyophis; species Ichthyophis bannanicus. The sequence continues at coordinate 827,111,993 of CM066036.1, read as the reverse complement.
GAAACGGTGTAGGCATTGTGAGGCCCATTGAGGAGTAGAAAGCTACAAAACAATGGATAGACATACACACTCATATTGCAGCACTGTGCAAAGATAGGGATGGTTGGCATCCCTGCCCGCCACATTGGTCCCAAACTCAGTGCAGGAACTGTTAAGGTGTGCTCATTGTGCAGGAGCTAGTAGTAGTGTTCTGGTTATAATCCCTGCTCAGTGTGCCGGAGCCAACAGCCTGATGCTCCATCCAGCTGTGGATAGTGGAGCCTGTGTGTAGGGGTGTTTGTACCCCTGTTGGCCAATGTATTTGGGATTGCACGTGTTGGTGTTGTATCTACATTGTGGGGTAAAATCTTAGGATATGCACTGCAGGATCCACAGCCAGGATCCAAACTTGTGACCCTCTACTTCAATACATACCAACTGTGTGTAATGCACCACAGTGCTGCCATATAGGCATATCAGTCCCTTTGACTACCTTATTTATTTATTTATTTATATTCTCTTATATACCGCGCTATTCTGCATCAGTGCGGTTTACATTGAACAAACTGAAATTACATTGAACAGGGCATTATAACTTGGAGATAACTATTTTACAGGAAACATGGGCTACGGAGGGTTAAGTGGCTTGCCCAAGACCACAAGGAGCACCTTGCTTTCCATCGGACAGACTTTGCATGTTGAAGTGTGCACCATGCACTAGAACAGGGCATGAATGTGGTCTGCTTCAGGCGGGTGCTACTGTCCACTCTGCCAACATCCCCCCCCCCCGCCATGCTGACATGCCCATGTGCTGTCAGTGATGGTGGTATGCAGTCACAGACCAGCAGGTAGGCGGATGCCTAGGGTCCAGGGTCCAGGAGGGGAGGCATACATGGACAGACGCACATCCCCCCCATCACCGCCTGCCACTGTTATGTCTCTACAACCTGGGGAGGGGACGGCTGCGGGGTGATAGGTATAGGGTCTAGAGCATATTGCCAGGATTGGAATGGGTTAACGTTGGTTGCTTGTTTCTGCCTTCGGAGTGTGGGTAGACTAGGGGACAAGCACTGTGGTTACTTTCCAGACTACTGGGTGAAACTAGTTTTTCAGTCAACGTATGATCGACTGAAAATGTACGTCTTTTGGAGAGATTGCTGTGTCTTTTGGGGAGACTGCTAGAAATCTGTGACCTAGATTGGCCACTGTTGGAAACAGGATACTGGGCTCGATGGACTTTGGTCTGATCCAGTGTGGCATATCTTATGTTCTTATGATCTCTGCATTTCATTACCGGAGGCTGTAATACAGGTTGCTAGTGTAGCTATGTTTAAAATATGTTTGGCCAGGTTCCTGGGAAGGTCCCTCAGCCATTGTTAGTGTGGACCCCCGCTTTGCACTGTGTGTTCCATTACAAGCATTGTGGATCATGTGTGCCCTTTGGGCTACCTGATAGGTACCTGTGCCCTAGTTTGGACACAGGATACTGGGCATGATGGACCTTGGTCAGACACTGGCTTGCATATTTACCAGTCTTCTGTTTATATGTACCACCTAGGCAGCCGCCTGGTATGCCCTATGCCCTTGCAACCACTGTTCCCTCTAAGCTGTGCGCGTGTGCGCGCGCACACACCTTGCCAAACCAGCGCACATACTTTACAACAGAGCGCACAAAAATTACGGTTCTGATTCTGATAGAAAACAACCCAGATGTCTTAAAATTTAAAAGATTTTCTGCTTCATTTAGTACTCGTCTATTTTCCTTTAATTTGATTAAAATCGAAGTGGTATACATACTGTATTCTGACGTGTAGTCAAATTTTAAAGTATATAAAACTCTGAGTGTCGTTATGTGGCGCACAAAAATTTAACCTTCCTTCAAAAGCTGCACAGCTGATTTTTTTATGCGCACACAGCCTACAGAAAATTAGAGGGAACATACAGAAAATTAGAGGGAACATTGCTTGCAACCCCCACTGCATGATCCACATGCACCCTCCTATGCCCCATTTGCACCATCAACAAAGTGCCCTTTCATATCTGGGCACTATGCTGTTGCTGCAAATAATGCACTACTATCACTTTCTTGGGCTCACCTGTCTGTGCAGCACATTGCAGACATTTTAAAAGGCTCTCTCTCCTCAAAGTGCACCTTACCGACAGGTTTTCACTCGCGGTAATGTTCCTGGTGTTAAGGTGCTAGCGGAAATGTAGTAGGGCCTTGTTCCCGCCACTCCCCGCCCATTGACCCCTACTATCCGCCCACTCTCTGCCCATAGGGTAATTTACACTGCCGGTCCCGTTAGCATGCGCTAAGATGCTGTTTTGCATATGCTATGGGTGCAATTTCCCCATTAGCGCATGCTAATGGTACACTTGCTCCTTTACCGCGGTTTAGTAAACATACTCCTTTGTGTGTTTTTCCCTTGTTAACAGAGACGTTCCCTCAACTCATTCTTCTTCTGAAGCAGATAAGTATAAAGCTCTAAGCTTGTTTTATTTCTTCCTGTAACTCAAGTGGATACATATAGTCAATTCAGTCCATACCACTGACGCCAAAGCTGCAAACATTGGCGCACTTGCTCCTTCTAGTTCTGGTTCAGTTCTCTCATTCCTCCGTCCCTTCTGTCCAGTAGAGCTGATTTGTTGATACAACCTACTATCTTATCTTTAAGGAAATCAAAGGGAGCAAAACCCTATTTGGGCAAAAGGAATTATATCTTCACATCTCATGTCACTATCAGGGAGGAGTAGCCTAGTGGTTAGAGCACCTGACTAGTATCCAGACAATCAAGGGTTTAATTCCCACTAGTGCATTCCTTGGGCGGGTCATTTTACCTTCCATTGCCTTGGGCCTGCCAATCAACTTCTGGTGATGCATTACCAAGAAAACTCAGAGACAACCAGGTCACCAGGAGACAGCACTGAAAAAAAAAGTCACCATATGCTTCTGAAATACTTGAACTTTCTCAATGTATCAGGTTTCTTTCTCTATACTTTCCTAACTCAGGGGAAAAAATAGTTCAATCGTCCCTAGTTTTAGAGACCTTAGTTCAACTATTTTTCTACTGTACTTATCCCATACACAAGTTAAGCTGTGATGAGCAGGGACTGTCTCTTACATGTCTGTACAGCGCTGCGTATGAAGGGAGCGCTATACAAATGCTCAATAGTAGTAGTAGTCATGCACACACTCAGTCTCTTGCCCACTCTCAACTGACACCAGTTCACTGTCTTCCTTAACAAAGGAATTTCACTTTAGCCTTTTTAGTGAAAGCTCACATCACCCCTCCTCAGGATAGGGACTCAGGAATCGGGAAGCCTGAATTGGCACTTTAATAGGTTTATCACACCTACTGCTGTCCAAGTCAGAAATGTTGTTTAGTCAGACAAGGCTTTTAAGATTTTATACAGGGCTTTAATAGAGATTCAGGCTCATATACATGCAGAATTCTTTTTCAACTCCTTCCATTTTCATTCAAGGTGACAAATATTTTCCGGATCAAAATGCACCACTTCCGAAACCCAAGGGAGCTCCCACTAAACAGGGAATCCCTCAATGGAATCGCGAGAATATGAAAAAGACTGTACTAAATGATTGTATGCCAATCAATTTGAAGATTCAAGCCTTGAGGGGCAACTGAATTTAATGAATGAATCCACCGCTGCTCTTGCCATTGTAACTTCTGCTCTCGATCTCCACCTCTCGGATCTGCCGGTACAAAATCAAGCACTCTCCAGCGCTAAGTATCAAATTCATGACCGGCTGTTAAACAATGTTCCACTAGAGGAGCCGAGAGAGACTTCATATTCTCGTGATTCCATTGAGGGATTCCCTGTTTAGTGGGAGCTCCCTTGGGTTTCGGAAGTGGTGCATTTTGATTGGCTTTCTGTAATCCTCAGTTAATAATGACGTCAGATGCCAAAGAGTGAAAGGCAAGGCACAACCCTGTTTGGTTGCTTGCTGAAGATTTGCCAACTGCCGACTACGGACGAACCTGAAGCAGGGTTTTTTGTGAGATAGATACAAACCCGAAACGTGAGCCATGTCGTCTTTTTGGCGTTTTTGGCAGTATTTTGGCTATGATGCTTGGACACAAAAGCTAAGTTTGAATTTTTAATCGTATTAAGTTTATTTAATAAAAGGAGAAGTCACAGTGGTGTTGTGAACGCTTTCTCTACACTGAGCTGACTAACTCCGACAAAAAGTTTATTTAAATTTCACGGGGATTTTTTATAATCAGAATTTTTGGATGTTATGGATAGCTTCAGGGCATCTTTTTGGTAGAATCATGTTTTTGTGACAGAAAGTGAGAGTGTGTGTTTTTTTATGTGTGTGGTTTGAGGAATGCATGGGGGGATCTGGTGTGCTCATCTGCAGTTCAGGGGGGACATGAAAGCCTGGCCAGTAACTGGATCATATGCAAAGGTGGGATTCAGCTGGTTTACACCGGTTTGCGCAAAACCTGTTCCTAGAATTTCCCAAGTTCACCAAACCATTCCCTATAGGCCATTTCACACTCAATGTGAAGCTATGTCACCGAGACACTGCTCGTGCCCTGTCTTGACCCCTGCAACATTAACGTGACCGCCGCGCGCATGGGAGTGCGCAGCTGCACCTACCGCCACCTTGCCTTTTTTCTTTCCTTTTGTCAGCAATGATGCGGCCTCAATGACTTCTCTTGCACAATGACTTCCTAACATCAGCGGCTCCCTCCAGTATGCACATCACTCATTGGAGCGAGCCCAACTTCAGCTAGAAATAGAGCAGCTGTGCCCTACTCACCCTTCCTCGCTCCCTTACCACCGAACTATCCATCTTGTCATTCACTGAAGGACCAGCATGCCACAGCCACACTTGTAAACTGACTTAAACAAGTTACTGCAAACACAAAACTCAATTTTTCTTTTCTCTCCCCATAAGAACATAAGAAATACCATATTGGGTCAGAACCGGCTCCTAAGATTTTGAATCCCACCACTGACCATATGAATGACTGCAGCATCACCAGGTCCCAGTGTGATTGGGCAGTCAAACTCAGAGAGGGTTCACTATAGCTAAATGTCAAAATTTATCGCAGTCAATAAAGGGACCCTCAGAATAAGGGCACTAAACAGTGAAAACAGCACTAATGCATGCCCATAACGCACATTTTGTGGGATCAATGTTGATGCTGTTGAGCATGTATTAGTGCTGTTTGCACTGCTAAATGTTCTTATTTTGAGGGTCCCTTACTATTGACAGGGATATGTTTGATATTTAGCCATAGGGAACCTATGCTGATTCCTTCTGGATTATTTTACATAGCGTAATCTAATAAGATCAGATATTGTTGGCAGTGTGGTAGGGCAGCCATACATCCTCTGTGCCTGGCACTGGGAGACATGACTGATGTTGTGCCAACATTCCCTATATTATTCCATGAGGCCTACATCCCTACCCAGGTCACGATCAATGAGAGCTGCGAGAGTAGTGATATAGCTGGAGTCTGGCCTCTTGGTGTGATGGCACAGGGATCTCTCTTCCCATGCCCATACAGCCCGGACCAGGGGAGCAGTGCCACAAAGCTGACTGTGGGAAGGCAGACAGGGTTGCCCGACAGATAGTGGATGTATACAGACCAACATACACCATGATGGGACAGGTGTAGCTGTTGTGAGAAATGCCAGTACCCAGATACAGTAGATGGGCCTTAGATGCCATAGCCACAAGGCCCTGCTACTACTACTATTGTTTAAATTGTATTGACTAAATATGTTCCATGTACTACTGTGTTGCAGTTATATGTAAACAGCCCCGATCGCTGGAAGGAGCGGTATAAAAAAAACATTCAAATAAATAAAAATAAAATAAATACTATTACTACTGATCATTTTTATAGTGCTACAAGGCATATGCAGCGCTGCACAGACACACATAAAAGATGATCCCTGCTCATCAGAGCTTACAATCTAGCCTAAACAGACAACACAGCAGCTGTGGACAGCATGCATCTGGGGGGAATGGTCAGGAAACACAATGGAACTTAGGCGGATCAGATCCAACAGTGGCAACGATGAGGTAAGAGCTCAGCCTGGATTTGAGAGGGGCCAGAGATGAAACTGGATGTACAAACTCAGGTAATTTGTTACAGGCATAAGGAGCAGCAAGGTGAAGGGAGTGAAATCTGGATTTGGCAGTAGAAGAGAAGGGCATAGATAGAAGCAATCTGACAGAAGAGTGGAGTTCCCGGGGAAGGGTATAGGGAGAAATAAGAGGGGAATGGTAGTGCAGAGCAGCAGACTGAGTACACTATAGGCCATAGGTACGGAAAGGGCATACATTTGTTCCTCAGCAATATTATGCATCCTTTAGGGACCTGCAAGGTTAGTTCAGGGTTTTCGGCACTTTTTAAGGATCCATCCCAAGCACTTTAAGACATATTTGTAGAGATGACCAGGGTAGGGATCACTGGGGCCATTTCCTAATTCCACATACCATTTGATGCAAGATTGTCCTGACAGATATGTTCATCTTTACATTCTCTTATACCATAGTATAAACCTCACTTGGTTTACAGCTTGTTATGCTGTGAGGGCTTGTGTGCATCAGTGATGCTGAGAGCTAAGCTATCAGTAGCTTAGCTACTGGCAGGGTCTCCCAAGATAGACAGCTCTCAGCTGAGATGCCAGACTAAGACAGACCACCCTTCTGGGCAGCAGCAGAATGGGACTGTGTTGTAAGCGGAGAATCATATTTCTGTGACAAATGCAACAACAATGTAATTAACTGTGCGGAAGTAAGGCTTGGCAAATCTATTTCTGTATCTTGCCTCAAAAACCCAATGGATAGTCACAAAACAAATTGCACTATAGTGCTGGAAGATGAGACCCAAAGGTTGGAAGGCACTCAAATGGCTACTGGGGTTGAGCTGAAGACTTCTCAGAGTAAAGCCAGCATTTATGATGTGGTTGGATCTGCTGATGTAGGCGCACATGAAAAGAGAGTCAGAAGTTGCAAAGATGTCTTACATATTTGGGACATGGAACGTATGAAGCATGGAACCAAGGGAAGTTGGAGATGGTCAAGAATGAAATGGAATGTGTACAAGTCTATCTGTTGGGTGTCAGTGAACTAAAATGGACTGGCTTTGGGCACTTTGTATCTGATGATCATATAGTTTACTATGCAGGAAATGAAAGACAAAGAAGAAATGGTGTTGCATTTCTAGTTAAGAAGAAACTTGCAAGAACTGTAATGAAATACAATGCAGTGAATGTTTCTTTTCTATTCATCTACGAGGAAAGCCCATCAACAGAACTAAAATTCAGGTATATGCCCCAAAAACAGCTGCAGAAGAGGAAGATGTTGATGAGTTCTATGAGCAAGTACAAGCTGAAATTGACAGAACATGCAAACAGGATATTCTGATAGTCATGGGTGACTGGAATGCAGAAGTTGGCAACAAAGAAGAAGGCAAAGTGGTTGGAAAATATGAACTTGGCAACAGAAACGAAGCTGGAGAAAGACTGATAGAATTCTACAAGACCATGATCATTTTCATCTCAAACACCTTCTTCCAGCAACACTAGTGGATTATATAGAAATCAAATTGACTACATCTGTGGAAGACAATGATGGAAAAGCTTGATAACATCAGCGGTTTCAAATTATACCTTATGATCAGGAACCATTGGTGATGAAAGAAGAAATCAAAGCAGCATTGAAAACCTTATCAATGAACAAAGCACTGGGCATTGATAGCATTCCCATTGAAGAATTACAGCAATCGGATGAAGCTGTTACCATACTTATAAGGCTCTGCCAAAAATTTGGAAGACAAATTCATGGCAAACTAACTGGAAACGATCTGGGTTTATACCAATACTAAAGAAAGGTGACCTAACCGACTGTGGAAATTATCGCACAATTGCTCTGATCCCACATGCTTGCAAGATTCTACTCAAGATCATTCAGCAAAGACTACAACCATACCTGGAACAAGAACTGCCTGAAGTGCAAGCAGGGTTCAGGAAAGGGCGAGGCATGAGAGACATTATTGCGGATGTGAGATGGATCCTTGAAAAGACAAAAGAATACCAAAAGGATATCCATATGTGTTTTATTGACTACAGCAAGGCTTTTGGCTATGTAAACCATGAGAAACTCTGGGCCACATTCAGAAGTATGGGTATACCAGAACACCTGATCATTCTCTTGCACAACCTTTACATTGATCAAGAAGTAACAGTTCAAACAGAACAAAGATAAGCAAATGGTTTAAAATCAGCAAAGGTGTACGACAAGGCTGCATACCTTTCCCCTACCTCTTTAATTTATATGCAGAATAAATCATCAGAGACTGAAGACAACCGAGGTGTGAAGATTAGTGGAAGACTCATCAAAAACCTTCACTATGCTGATGATACCACATTACTGGCTATAAGTGAAGACACATTGAAACATTTGCTTCTCAAGATCAAGGAATATAGTCTTAAAATGGGTCGGCACCTTAACATTAAGAAGACAAAGATCCTGAAACTGGCAAAATGAATAAGTTCATCATTGATGCAGAAGAAATTGAAATAGTGGACAGCTTTAACCTACTTGGATCAACTATCAATAAAGAAACAACAAGCAGTCAAGAAATCCAATGAGGCATTGCTCTTGGCAGAATGGCTATGAAGGACCTAAACAAGATTCTCAAGAGCAGAGATGTCTCTCTCCATATAAAGATTCAACTTGTTCACGCCATGGCATTTTCAATAATGTCATATGAATGCGAAGGTTGGACAGTGAAAAAGATAGACAGGAAAAAAATTGATGCCTTTGAATTATGGTGCTGGTGATGAATACTGTGTATACTATGGACTGCCTGAAGAACCAATCACAGTACTAGAGGAGATCAAACCTAAACTTTTTTTAGAAGCTCAGATGACAAGACTTTGACTTTCATACTTTGGACACATCTTGCGAAGACAGAGATCATTAGAGAAAGACATCATGCTTGGCAAAGTAGAAGGTCAACTCAAAAGAGGAAGGCCAGCAATGAAATGGATCAATACAATAACAGCAGCTATGGGTGCCAGTCTGTCAACAATAAGCCACCTGACTGAAGACCAAACACAATTTAGAACAACTATCCAGAGGGTCGTCATGAGTCAACACCGATTTGACGGCAACAACAACATGCCATAGTAGGATGCACTGGACTTACCTAGCATTTTTCAGGGCATGAGGGGACTGGTATATGGTCTAAGTTGCAGCAGCTGTTATTTCTCATTGGTATGTATGTCTAGCGTGCAACAGCAGACTACTGTCAGTGATGAGCAGCTTAGAAGATGCATGTTTTTCCCATGAAGCATGGTGTCCATGGGTACATCACGGAGACAGGTAGGATCCTAAATCTGTAGATTTCCAGAATACAATGGGCACGAGGATGTCCAAAACATTTACCCACGTCCGAGGCATCGGCCAGCTGAATAGCGCTTGTACGGGCCACATCTAACATGTCTGTCTCCCTGATTCTGGACCCACTGGCTCGTCCAGACCCGTGGATATGGAATTAGGTTAAAAGAGGGCCTGTTTTTTACTTAGACGTGTCCGCGGGCCAGACGTGCATGTTATGGAATCACACTCCACACCTTTATTTATAATGTACTGTAAATATTTATATTTGTTTAAGGTGTTTCTTCAAGGAAACATTTCTCTAAATGATATACAGATAGTGCTGCTTTAGAGGTTTTTAAGGAATATGTTGCAGTGGCACAATGACTATTATTTTTATGACAACTTTGTAAAACACTTCGGTGCATCTTGTGAAAGGCAGCCAATCAAATGCAATACATTCAGCTGAACTACAAAATCTTAGAACAGTGGCTCCCAACTTGTTGCCTATGGGCCCCTGGGAGTCTGTCAGAGCATTGCAGGGAGACCAAAGGACACAGAAAAGAGAAAAAAAGAGGCAGACCGATGGGGATTGGCTGTGGGGAAGAGATTGATATGACTGTCTAGGGAGAGAGAGAGAATGGAGGGACCTGGCTGAGTAGAGGGAGAGAGAAAAAAAAACAGATTGGTGGAGACTGGTTGGGGAGAGCAAGAGTGACTGGTAGAGACAAGAAGAGAAGGAAGATAAAGAGGGCTAGTGGAGGCTACCAAGTTCTGAGGATAGGGGGTCTTGGGATAAATTGGGCATCCTTGAATATTTTAGATTTTAATAAGGGGTCCACACAACCAAAGGTATGGGAACCTCTGTGTTAGAATATTGCACCAACAATACCACATATCAAATTAACAAAACCTTATATATAAACATGTTAGAAAAGATAAAAATCTATAAAAGAAAAAAAATGAGCAAAAATAAAAATCATAAAAACCTGTAAAAATGAACAAGTATTAACAAATTCACATAATAATTGAAATCATATTTTTATGCTTATTGGAGATATATAAGCTGTTCTGAGAGGCCTGGGACTCAATGTAAACATCACAACCTTTCAAGTATTTTTTTTTATTTCAACATCTACAATAAGTTTAGATGTGTTCTTCATTGTGTCTCACATAAAGACACATTATGAGCACTTAGAAATGGGTATTTTGCTAATCCTGTTAACCTTAATCCTATCATTTCTTTCTATTGGTCATTTCCATAGCAGTATTACCTGCTGTCAACACAATCCTTCATGAAAAATGCATGGTAACTGTAACAGTTAATTGCTTTTAAACAGACAAAAATCTGTGAGCATGCTGAAGCAGCTGAAGAGTACAGTAATTAAAGGAGAAAATGATGAGGGCTGCAGGATAATGCCGTAATTGTGTTTGCAGCACAGAAGAATCAGGCTTTCATTTGTCAAGTGCGATAACATGCAGCGTAGAAACAGGGGGCAGTTAATAAGCATAAAGGCTCTGCATAGCTTATTCCAGCATATAATGATAATCCATAAGTAAGGGTGTTGACGCAGCCTTACATCCTTATTAGTAAGATATACGTCTTTACAGGCTCATATCTATGAGGTCAAAGAGAAGGGTGGTGTTAAAACACAGGTTTGGAGTTAAAGAAAGAGGAGGGGAATGCTGGACAGGTTCAGATAAGAGCCATCAAAATGGTAAAGGGGATGGAAGGATACCCCTATGAAGAAAGGCTAAAAAGGTTAGGGCTCTTTAACCTGGAAAAGAGACGGCTGAGGGGAGATACAATAGAAGTCTATAAGTTAATGAATGGAGTGGAACGGGTAAACGTAGATCGATTGTTTATGTTATCAGAATATAGAAAGACTAGGGTACATGCAATGAAGCTACAGGGTAAACTATTTAAGACTAATAAAAGAAAATATTTTTTCACTCAACGTGTAATCAAACTCTGGAATTTGTTACCGGAGGATGTAGTAAAGGCTGTTAGTGTAGCTGGGTTTAAAAAAGGTTTGGACAAGTTCCTGGAGGAAAGGTCCATATTAAGAAGAGACCCAGGATATCAATGCTTGACCCAATACAAGCATTGTGGAACCTGTGTCTCTTGGGGAAACTGCTAGGTACCTATGACCTAGATTGGCCACTGTTGGAAACATGATACTGGGCTTGATGGACCTTGGTCTGACCTAGTATGTCATATCTTATGTTCTTATGTAGGCAATCACCACTGGGAAGTATTGAGGAAAGAGTGTGGGGGTTTTCAGTATAGTAAAGGAAACCAAAAGATTCTTTGTTCTTTCTTTCTAGCTGTTTTCTAGGAAGGGGTTTGGTGCTCAAGGGGAGGAGCACCCAGAATTCTGGAACAGAGGGAGAGAGAGAGCTTGTAGACCTAGTGAGGAATCCAAGAAGGAAATCAGGTGGGGATCCTCCATGTAAGAGATCACATATCTTGCTCCTTGCTGTAGGGGAGGTATAAACGCCATTGTGTTACAGAAGTATTCTGAATTATTTTCAGCTTGGCCCTTTGCTTTTTTTGTCAAGACTAAATACGCTAGGGGCAAGTGCAGGGCCGGATTTACGTATACGCCATGTACGCCATGGCGTAGGGCCCACAACCGGCAGGGGCCCCCAAAAAATAGAACCAGGTTTTTTTTTTCAACTCGATTAAAAAAAAAACCTGGTGGCTGCCGCCGCGGGGCCCCCTCTGCTGCCGCGGGGGCCCCGTCTACAAGCTGGGCTGGTCTGGTCTGGTCTGGTCGGGTCTCGTCTCCCTCCCTCCCGGCTGCGAGAGACGCGAAGATAGAGCGTCTCCTCGCGTCTGTGTTAAGCCCGCAGGGGCTGATGGGATTTCCCATCAGCCCCTGCGGGCTTAACACAGACGCGAGGAGACGCTCTCCCTTCGCGTCTCTCGCAGCCTGCAGCGAGGGAGGGAGAGAGACCCGACCGGACCCGACCCGACCGGACCAGACCAGCTTGTAGACGGGGCCCCCGCGGCAGCAGAGGGGGCCCCGCGGCGGCAGCCACCAGGTTTTTTTTTTAAATTAAATTTTACTTTAGGCCGGGGGGGGGTAGGACTCCTACCCCCCCCCGGCCTAAAGTAAAATTTAATTTAAAAAAAAACCTGGTGGCTGCCGCCGCGGGGCCCCCGCTGCGGCCGCGGGGGCCCCGTCTACACGCGGGTCGGGTCGGATGGGGTCCGATCGGGTCTCTCCCCCTCCCTCCCTCGCTGCTGGCTGCAAGAGACGCGAAGATCGAGCGTCTCTCGCAGCCTGCAGCGAGGGAGGGAGAGAGACCCGACCCGACCGGACCGGACCCGACCCGACCAGCTTGTAGACGGGGCCCCCGCGGCGGCAGCCACCAGGTTTTTTTTTTTAATTAAATTTTACTTTAGGCCGGGGGGGGGGTAGGACTGGTAATGGGCTATGGGGGGGGGTAGGACTGGTAATGGGCTATTGGGGGGGCTGGAAATGGACTGGGGGGGGTAGGGCTGGTAATGGGCTATTGGGGGGGCTGGGGCTGGAAATTGACTGGGGGGGGGGTAGGGCTGGTAATGGGCTATTGGGGGGCTGGGGCTGGTAATGGGCTATGGGGGGGGGTAGGACTGGTAATGGGCTATGGGGGGGGGTAGGACTGGTAATGGGCTATTGGGGGGGCTGGAAATGGACTGGGGGGGTAGGGCTGGTAATGGGCTATTGGGGGGGCTGGGGCTGGAAATGGACTGGGGGGGGTAGGGCTGGTAATGGGCTATTGGGGGGCTGGGGCTGGAAATGGGCTGGGCTGGGGGGGTTAAGGCTAGAGGTGGGCTGATGGGGTTAGGACTGGTAATGGACTGTGGGCTGTTGGGGGGGGCTTAGAACTGGCAATGGGCTTTGGGGGGGTTAAGACTGGTAATGGGCTGTGGGCTGATGGGGGCTGTCTGGTAATGGGCTATGGGGGGGGCTAGGACTGGAAATGGGCTGGGGGGTTAAAACTGGAGGTGGGCTGATGGGGTTAGGACTGGTAATGGGCAGTTTGCGGAGTTGGGGGGTTATAAATGGCAATGGGCTTTGGGGGGTTAAGACTGGTAATGGGCTGTGGGCTGATGATGGGGGTTGTCTGGTATGGGCTATGGGGGGCTAGGACTGGAAATGGGCTGGGGGTTACAACTGGAGGTGGGATGATGGGGTTAGGACTGGTAATGGGCTGTGGGCTGATGGGGGGGGTAGGACTGGCAATGGGCTATGGGGGGCTGACTGGAAATGGGTTGATGGGGTTAGGACTGGAAGTGGGCTGATGGGGGGTTAGGACTGGTAATGGGTTATAGGGGGGCTTAAACTGAAAATGGGGTGATGGGGGTTAAGGACTGAAAATGGGGTGATGGGGGGTTAAGGACTGTAAGTGGGGTGATGGGGGGGCTAGGACTGGAAATGGGCTGATGGATGGCTAGGACTGGAAATGGGCTGATGCAGGGACTAGAAGGGAATGGATGCTGGGTGAGGCTGGAACTAGAAGGGAGCTGATGTTGGGGGAGGATTAGAATGGGATGGGGCTGGAAGAGTAAAATGGAGAAGGGAAAAATATTTTGTGTGGGAGGGATAAAAAATCTACAATTGGCCGGGTATTGGGAGAGTAAGTGGGGATTGAGGATGGAGGGGTAAAATTTGAGTGGATGAAATAGGAATGAGGAAAGAGCAAAAGGAGAAAGATTAGTATGTTAAAGCAGATGGAAAAAAATCTAGAAGAGAGAAGAAAGGACAAATGGACAGCAGACGATGGAGAGTTAGCAGAAGACACGAAGAAACCAGAAGAAAGTGGCTGGAGCAATTGCAGCTGAAAAAAATGCACAAAAGGTAGAAAAATATCTCTTTATTTTGAATTTATTAATTGGAATATGTCAGCTCTGGTAAATGTGCATCATTAACATCTGTGCTTTGTTTAGTACAAGAGCAAATTAATGTATTGTTTTATTTCTACAGTGTTGTACATTCCAAGTTAGGCTTTTGGGATTCCCAGTTTAATTATTGTCTTCCTGTTTCTAAATTGTGATTACTTGTTTGGTGATGGTCTATGTTCTGCATGTGTAACTGAGCTGAGGTGTTCTGTTTATATAATTCCTATTTGACATTGCCACTTGTTCTCTTTCCCCAGTAGGTCATGTATTGTTGTTCTCTGAAATGTATTGGTTTAATATTTGCAGTGTTGCCTTTTGATTGGTAGAGTCTGGTGCTTTGTGAGTCCTGGTAGTGCTGTTAGGATACGGCGGGTTTACTATGGGCAGTGTTTGTAGTAGTTCCTAATGTGTCTGGCAGTTGGCACTGGATTATAGTAATGTAGAAATCTTTTAGTCTTTCTTTATCCATACACTCATTAAGAGGCATGTTTACTAAAAGTTAGTATATGGTAACATTATGCAAATATTTATGCAAATGAGGCCCCTTATGCAAATGAGGTCCGCACCCCCCTTGGGCCGCCCCTGCTGGGGGCCCACAATTTTTGTTGGCGTAGGGCCTCACTCAAGGTAAATCCGGCCCTGGGCAAGTGTGATTTCTAATCTGGACTATTACATGAATTATTTGTCTCAGGTCAGTTTCTGACAAATAAGAGCATAAGAACAAGATATACCATGCTGGGTAAGACCAACCTAACTGATACTTGTGGCCTGGATTGGCCACTGTTGGAAACAAGATGCTGGGCTTGATGGACCTTGATTTGACCCAATATGGCATTTCTTATGTTCTTAACAGTGGCCAATCCAGGTCACAAGTACCTGGCAGGTTCCAGTAAGGTACGCAGATTTCACAATGCTTAAGTAGTGGATTTCCCTGGTCCTCAAATAATGGCTTATGGGCTTTTCCTCCAGGAATTTGTCCAAACCTTTTTTAAACCCAACTACACTAACAGCTTTTACTGCATCCTCCGGTAACAAATTCCAGAATTTGATTACATGTTGAGTGAAAAAAATAGTTTTTCTGAATAGTCTTAAATGGGCTACATTGTAACTTCATTTCATGCCCCCTAGTCTTTTTACTTTTTAAAGGAGTAAACAACTGATTTGTGTTTACCCGTTCCACTCCATTCATTAGTTTATAGACTTCTATCATATCTTCCCTCAGCTATCTTTTTTCTAAGTTGAAGAGCCCTAAACTTTTAAGCGGTATCCTTCTATCCCCTTTACCATTTTAGTGGTTCTTCTCTGTACCTCTTCTAATTCTGCTATATCCTTTTTAAATAATGGCTACCAGAATTGCACATAATATTCAAGATATGGTTACACCATGGAGCAAAGAAAAGGTATTATAATTTGTTTTATGCCATCAAGTCAATGTGCTGACTCCTGGGAACCCAGCTGCCTCTGGGTTTTCTTGGCTGTGTATCACCAGGCCTTTTCTTCTGAGGCAATGGAGGATAAAGTGACTTGCCCAATGTCACAAGGAGTGCCAGTGGGATCAAGCCCTCAAGTTTCTGGGTAGTAGGCAGTTGCTTTAACCACTATGCTACTCTTGCATTCCTTTCTTTATGATTCCTAGCATTCTTGTCCATGACTGCACACTGCACAGAGGGTTTCAATAGTATCCACAATGACACCAAGATCCTTTTTCCTCAGTGGCGATTCCCAATGTGGAACTTTGCATTGTGCAACTGCAGTTTGGGCTATTCTTCCCTAAGTGCATAACTTTGCACCTGTCCATGTTAAAATTTCGTCTGCCATTTGGACACCCAGTCTCCGAATTTTTCAAAGTCCTCTTGTAATTTTTTACAATCCTTTTGTGTTTTAAC